>JAOSBP010000204.1:4074903-4101198 GCA_027563825.1 Erythroxylum mucronatum
ACACAAAGGGAAGTGACAGATACCAACCCTGCAGGTGATTGAGTGGCAGAAGGAGGGTCAGATTGGAGAAATGAGGCCGGTGAAGACGGAGGGGCAATAAATGGAAGGACAATAGCGGTTGAGCGTGTCTGATTTTCAACAGAAAGGGCATTAACTCCAGTCTCTTCCTGTTCCGGAACAAGGTCAGCATGACCAATTCGTTTGTTAGCTTTATGAGTTCCAAAACACCAGTAGACACTCCAGCAAATTCCCCATCTTCTTCTCAGGGTACAAATTAAACAGGAAAGCAGAGTATGAGCAACTATTTTGAGAAAAATCAAACCTAGCATTTTCTCTTATCGCCAAATTACACAGAAAATTCGAAAACACAACAGCGGAGGACATACAAATCTTTTCAAAGCCTGAATCTCCATAATGATTAGCTTTCCAAATGTCAAAACATAAATCGGAAGAATAAAAAATTCTTATTGCCCGTCAACACTTGGAAACCATGGAATACAATTCGAAAGCAACTATTAATGCAGCCAAGTCACTATTAAAGTGTCGATTTTAGAACGAAAGGTGCAGCAGCTCTTTTCGTGGAAAGAGATCAATGCAGAGATTCAAAGTAGTGTCTTCTCAAGAGGTATCATCAATTCCACTCTACCTAAGCTGGGTGCATATGGAAACATATCACAGATTCTACCAGGAATACACAGATTTGGAGTGGTCTCATCCCGAGAGATCTTATCAACGTTCCTCAAATGATGTCATCACATACATGTTTCAATTCACTATTTAAGAGCAAAAGTTTCCAGTATTCAAAAGCATGCAACTTCAATCTTGAAAATATAGACAAAATCCAAAATTTTCGTTCAAAAATTTATTCTAGAGAAAATTTCCGATCCTTGTTGCCTTTTTTCCATTTTCCCCGTCAATCGTTGATAAGGACTTTAGGAGAGTCACACCCAAAAGCTAGCTTATGAGGGTAGAGAACCCAAAGCATTTATAAATTTTATATCAGTTTTGTATTTAACCAATATGGGATTCAAGTCTCATACCTTGCAATTAGATCAAACCCTAACATTCGTCCCCCCATAAGGACCAATGTCCTCATTGGTCACGGCCATGTTGGTCACGGCTGACACTTTCAGGTCACCACTCCATGGGTCACCACTATGAGATCCTTGTTGGTCACGGCCACGTTGGTCACAGCTGACACTCCCAAGCCACCACTCCATGGGCCACCACTCCAAGATCGGCTCTGATACCAATTGATAAGGACTTTAGGAGAGCCACACCCCAAAAGCTAGCTTATGAGGGTAGAGAGCCCAAAGCCCTTATAAATTTCATATCAGTTTTGTATTTAACCAATATGGGATTAAAGTCCCATACCTTGCAATTAGATCAAACCATAACAGATACCTATTGTCTTTTTCTATGATTTTAGTTGTTGTGAATCCAGTATAGACTTGCATATCTTTAAGAGGCCATTGACTTTAAACTAAATGGCATTTGTATGTTTGTTCCTGCTTAAAGCTCATAATTTAAGTATCATGTTGATTTTTTCATCTGTTGAGAACTTATTGAAGTTTTATGTGATGGGTTTTCAGATTCTTGCACGTTTCTGTCCATTACTGCTTGGTGGGGCAGAAGAAGAACTAGTAAATTTCCTCAAAGATGATGATGACGTGATTAAAGAAGGGGCTTTGCACATTTTGGCAAAAGCTGGTGGTACCATACGTGAACAACTTGCAGTGTCGTCAAGGTACTGCCCTTTAAACTATTGGCATCTTGATTTGCACCTTAAATATACCCTTACACACTTATTGATTAATGCAGTTCAGTTGACCTCATATTAGAAAGGTTCTGTTTAGAAGGCACCCGAAGACAGGCCAAATATGCTGTACATGCCCTGGCAGCTATAACAAAGGATGATGGGCTTAAGTCCCTCTCTGTTTTGTACAAGGTGGTGCCTCTTTTTTAATTTCTCCCTATTGCATGCTACTAGTGGTCAGATGTGTCACCTTCTCTGTAAGGTGCCATTTATAAATGTACTTGCATAAAAACGATGTTGCTTGCTTGTTCAGAGACTTGTTGATATGTTGGAGGAGAAGAGACATTTGCCAGCTGTACTACAATCTTTGGGATGCATAGCACAGACTGCAATGCCAGTTTTTGAAACTAGAGAGGGTCAGATTGAAAAATTCATCAAAAATAAGATCCTGGAATGCAGCAGTGTATGCCTTGAAGTTCCTTTCAATTTCTCTTATTTATGATTTACTGATTAATATTCTTCATAATTAAGGATGCTTTATTGTTACAGAAAGAAGACAATTCAAATGTTGGTTGGGATAGCAGAAGTGAACTGTGCTTGTTGAAGGTTGGTCCTTTTTATTTATCTCAATTCTTTCAAAGATGAGCTGTGTTCATTAAGTAAAGTTTTATTTTTTGTAGTCCCTAGACCCTGATTCTTTATCTTTTATCTGAATTTGAAATGAATATTGCATGCAGATTTATGGTATTAAGACATTGGTTAAGAGCTACTTGCCTGTCAAAGATGCACAACTTCGTCCTGGTATTGATGACCTTCTTGAAATCCTAAGGAAGATGCTTTGTTTTGGAGAATTGTCAACAGATACAGAATCAAGGTATCTTATTATTGTCACTTAAATTCAGTCTACATATCATCTTTGATTTGTCAGTTTTTATCTTGTGAGATTAATAGCTTTATTTACCAAGTTGTCTCATCATACAGCTCAGTTGACAAGGCCCACTTGAGACTTGCTTCTGCAAAGGCGGTTCTTAGATTATCAAAGCAATGGGATCATAAGATACCTATTGATATCTTCCACTTAACATTGAGGACACCAGAGGTAAAGTGCTTTCTGGTTATTGCTATCATCAGTTTTCCAGTTACTTGTAAGTTGCAACTATCTGATGGTTTATGTCATAATTTATTTTTCTTTGTTTCTTCCTTTTCTCTTTCATCTTTTAGATTCCCTTTCCCGAAGCTAGAAAGCTATTTTTAAGCAAAGTTCATCAGTATATAAAGGACAGGCTTCTGGATGTGAAATATGCGTGTGCATTCTTATTTAATTCAGTGGGATCAAAGCCCTCTGATCTGGAAGAGGTACGTAGCTGGAACCGGTTGGTTCATATTTAACCTATGCTGCCTAATTATGCTTTCTTTCTTCCTGTTAAATAAAGCTGCAAATACTTTCTTGATTGAAATTGACCCCCTGTTTGAATTGACAGGAGAAACAGAACCTTGTTGATATCATTCAAATGCATCACCAAGCAAAGGCCCGACAACCACCTGTCCAAAGTGATGCAACGCCAGTGTCTCCTTATCCTGAACACATCCTCCCATACTTGGTCCACTCTCTTGCTCATCTGTCATGCCCCTGTGTAGATGAATGGAAAGATGTTAAAGCATTTGAACCAATATATCGGTTAGTTTCTGATTCCATTTTAGTTCTTCTTTGAAGGTAATATTTAATCTACGTAATTTATTAAATGAAAGCATCAAATCCTTGTTTTGTACAAAATTTGTTGCAGAGTAACATTATCTGTTTTTTTTAATGCTTTTTCAGGAAATTATACTTAATTGTTTCAATGCTTGTGCAAAAAGATGAAGATGCTAAGTTGGATTCTGGTTCCAACAAGGAGGAGAGTATTTCTGCCATAGTGTCTATATTTCAGAGTATCAAGTCCTCTGAAGATATAGTTGATGCAGCAAAATCCAAGGTCACAGAGAAACTATTCCTGCTGTGTACTCTTCTTTATCTTTTTGTTTAATGAATAGAAACTTGCCACAAGATGACTGGTCACTGTAAAATTTTAGTGAATAAAAATGGTCTTATGATTGGAATTTTTGATGTCCACAGAATTCCCATGTTATCTCTGATCTTGGGCTGGCAGTTACCAAGCGCTTAGCTCAAAAGGAGGATGATCTGCAAAAGTTGGCTTCAAGGGTATCTCTGCCTACAATGCTGTATAAACCACATGAAGAGGAAGAAAGCAATGAATCTATGGTAGTTTCGGCAACTTCAAATAATTTTAGTTGTTCTATTGATAGGAAACTAATTGAGCTCATGGCAAAGTAAGGTTCCTGATGGTTTCTCCAGAATCAACACAGTTTATTAATTCTTTTACATTGCCGCCTTTTATCATTTCATTCACTTAGCTTTGAATGATTTTGTTCTTTTGAGTACATTGTGAGTATATTCTTATTTTCATCAATGGTATTTCGTGCTTTTGATAGGCAAAAGGACATACATGGTTGGCTGACGAGAGTGTCTTGGCTTACATGGAATCACTTAACTTGGAAACAGATCAGAAAGTATGTTCTAGTGCTAGAAGCACTTTCCACAATGCAATACTTTTCTGTGCCACTAGGTGTTGCTTGCAACTTTTACTAAATTGTATTTCCTGTGGTAAACTCAGGTTGTTTCAGATATTGCTGAGGATCAGGCTCAAAAAGACAGTGAAACAGAAGCAAATGAAATGCCTCTTGGGAAAATCATAAGACAGTTGAAGTCTCAGGGAACCAAGAGCAGAACGGGTAAAAAGAAATCTTCATCAGTCAAAGCAAGGGATGCCGATAATGATGTTGATATTTTAAAAATGGTGAGGGAAATTAATTTGGATAATTTGGGGCTATCTAGCAAGTTTGAGTCTAGCAACGGGCACAAAAACTTTTCAAGCGAGGAAAAATCAGAAGTGGATCATCAAAAAGCTCAAAAGAGGAAAGTTGGTGAAATTTCTTCCATTCCTGTTCCTAAACGCAGGCGATCATCATACGGTCATAGTGCTTTAAGATCAACTCAAAGTCCTTTAAACCCTTTGTTAAAAGCTTTTGGACATGATTCCAGTCCTGATTCGGGGGACAAAAAGTTGAGGCTGAAAGAAAGCGCTGAATCTAACTTCCTTCGAAAAAGCAGAAGTTTTTCATCAAAACTAAAAGGCAAAACTAATGATTTGGGTCACAATGAGAATGAAGTTGGAGATACTGACGAAGATGATCTGATGGTAAGATTTATTTAATTATCAGTATGGTGGCTGATATATGTTTAATGATTTTTTAAAATAATTTGTTCCGCTTTAGATGCGTACTTTGACTGATAAGAAGAATGCTGCTAACAAGTCTGTGACTGAATCCACCAAGAAGCGAAAAAGAAGAAGCGTTGCAGGGCTAGCAAAGGTTAATATTTTGTCCTTCACTTGAAACAATATCAAGTTTATTTCTTTGCTACTTTCAGTTGAGCATAATCTAAGAAATTGCTTCTCAATTATGTTTAATATTATTTCCCATCTGGTGATACTTATCCGTGTACCAAGAAAAACATGATGATACTTGGTTGGCTCTATTAGTGCATTAAAACCTAGTTGGGAATTCCTCAACAATTGGAAGAAGAAAATTTTCTTTGATCGGTGAGATTTAGAGTTTTACCTCTAGTTTTGTGATTTGTCCCTCTCTGTCTCTCTTGCTCTTAAACGAGTACCGTGCACATCTGTATAACTGTTCACATTTAAGGTGTTCAAGGTTGATAATGATATGCTGGTCTAGTCTAAATTCATGCATATAGCATAATCCTGCTGTAAATGGCAACATTGAAACTGTCTTTTTTGTGCATGAGACATACTCTAATTCTTATTATTGTTCCTTGTTGTTGGTTTTCTTGTTTGAAGGTTTCTTTCCTGTGATGTAACAGCTCTGGATATTTTCCCTTCCAACATATAATACGATGCCCTACTTATTTCTCTTGTTGTTTCGCTTTAACTTCCTCTTCCTTTTCCTCTTTCCAGTGCTCAACAAAGAAAAGTGTCATTGACAATGAAGAACTAATTGGGTGTAAAATCAAAGTTTGGTGGCCCTTGGATAAAGAGTAAGTACAGTTTTGTTTGATTGAAAGCCATAATATTTTCAGACAGTTGTCCGGCCACTTCTTTTACCCTATGTGCAACAGTTTTTGGTTCTTTAGTTGACATGAACACTTCTTAAAATTCAAGTTAATGTGCTCCTGTTGCTGAGTAAGACATTCTGTGAACATCTCTTAAGTTTTCTTTTCTTTGCTAATTTTCTTTTAGACTCTTTCTATCTTTTCCTAGTTTAAGATGCTTCTGTTCGTCATTCTACTTCTGGGTGGTGTTGGGGGATAAGTAGATTTTAAGTTCCATATAGTACTGAGGTTTAGATGACGGGAGTAGGTAAATGCTGTGCTAAAACCTTGCTTTCTGTCCAATGGCATTCTAGAAATCTCTTTTAACTTTGGGATTACATTTATGTATTCATGCTGGTCAAATTGGCAGGTTTTATGAAGGTACAGTTAAATCTTATGACCCACTAAAGGGAAAACATGTGGTAAGTTTCTCTCTTCTCTGTATCTGAATTTGTATATTGGGACTATTTGTGATGCTCATGTCTGGAGACTGGAGTAACATCTGTTTGCTTGGTGCAGATACTGTATGAGGATGGAGATGTTGAAGTACTTCGTTTAGATAAAGAGCGATGGCAGCTTGTTGATCGCAAACCTTCTAAGGTCCGCTATCTTTAACATTCTTTCCTCAAGCTTCTGGGTTAAAAAATTTTTCCCCGGAAGAAATTACTTGATGATTGCCTTTGTAATTTTTCCTCTTTCCATTTCAGAAGTTGAGCTCTTCTCAACAGGCCTTTTCTGCTGTATGGTAAGTATTGTATGTATTGCAGGATTTTTCTTTTTCTCAATCCTGGCAATGTTAGGATATATGTCATAAAAGTTTGTTACTTTAGCACCCATTTCTATATAAACTTATGGGACTACTTGTCCTTCCCTGTGGTATCATTAATGGCTTGGTTATGGAATTCGAGTTGCATAGAAATCCTTCTCCCCAGTTCATGTCTGATACTTTAAACTGTTTTGCAGGTCACCTTCAAAAAAAAGTAGAAGTTCCAGTGGTTCAAATCAAAAGAAGAAATCAACCAAAATGTCAGTATGAAATGCTTTTATCTCTTGTTGAGCTATTATGTTGCACTTCCTTTCCATTGAATTCTTTATATAATTCTGTCAAATTTTAATATTACAGAGTTAAAGGAATAAGAACTCCGAAGAAAAAACCTAAACAGGTGCCAAAAGAATCTAAAGATAAAGGGGATCCTGATGTATCATTAGACCCTGAGGCTACTGCGGCAACAGAAGAAGGTGAGATAACTGATATAGAGTATCTTCTTGGGAAGTCAAGTTCTGTAAAAACTCAGGATGTTAGTTGTTAAAGAATTTAGCTGCACAATTGCTAGGTCAATTTTGTGGATTAGATTTGTAAAAGGTTTTTAATTAAAAGTAATGTGATGCCACTGTTTGGTTAATGTTTCCTTTATTTTTTTATTCATCATTATGTGCAATTATTTGTTAAGTTCTATGTTGGTGTTGATTCTGCAGTTGCACTCTCAATTGCGATTGGAGTGATTGTCATATGTTTTTGTTCTTTTTTTCCATTCAATACACTCTGTTTCTTGTATCTTGCAAAGCTAGCATATAGATAATTTGCAAAGCTAGCATATAGATAATTATGCTTATTGGAACCCCCCAATTCTGGTTTGTTTCCTGCCAGATGAGTCTCAAGGTGAACCCCAGAGGGTGACTGAGGATCTATCAGATTTGGAGGAATCCGTTAAGGAACAATCGGTTTCAAGAGGAGCACAGTTGGATGAAGCAGACAAGAGCCCTAATCATTCAGAGGAATCTGATGAAGAGACAAAATCCAATTTTAAGACTGAAGTTTCTATAGATATAGAAAACACAGTGCAAGATACTAAAAAAAGTGATGCCATAGAGGAGAGAGAAGCGGATGATTTGAGTGCATCCTTGGAAAAAGATGCTGAAAAAGACAATTCAGATTCTGAAGGAAATCGGCAAATGCTCGCAGCTGAGGATTCCCATGCAGAGCCAGAGAAAGTATCTATAGAATCATCACAGCCTTTAGATGTTGAGGAGGATGAAATCTCCGACGATGAGCCGCTTGTACTTGCATCTACCTTTACATTAAGTTCATGCATCGTATTTGATTGCTCCAGACTTTATTTTAAATCATGTTAATTTGTTAATTGCAGAGCAACTGGAAACATAAGGTAAAAAAACCAGCACCAAAGTGAAGTAAGCAAGCAGTTTAGCTACAGGGAAAGCAGTCTCCAGCAGAATGGCGCAAACTGAAGCACTTTGTTAGATATCCGGTCAAGTTGTAGTCAGCAAAGGGAGAAAGAAGACACAAAGTGATTCAACAATATAAACATGGTAATAAAATCGTGATGCAATTTCCCTTGATTACTTATGAATGTAAAGTAACATTAGATGACATTGCCCCAACCTTGATAGGAACGTTAGTGTCTTGTTATTGCCCTGCAATACCAATTAGATTATTTAGTGTCATTGTGGATCTAGTGTAGTTTAGTGCACCATTCTGACCAACTAGGAGATGATAAAATAGATGTAGGTGGTGGTTTGTATAGTTGGTAGTTGGGGGCAGTGCTTGTATGTGTCAATATGTTGATGCTTGAAATATTTTTTTTGACATCTATCAAAGTGAAAAATATTTTGTTTGTTTCTTTGTTATTGTGTAGATTGCATTCTCTTTTTTGTTTCTTCCATTTCTTATAGAGAGAGTGCTTCAACAGCTGTTGAAAAGCTGAACAGAGAAACTCTTCTTGTACCAAAAAATGGTAATCCATTGACATGAAGCATGAATACAAGTTTGCTGGTCCTCCATTGCTTTTGCCAATGTAATGTCATATATTACAATATCCTTAACTTTCATATAATCAATATTTCCGTACAAATCCAACATTCCAAATGTTGACAATTACAAATTTACAATGTTATCCAATTATCTTATCATTATATTATATGATTTGTGTGACTATATACATAATGACTTTCTTTCCCCGAATGACCGTTATTACTAGGCTAATAAATCAGAAGAATGATTCGGAAATACTAGGTTCCAATTATAAAATACAATATAAATACATAAATAAATACACAAATTAGAAAAAAAAAGAACTATAAGAATAAATCACGCTAATCATTACAAAAATATTAAAATTATTTATACAATGAATGAGTCGATGGGAAAAACTTGGAAGATTTAAGAAAGTGGTAGAAATTTCTCCGTATGAGATCTTTTATTCGTATTTTATTATGAAAAAGTGTCGGGAAATATGCAGAAAAGAAAATGTAGGTTTACTATATAATTATTTGTAGAAAATTCAATTAAAAACAATAATGACTTATTCTATCATATTATCATGTTGACATTATTTACTAGTCATGATATATAATATAAGTAAATAAAATTTCTTTAAATTGGACCTAGCAATGAAGTAAGTACAGTTCACACGTACTCGTGTCATGACGCGGTAGAGACGGGAGACATTCAAAAGACAAGAAAGAATGAGAAAAGAGAGTGGAAGAAGACCAAAAGACCAAAACAAGTACGTGTGAACTGAGGTGGCTAACGTTGTCCAGAGACCTCAGTCAAACAATCCCAAAGCTGACACGTGTTTGCAAACGAATGTTGTCGTCTGAGCTTACGTCACATTGCCTGGTGACCTCTTCTTTATAGCATTCCGCTGTTGGAACTTGAACTTACTCGACAAAGCAAATTTCCACCCCAAAGCGCTCAACTTTCCGCGAAGCTCTAAACTTTCTTTGCTTTTTGGTAAGTTATAGATTTTGGTTTTGCTACTTCTACGTGGGTTTCTTTTGTTTTTCTCATCTTCGTTCATTTTGCCTTCTAGTTAGTGTTTTTCGTGGTTCAGTTTTCATTTACTGTTGGTTGGTTTTCCGGATTAGAAGACTCTGGTGACTGCCATTTTCTTTACGTGACACGATTCTGGATTCTGGTGCTGATTAACGTTTGTGATCTGTTTGCTTTCTCTTTTCCTCTTATATATCTCTGTCTGTTTGGTTAGCTACTCGCTCTTTTCCTCAATCAACCCCACACTGTTTTGTTTATGCATGCAAGTAAATTTACCTGAAGTTGTTTTTGGTATGACCATTTACATAAGTTGCAGAAAAATAACGGAGAATGATGGTGTGGCTACGAGCTGCTTATGTTGAATGTGTTCTTTAATAGGAAGTTATCTAAAGTATTGGAAAGTGTATTTCTTATGTTGAATGTGTTCTTTAATAGGAAGTTATCTAAAGTATTGGAAAGTGTATTTCTTTAAGTTAGTGAAATCTCTGTTAAAACCTATATTGCACCTTCATTTAATTCCTTCCACTCTGTAATCAGATGAATTTATTTTACTCAAGTAATGTTTGGGTGGTTATGTCAAATCTCTTGCTATGCAATTGCTGTTTATCTGCAATTTAGTAACTGTCAAGATGATCATTTTATTGAAGTCTTGGAATTCTTCTACTTTTCTTTGCAGTGGCTTTCGTTGTTTGTGCTGTTACTTTGATAGGCGTGTTGTATGGCAGAGCAGTTAGGGTTGCTAAAAGTCACAATTGTGCAAGGAAAGAAATTGGTAATCCGGGACTTTAAGAGCAGTGATCCTTATGTAATTGTCAAACTTGGCAACCAGGTGATTCCAGGATTTATCATTCTTCTTATAGCATTGGTTTTTCTTTTTCGGGTCAGAATTGTTATTTCTATGATTGTGTTTAACGGCTTTTTCTTTGAATGTTACCCTGAATGGTATTTGCTTTCACAGATAGCTAAGACCAAGGTTATCAATAGTTGTCTTAATCCAGTTTGGAATGAAGAGCTAAGTTTCTTCCTGACTGAACCTGCTGGTGTTCTAAGCTTGGTAAGATTGAAGCTTCTGAAATATATTTCCATGGCAATTGAATTTTTGGAGTTAAATTTCAAAAACCATTTGAATACGATATGTGGACAAGTGCTTTCGCTCTTCACATTCTCCTGGCTTTGACCTAGCAGGAGATTGGTTGAATGGAATATGTCTACTAGGAATTTTCGTATGATCCATAGGTAAATTAGTGGTTTAAATGAGGAGTTTATATCCCTGTTTGATTTCATTACAGGATGATCTTAGGTCTCTGTCTATGGTTTTATTTTTGATCAAGTGTGGCAACTTTATGCAGGTTGAGTGAACTAATAGTTTGGGGTTACTGGTATTAAGTAAATTGTGGTAGTGCCCCTTCAAAAGTTAAATACTTTTAATGTGGATTTGGCTGTTTATTTAGTAGTATCACTTGATAACAGATTTGATGAACAGATCTGATGCCCAAATATCTCTTTCAACAGGAGGTGTTTGACAGAGACAGATTCAAGGCTGACGATAAGATGGGACATGCCTCCCTCAACCTTCAGCCAATTGTCTCTGCTGCGAGACTGAAACAGATTCTGCACGTTTCAGGAGGTGAGACTTTGTTGAGGAAGGTTGTTCCAGATATCGATAACTGTCTTGCAAGTGAAAGTTGCATTAGTTGTATAGATGGCGAGGTTGTGCAAAGTGCATGGTTGAGGCTCCGTGCGGTTAAATCTGGAGATATAGAACTTAAGGTTAAGTTAATCAATCCTCCTGTTACTCATAAAGGATAGTGAAGAATGCATGAGTACTTTAGGAATATTTTTGTAACAATCACAAGGATGGGAAACGAGTTCGTATTATCCTTCAGGTGTGTGTCTAATAGATGTTGTTCAATGTAGCGTAGCAGAGGTCAGTGTAAGGGAATGTTGCATCAAATGTCAACTGCAACTGGAAATGAAACACATTGTCATTCTCTTCTACTTCTATTATATTGTTTTTTCCTCTTTTGGATAGCATATCAATATTTACCAGTATTTAGCCCAGTGGAGCCAGAGGAACAAATTTCGAGGTTGATCCATAACAAAGCATCACAAATAAGCTTCAAGAGACCTGTGTACTACCTTTGTCTGCTTGTCGGATTCTAGATGGTAAGAAGAGCTCATATGTAGTTTGGTTTCCTGCCAAAAATTGCTCATGAACAAGGGATCTCAGTCAAAATGGAATGGGATAAGTCATGGAGACAGATTATCACTCTAGCAAACAATTCAACTATTATTTTCCTGAATACGAATGTTTGAGCAGAATAAAATCAGCACGCTTGGATAGCCTGTTGAGATAAGGTTGTTGAGCACATGGCGTCAAATTTTGATCAGGTTGTTGAAACCCCCAAATTAATTCTGATTATCTAAAATTTTTGTAGTTGTCGTGGAACCAGGTCGAATCCCTAAAGAACTAAACACTAGTTTCTTAATTTCAATAAATAAAATTAAAAAGCTGGGTTTATAAAAGTGAGAAAGTCAAGATTACCAAACTCCGATTCAAGGGAAAGATCTTATCTAATTGTAACATTGATCATTGGTTTAAAAAGAATATTTGTCGCAATTCAAGCAGTTAGTTTGAAAATTATTAGGATAGTTATAATAAGTTTCAATTTTTTCTAAATTAATTGGTTCAAACCTAACATTCAATTCAAAACTTACCATCAATTGAATAGATGTGATATCATTCTATATCAATTAAGTAATAACAATAAGCTTTGTGAAAAGGACTAAACCCTAAATTAAATAATCAAGATAGTTGGAATTATTTAACTTATTTTTCTTATTTATTATAAATTAAATATATAAATTCATAAATAATCTACTTGCTACTTGTACTAATCCTTCATGACAATTACGGATCATTGAATTCATGGATAGGTATAAAACAATCAACATTAAATTAATTTGTTAGATCAATCGGTATTAATCATTCATTAAATACAAGAACTTAAAACAAGAAATACTTGAAATAAAACATGAACAAAAGTTTTTAACAAAACCTCACAAGATTACAACTAGAGTTTTAAATCCAAATCATAATAATTGAGTTTAGCTACACATGACTTTAGTTCTAACACCAAAATTAGAAGAAAGATAAAATATTGAGAAAAAAGTAAGAAAAGAACGTTTGATATCTTTAAGAGGTGGAGAACGTTCCTTTTGTAGTGTTTTCCTACTTTAAACACATAATCTCATCCTATCTTGCAAAGATACTTATCTAAAACAAATCCCAATCTCTTTGTGATAGGGATAAAAAGAAGTCTCCTACTTAAAATTCAAGTATATCTGGCATTAGGCTTTATTGTTCCTTATCCATTGTAGTCATCTTTTCACTTTTACCTGAAATTTATGATTATCACCAATAATGTCCCAATTTGATGCAAGCTCCACTTTTCATCTCTTAAAATATAACAAACATCACCCAAAAAATTTTAAAGAGGAGATAATATCAATTAATATATCAAGATAATGGCCCTGTTTGGCAAACAGCTGATTGCATTAGCTATTAGCTGATTCTATCAGTTGTTAGCTGATAGCTGATTCTATCAGCTGATTTGACCAGCGGATTGCATTAGTTGTTCGTTAAAAATATTTGGTAAAATTGGTTGTTTAATATTAGCTATTTATGTGTAAAATGACTTATAACGACATAACTTTAAAAAAATTATAAGGGTATAAATATTGTATAGCTTAGTATTTCGTTGAATATTCTTATAGGAATTTAAATTTTTAGATATTTAATTCTACAAAAATTAAGTTTATAAATTTAATTAAAAAACATAGAACATTTAATAATAATAATAATAATAATAATAATATATTATTATTATTATTATTATTATTTATCTTAGTATTTCGTTGAATATTCTTATAGGAATTTAAATTTTAGATATTTAATTCTACAAAATTAAGTTTATAACTTTAATAAAAAACATAGAAAATTTAATAATAATAATAATAATAATAATAATAATAATAATAATAATAATAATTATTGAATCCTTTGGTTAGCTGAAAATATTATTATACTACTTAATACAAGTAATGTAAATAAGGTAAAACAATAAGATGATTTTTTATAATTTTATTTATTAAAAGTAAAACCAACCAAATAACTATTAATTACTTATCTAAAATAAGTTATAAATTAAATAAGAAATTGATCATATTATTTATCAATTTTATTAATTAATAGAATACTTAATTTACTATCTTATTAAATGACTAATATGTAATTCATTGCTAATAAAATGTAATTAAAAAAATTAGTTATTAATAAAATAAATAATATTTATTTATACTTTTTTTATGGAAATAACTCGATGTAAAATTCTTTCACGTTCTGGAAATGTAAAGAGAGAAACTGTGGGATCACTCCTTTCTCGACTTCTCACCCTGGATTCGCCGTTAGAGCCCAATAGGTCCCAAAAGCTAAGTGCTGCACCATGCTGGCTTTTGTTGCCTCCAGATTGGCTTCTGGACCATTTGACCGGGCTGCGCTCGCCGACGGTATTCCTATCAAAGTCGGCCCTCCTCCACCTCTATTCGGTGGCCTTTGTAAGTTCCTAGCTATCTATATTCATGATTTAAGTTTTAAATTGAAATATGAATTAAAATTGGTTGGTTGGTGCATGGCAGCTGGGACACTAAACTCGGATGAAGCAAGAGAGCTTGAGCTGCCACTGAAGAAGAGGTTCTACTTGTAGCCGCTTTAACCGACTTAGGCATTGGGCAAAGTGAAAGAGTCTGCAAAGGACATTGTTGGTGTCAAGGCGTTGGTGGGAAGCGACAATGGAGACCAGTCGGCGGCAGGGAGGCGACAGTGAGGAGAAAAACAGAGATAAATGTAACTGAGGGCAAAATAAAGATTTGGCCGAAAAATATGAGCTGGTGGGATAAAACGCTCCTAGAGAGGAGCTGGTTGAACTTAACCAGCTCTTTACCAAACAAACTTATGAGCTTTTCCTTAAAGTCAATAAGCTAAAGTGGGTTGACTAGCTAAAAAAGAGCTTATTAGCTCTTCTCCAAACGAGGCCAACATCTTATCAGTGATCTTAATGGTCTTGGTAAGACTTAGACTAATCTTAAATTAGTGATAAAATTATATTACCAAGGTTTGGGAGGCAAAAGTGACAATCTTATAAGAGGCCAAATATTTGAGTACATTAACATTAAAAGAGGTTGTTAGATCACTTCTCACCTATGAAGTGTGAATAAATAAATAAATTGCATTAAGAGGAAGTGGATTCAACACAAAAAAGGTGAGGTATTTAAATTCTCTAAAGATGAGAAAAGTGATGATAAGGACACCACAAGGGAAAGTAGAGGATGATATAAATCTTCTGTTGTGTTAGTTTACTATTACTTAAGTTTTTCCACTTTATAAAATATTTACTCATTACCTAAGCAAGTGCATATTTCATTAATATGAAAGCAAGTGCACCTTTCATTAATAAGTAACATAGTGTTAAATATAGTATTAATCTCACAAAGAATCTATAATAGTTCAAAATACTCTTCCACTACTAAATAATCAAGGAACTAAGATATATTGATTTATAGGTGATAAAGAAAAATAATATAAAACCTAAACAATGTATTATCTAAAAGATTCAAATAAAACAAGTGATAAAGTAAAGAATCTGAAAATAATTAATGCCTAGATAAGTACTCCCTTAGTATCTTCTCTACAACTATGATTTAATAAATTTAGAAAGTATTTATTAACTTGTTGGTAGAAATTCGTAGAGTATGGAATTACTCTCTTAAAATACAACTACCATTACTCTTTCTCAAAACACAACAATTAAAAATTCAATTGTTGAAAATATAATTGTCTAAGAACAACTCTTGTTAGATATGAAAAGTTAATTATGAGAATTAGATATATGGATATAGATACAAAAGTTGTTTACCGATTCAAGTCTAAGTATATAGATAATGTACTAAAACTGTTTAGTATTTAATATATAATAATTGTGAAGTAATGAAAATATAAGTAAATCCTAATTAAGGTATATTTTTACTTATAATAAGACTATTTTGAGATTGAAAAGGTTCCAATGTAGCATTAATTTCTATTCAGGCCATAAATCATTTTTCATTAATGGAAATGATTATTTAGATTAAGAAGTTCTTTATTGAACTTAGTATAGTTCCTTATATTGTTCATACAATAATATAATATGGAAAATTAGAGTCATTGGACAAGCAAAGAGGAGTTAAGGTCTCATCAAAGATTTAGGTATATATTTAGGAATTTTCTCTTAATTATGATGATAATTGAGATTAAAGTTGTAAGATTTAAGTAAGAATTCTTTCACTAAACTACTATCCCAACAGTAACATGATTGTTATATGGTGATATGGTATAAGATACCTAAACGATTGACTTTTCCAAATAGATCATAACTAACGTTTCCTAGTTGATTATATATATAAGGAATTTTGATATTTTAATTTATGTATTGTAATATATTTATGATCTCGCGCTTCAATTTATGGTATTAGAAACATATTGTGAGTTCTTTTAGGAGAATTGCCCTTTAGGATTGATCTATGAATGGCTATACATTAGACTATGAGTATATGTTATGATTCATTAGATATAGTGAGTATATTTTTTTAATGTTATAAATGAAAAATTATTGTTGGTATATGTATGTTCAATAGTTAAAAAGATAGGTGGTCTATAAATGGATCCCTTTATTTAACCTACTAAAGACCATTGGCCTTAATTGATATATGTCTTGTATCAAGTTATTACAAAAATAATAGAATTTATAATAAAATTTAGTTTTGTCCATCTTCTTTTTCTTATTCTCTCTCTCTTAGATCTTTTAAATCCAAACACCCTTAAATTCATATATTAATATAAGACTATATAAATATGGAAGATTGTTGAAGAATGTTATAGAACGATTGGTTCAAAAGTTATTAAAGTATGGGATGATCCAATATAGTACCAGTCGTTTTTATCATATGTGGTGTTAGTTAAGAAGAATGATAGTTTATAGAGACTTTACATAAACTATATGAAGCTAAATAAGAACATTATAAAGGATAAGTCTCACATTCATATAATTGAGGAACTCCTAAATGAATTACATGTGACTACTTGTTTTTTAAACTTGGATTTAAGGTCGAGATACCATGCATCAAATCAAAATTTGCCCTTTTAAAATTCATATAATTGCCTTTAGAACTTATTATAGACTTTATAAATTCTTAATGAGGTCTTTTGATTTCACTAATATCCATTCAACCTTTTACATTTTAGTGAATTGAGTTATTTAGAGCTCATCAAAGATGATTCATATTAAAGTTCTTAAATGATATACTAACAAATAGCCAAACCTTTGAGAACCATTTGAAACATTCCTGGGTCAATATGGAAATCATATTACAAAACCAAGTTTTAGCTAAGGAGGTAAGTGTATCTTTAGGGCATCATAAATAGAAAGACAAATTATTTATGCTTAAGTGTTTCCATTAATGCTAGGAAGAGTGATTCAGTCTCCAAATGGCTTACTCCTGAGAATGTGAAAAAGTTGAGAGGTCTTTTGGGTTTAATAGGATACTAAAAAAGGTTTTATAAACATTTTGGTATAAAAAGAAAACTTTAAATGAATATTAAGGAAGATAACATTTGAATGGACTATGGAGATTGAGAAAGAATTCTAAATGTTGAAGAACTATTAAAGAATTCTAAATGTTGAAGGACTATTAAAGAATTCTAAATGTTGAAGGACTATTTACTATTAGACTAGTATTGGCTCTCCCAAAATACTTTAAACCCTTCTCCATTGAGGTTGGCATTTGTGGTAATGATTTAGGAGTTGTCTTAATGTAAGATGTCTACCTTTTAACTTTTGTGAACAAATAATTAGCACTAAAGCATCAATATTTATCCACTTGCAAAAAAGAATTTCTATTAGTAGTGATGGCTATTGAATACTGGTATCATTACTAAGTGAAAAACCATTCATAATCAGTATGAACCACAAGACTCTTAATTTTATGTTTTAACAAAGAATGAACATCCCATTCCATTATAATTGTCTCCTGAACTATTGAAGCACTTTCTAGAATTATCAATATTGAACTTTATGCATTAATGTTATCTTAAGTATAAAAATAGTTGGAAGAAATAAAAATAACTAAGAGAAGGATCATTCTATTCAAGACAAAGTAACAAAGTTATCTCAAGGGAACCTAATGTCTAATTCTTTTCAATGGCAAGACAACATTCTCAAGTAGTAAGGTAAGGATATGATAGAATTTAACAATTAGTTAAGATCTAAAATTGTTTCTTCAGTTTAAGAAAGCTTAATAAGGGGATATTATAGGCTCCTAAGTACCTTTAATGCAACATTCCACTACCATAGAGTATATACCCAAACATTCAAGAACATTCAAGTACATATCCTATGATAATGCTTACACTATTTCCATTAAACAAATATTTACAAAATCTCATACCAGTTCTAGCAAAAACTACAAAATAAAAGCTATAACTCTTCTGATGTCAGCTGATAGACCTCTGAGCCATAACTTAGTCCAAAATGTTCCTATAATCTAGAATACGAGACTAAGCCTCCTGTCTTGTACCTGAACATCTGTGTTGCAATTTTTTTTATGATTTTTGCGAACTCAATGAGCGAACCATCATTGATGATTTCACCAAGATCACATACACAAACCACATATTTCACAAATATTCATTCAAAACATGTATATTTCAAATACTCACATTAACATGGCATGTCATAAAATCATGGCGAATTAAAACAGATATATACAATTATAGATGTATATGAGACTCCGGATTCGTTATTATTGTTGTGACCGAGTGCCTATCACATACTTATACAGATACTGACCCATTGGGCTTAGTTATAAACATATATCACGGAGCAAAGCTCCACGTGTAGAATCAGAAATCACAGAGCAAAGCTCTACGTGCAAGCGTTTTCATACTGGCTACTCCGGTTACAACGCCTTTATCTAAGCATGCATTTTATGAAATGCATCAAATTTAGAATATGCCATGTATAACAGTCACATATAATGCACAATCAGAATCTCATAGTCATCGAACCTAAGTCTGGCATTCAACTTTTGTTGAGAATACAAATATCATTTAGAATTGTCAAACAAATCAGAGTACTTCCAATACAGTCCCAAATATTAAACTTCTCGGACTTTAAGTTTGGAATTCATAAACAATCACAACAGTTCAATAATTGGATGCTTAACAAATTAAATCAAATCAATCCTAGGAAAATCATCTAGGTTGACTCACAGTACGCTCCAATATGCTATTGCCTGGATGGTCCGACAATATTTGACTAGTGTCCAATGAGCTCCTCTATATCATACAAAACACATTTACAAATATCACACTTTTGCACAAATGTATAAGTATTCCTTTATTCACATCTACTTTTATAAAATATGCACAATGCATGTTCAACGACAATTTCGGGTATCTTATTGTGATCCTTATCATCAAATCAATCAGATATCAAAGCCCTCATTAAAAACATCTATACTTATAATTTGGATCAAAATAAAACAATGTGAAATCAATTTCATAACCTAATTGACCACTTCAGATTTTTCTTACATTCATACGGGTCAACATTGCATAATTAATCTGATAAGTTTAATGTCAAAATCAGGTAACACTTCCTTTTGGAAAGTTTTACTCCAATGTCTTAAGTTTCCAACAATACAAAGTTCATCTAATTTGGTTTAGTATTCCAAAAGTTATACTCAATTTACTTGTACTATTCTATGCACTATAACTATACTTTGTATTGAACTTCAAGTCAAATTCTGTAATTCTTAGAGACAGAATTATAATTTAATCTCTTCATACAATTTGTAGCCTTATGTCTCTAGTGTAATCATAATTAATAATCTTCTAATTCTGAGGTCCACAAATCAAGATCTAGTCCAATTACTGAAGTATGTTTTGTAAAAATCATCCTAGTTATCATACTTCAGCATAGTCAATTTTCCATCTGAAATTCATCAATCAACTCATTTCAGAAAGCTATGATTTTTGGTGGAGATGTAGATCAATGGGTTATAAGTCCATTAGTTCAAGAATCAAGTCATTTGGACATCGGATGAAGATGTTATAACAAAAAGATTGAAGGATGTTCAGCAATGATTTCTTCAAAAAAATTAATTGAAAGTCGCAATCGTGCAAAAGCACAATCACGAGTTTCACCCAAATCAAACACACGATCGTGATTTCCACTGCACCTGCAAAGTCACGGTCGTTCAAAAGCACAATCGCAACTTTGATGTTTTCTTAGAGAAATCACGATCGTCCTAAATCATGATTGTGCTTTTCTCTCTTCTTCTTCACCGAATTCCCTTTTATTATTCTCTTTCCATTTTCCTTTTATTTCCAGAATAACTCATTCCTAATTCATCTATTTTACATTTCTAACTCCAAATTCAATCTCTACACAAATTAGATTCAAGTTTACACTTCAAAAATCATAACTCTGAAAGTCCATCTATTCTTCCTCTCTCTATTGTAAATTTTTCAAAAGCTAATTCTCACATTAATTAACTCAAATAACATTCAAACAATTCTTCTAACTCATTTTTAGCTCATCAACACACACACAATGCAAAATCCAAGATTCACCCTTAAACATCAAAATCTGATCCTCATACATGTTACTTTCAATTTGCTACAATTTTCCCACATTCACAAATTCAATTCCTCATCTAAGTCAATTAGCACATGTATTCACCGAAACTCTATTGCTTTACCTTCTCATACATGTATTCATCTTTAACACTAGTCATCATAAAAATCACGGTTCAACAAGATTTATAGCACATTTTTAACATCTCCACAGATTCACGCATGTCAACAGTGAATCCAACATATAAGTATTTCTCCAAAATAAAACAAAGCATCCATATTTATCCATTCTCATACATTTCTGTATCATTTTCATTGTACTCCAATTATCACAAGTATTTCAATCCCATTCATGCATTATGAAAATACCATTAAAACGTCATCAAAATCACTTACTTGGTTCAGCTTAAAATCCGATAATGAAGTTTTCGGTGGATGAAGAAAACCAAGGATAAACAGAACAAACAATCTCTAATATGTAAGATTCAAAAGCCAATTTCTCAACAGATACAAATTGCTGTTTTCGGTGTTGGACAAAACCGAATGAAAAATAACACAAGCGGCAGAAATGGTTTTGCTTAACCTACGTGGCTATTATGCATGTCTCACATCTATCACTTAACCAAGTCTGCCACTTATCACCACACACACAAGCCATTTTTCACATGTATATGTTGCCACGTGTCACACTATAATTGGTCTAAATTTTAATATTTTTCTAAAAGTTCACTAAAAATTCTAAAATACCCGAAATAAACCAAAATTGTCAAATCACATTGTAATCACATTTAATAACTCAATTATACGCGGAAAATGTCAATGAATGCATGTACAATTATATGGATGTGCAAAAAAAGTGCACGTCACATTTAACTTATGCATGATGTGCATTTTTCCTAATTTCTCAATACTTTCTCATAAATTACTATTCTAGCTTTAACATGGATAACGAGATGTTCCAATTCTTCCCTCCTAATAAAAATTTTGTCCCTAAAATTCTTACCTAATTGATCAAATATGTAAGGGTACTAATTCCTCATATGCTCCTCTGTCTCCCATATGACTTCATTACTCAAATGATTCTTCCAAAGGACTTTCACCATTGGGATCACTTGGTTCCTCAATCGTTTACTGTGATAGCCAATTATCATCACAGGTTCTTCAACATAGCTCAGATTACTAGAGACTTCAATCTCCTGAGTCGGTGTCACATGAGTTGGATCCGGTTGATATCGCCTAAGCATACTTATGTGAAACACATTGTGTATCTGAGCCATTTCCGAAGGTAAGGCTAACTTATAAGCCAATGGTCCAATTCTTTCAATTATCTTATATGGACTAATATACCTCGGACTTAGCTTACCCTTCTTACCAAATCTCTGTAAACCTCTCCATGGTGATACTCTCAGAAATATTCTATCTCCCACCTGATACTCCATATCTCGCCTGTGTTGATCCACATAGTTTTTCTGTCTGTCTTGTGCTTCTTTAATTCTGATGTGGATCAATTTTACCTTATCAACAATATCTTGAATCAACTTTGGGCCTTCGACAATTCTTAGACTCTCTTCATCCCAATATAAAGGAGAACGACACTTCCTACCATATAACGCCTCGTATGGAGCCATATCGATACTACTGTGATACTGATTATTATAAGCAAATTCAATCAAAGCCACATACTGATCTCATGCTCCTTGAAACTCCATAACACAAGCTCTGAGCATATCCTCAACAGTTTTGATAGTTCTATCACTCTAATCATTTGTCTGAGGATGAAATGCAGTACTGAAATTCAGCTTTGTACCTAAAGCTGTCTATAAACTACCCCAAAATCTTGAGGTAAATCTAGGATCCCTGTCCAACACAATGGACACTAGAACCCATGTAATCTCACAACTTCATTCATATATCGCTGAGCTAACTGATCTAGTGAATAATTTTCCCTTACTGGCAAGAAATGAGCTAATTTGGTCAGTCTATCAGCAATAACCCAAATGGCATCATATTGCCTCAAAGTCCTTGGCAAACCCATAACAAAATCCATAGTGATTCGCTCCCATTTCCATTCTAGAATAGGTAACGAATGTAATCTTCCAACAAGAGCCTGATGCTCATCCTTAACCTGTTGGCAAGTTATATATTTAGAAACAAACTCTGGTACTTACTTTTTCATTCCCGACTATCAATAATGTTGTTTCAGCGTATTATACATTTTGGTCGTACTAGGATGCATAATATAAGTTGCCACATGATCTTCCTCTAAAATCTCTTTCCTCAAATTATCTACATCAGGCACACATAATCTTTGCCTTAACCACAATGTATCATCTCTCACTTCAAAATCAGAATCCAAATCCACTTTCAACTTCTCAATTAACTTTACTAATTCTGGATCTCTGCTCTAAGCCTCTTTAATTCTTTCAAGCAATACCGGTCTTAACTTCAATGTAGCTATCAATGTTTCATTTTGTCCTAAATTCAATTCAACATTCAGTGCTCTTAACTGAACTAGGCTCAGTAACCTCGATAACTGTACATGAGCCACACTGCTATTAGACTTCCGACTTAATGCATCAGCTACCGCATTAGCTTTGCCATGATGATACTCAATGGTACAATCATAATCTTTTAACAATTCAATCCATCTCCTCTGTCCCATATTCAACTCTTTCTGGCTCAACAGATATTTCAAACTTTTGTGATCAGTGAACACCTGAAAAGTCTCTCCCTACAGATAATGTCTCCAAATTTTTAAGGCAAATACTACTGCAGTGAGTTTCAAATCATGTACTAGATAATTAAATTCATGAGACCTCAACTGTCTCGATGCATATGCTATTACTTTACCATGTTGCATTAGTACACATCCTAAACCCTGATGAGATGCATCACTGTACACAACATAACCTTTAAAACTAGATGGAATAGCTAACACATGTGTCGTAGTTAATTGATGCTTTAACTCCTCAAAACTCCTTTGACAATCATCATTCCATCTGAAAGGCACATTCTTTCTCAGAAGTTTTGTCAAAGGGGTTGAGATCAGTGCAAAATCCTCGACAAACCTTTTGTAATAACCAGTTAATCCAAGGAAACTCCGGATCTCAGACACATTCCTTGGAGCCTCCCACTTCATCACTACGTCTACTTTCTTTGGGTCCACCTGAATGCCTTGTCCAGACACTATATGACCCAAGAATACTACTTGATCAAGCCAAAATTTGCACTTACTGAACTTGACATAAAGCTATTTTTCCCTCATTATCTAGATAACCAATCTCAGATGTGCAACATGATCTTCTCTACACTTTGAGTACACCAAATTGTCATCAATAAAGACAATCACAAAGCGATCTAAATAAGGTTGAAATACCTTATTCATCAATGCCATAAAAGCTGCCAGAGTATTAGTCAAACTAAACGGCATTACCAAAAACTCGAATTGTCCATATCTGGTTCTAAATGCACTCTTGGGAATATCAGTCTCAACTATTTTCAACTGGTAATATCCTGATCTTAAGTCTAACTTTATGAACACCTAAGCTCCCTGTAACTAAACAAATCAATCATCAATCTTAGACAATGGGTTATTTATTCTTCACTGTGATCTGATTCAACTGCCGGTAATCAATACACAATCTTAGAGTTCCATCCTTCTTCTTTACAGACAATATCGAAGCTCCCCAAGGTGACACACTAGGCCTAATGATACCTTTATCTAATAACTCTTGTAACTGAGATTTCGACTCCTTCAGTTCTACAGGTGCCATCCTATATGGAGGTATTGATATAGGAGTGGTACCTAGAACAATGTCTATAGTAATCTTTGTCTCCCTCTCTGGGGGAAAACCCGGTAATTTTATAGGAAACACATCTAGGAAATCCCTAACAACTGGAATATTCTGAATGGTTGGTTCATTTCAAGTGTCAACTATGTGGGCCAGATAAGTGTCACATCCACCTCGAATCAGTTTCATCACACTCATAAATGAGATTAGTCGGGCTATCACAGCTTGACTAATTCCTCGAAACACTACTCTCTGTTGATTGGGAGATCTAAGAACCACTTCCTTAGTGTAACAATTCATTACAGCCTGATGAGCTATAAGCCAATCCATGCCAAGAATTATATCAATTTCCTTTAACTGCAATACAATCAAATCAACTTCTAACTCAGCCAGATCAATCCGAACGATACATCTTTTACATACCTCACCAACCATTGTTGCACTATCCACTAGAGTACTCACCTCTAACCTACATTTTAGTATCTCTCATTCATAATGTAATTTAGATTCCAAATGTAGTGTGATGAATGAATGTGTAGATCCTAGATCTACCAATGCATATGTTTCAAAATGAAAAACATTCAACACACCTGCTACCATATCTGGGGAGTTCTGCACCTCTTGTCTGGTGATGGCATAGATGCTGGCTTGAGATTGCAGCTGGTTACTCCGCACCTCAGTCCTAACACTAGGCTCTGCTGACTGAGTTCTGCCTCTACCTCTGCCCCTCAGTGTAGATCTGCCAGCTCTACTCTGCTGAACCGATGTCTTAGTCACTATTCCTCCTCTAACTCCAGATTGTGGTTCTTACATCTCAGGACAATCTCTGATCATATGGTCTATAGAACCACAATGGTAACAAGCTCCCGTTATCCTCCAACATTCACCACCATACTTTTCACCACAATGCTCACACTCAGGTAGCAGTTGTGACTGGTTGGAGGACATTTGTCCTCTACCTCTCCCAGACTGAACAAATCCACCTCTTGATCGAGATCCAAATTGCCTCGATATAGACTAGAATCGAGACGATCTATTCTGACGCTTTCTAAAGCTTCTGTCATAATCAACCTGAGATTCATCCTGCTTCTTTCTTCTAACCACCTATCTGTGCTCTCCCTGAACATCCTTCAAAAAATGTTCAAGTCTTATTGAGTCCGCTCGAAGTTCTGTAAATTGCCCAAATTAGAAATGGCTAGCCTCGTTCTGATCTCCATGTTCAAACCGTCTATATTTGTCTTCCTCAGTTGGGATCAATGTAGTTGCATACCCCATTAACTCATTGAATTTTATCTCATACTTTGCCATTGTGATCCTGCCTTGCTTCAGATCTAAAAATTCTTTCATTTTCCTATCCATATTGATGATGTGAATATTTGCTAAATATATTAATGATTTTGTTGATGCTTTTGGGTAAATATTCATGTGGAAAGGGTGGAATTTACTTAGTTCTATGTATTTTGGGCAGGAGACGACAATCGGGCCAAACCGGAGGTATTTTGGGCTGCTTAACCACAACTTTTGGGCTGACTTCAGACTTTGTGCAGTAAGCCGTGCCCACGGCTTAAGGTCGCGCGTAAGCAGACACCTAATGCAGAAGTGGAGACGTGAATGGACTCCCAAGTTGGATATTTTTCAGACTAATTAGGAATACCTTATGGAGGGAAGTTCGGAAGACTAATGAGGAATATCTTATGAAGGGAAATTAGGAAGACTAATTAGGAACCTATTTCTTCCATATTAGGAGAAGGACTCCCGATATATAAAGGAAGGGGCAGAAGGCAAGAGGGATCGTTTTTTTGGGTTTTCTCTACAGATTAGGGCAGATTTCTTCTTTCTTATTTTGCATGCTTTGTATAGCCATGAGTGGCTAAACCTTCTTTAGTCTAGCAAGGTTTAATCTAGTTCAAGTTCATATGAGTTGTGAGATCTAAACTTTATTGTTATTCTGGAATTTCTGCAGTATTTATTCATTCTCTGTTTTTATTCATATTATTATCTTGTTGGTTGTTGCAATAAGAGCTCGTTGTGCAATTGACAGGGTCGTAATTAGCCAAT
>JAOSBP010000204.1:4101298-4127332 GCA_027563825.1 Erythroxylum mucronatum
ATAATACCCAATAATCATTATCTTGGGTGCTTTAATTGGACTCAAATTTATAAGTGACATGGGACATAAAATAGTCTTACACAAGATCCTTACAACAGTGTATAAGATTAGATGGTTGTTTCAACTTAACTCTCTCAAACTTCTCCATCCAAACTTATTATTGGTGTTGTTACATCTCATATATGACACTCCAATTTTGGTCATCTTTTTAATCTTAAAGTCAGCTTTCTTAAACTCATAATTTATCTCTTTGATTTAATTCATTAAGATATTTTGGTACTTGCTTCTCATGATATCATGAATGGTCTGTAATACTATATGATCTTTGTTAATGACTATTCTAGATATACATAGATTTATCTCTTGCATTATAAGCTATTTTCTATCTATTCTCACCTTGATACCATACTTCAAGCTTAGTTTTCTCATAAAATCAAAATCTTATGCACTAATAATGTTATCATTTCTTCCTCTTCCTTAGAAACCTTTTTGGGAGAAGTTCTTCTCGTCTATACCATCAATCATATCGCTACTCTAGTCAGATAGATAACATCTCTCTTTGTAAACACTTATATAATCACGCTCTTAACTACCAAACTTTCAAAGTCCTTCAAATTGCTTTTCTCCAATTATATGAATATAGCAAATTAGAATCACGAGCGCGATTATATTGCTTCCTAGGGTATGGGATAGAGCACAAAGGGTATAAGAGTTGGAATCTTTTGTCCCAAAGACTTTATTATCTCACAATATGTGATCTTATAAGTGCATGAGATGTAATTAACTATTTCAAAATTTCGATTCAATGAAAATTCTTTTTAGTTCTTCTCTGATTCCAGCATAACTGTTCTCCTGATATTTCTCTTCAAGTTCGCTTTCTATCATTTTAACAGTTTGACACAACCTAATAAGAATGTTCAAATTAATAAGAAAAGTTTATGAATTTTAAGAATTTTAACATACTTTTAAAGATCAAATTAATAATCATAGTAACATTCACAATAACAATTATGCCATCTGTGAATGACAACCTCTTCTAATTATGTGTATGTTACCTCATCCTTTAACATAATCACAATAATTAGCATCTTAATGATGGTATGAAAAAGGATACGAAAGATACACGAGTTATCTTTAAGACAATTTTCATATTTAGTACTATATAGAATAATATAGTGAAATTCAAATAAATAAAGGCATGTTTGTTCCTACTTACGTTTTTAATTTTTTGTTTTTATTTTCAAATTCAATTAAAAAACGTTTTGTTTGAGTTTTTTATTTTTGGTTTTAGTTTCTTCTAGTTTTTTATTTATTTATGAAAATCATAAAAAGTAAATTTTGTTTTCTATTATTTTTTCATAAATTAATTTAGTATCCACTAAATATATTATTTAAAAATTTAACTATTAATAAAATTATGAATAATTTCATTTTAATAATTAATTTAAATAGTAATTTAAAAATAAAATATAATTTAATAATTATTAATAAATATAATTTTGAATTTTGAATATATTCAAAACATACAAAATTTTAAATAAATTTAAATAAAATATGCTTTAAATATTAAAAATAAATATTAATTTTATAAATAAAAATATTTATTAAAATTATTGATTTTAATAAAATATTTAATTTTTACTTATAAAAATAATTTATCTTTAAATTTTACCTAATATATAATTATTACCAATAATAAAAATATAATTATATTTACATTAATAACTAAATAAAAATTTGTTTTTAATTGAAAAAGACAGGAAATGAAAACAAAAAATGACAAAAAATAAAAATGACAAAGAAAAGTAAAATCAAAAGACCCATAATTTAGGGGTCGTTTAGTTCTACTTCTGTTTTTAAGTTATAATTTTCAGTTTTCGTTTTCAATTTTTTGTTTATACTGTTTTTTCAAATAAAAACAAAAATATGTTTAGTTGTTAATGTAGTTATATTTTTATCACTAATAATAATTACATAATAGATAAAACTTAAAAATAAATTATTTTTAATTAAATAAATTTATTTAATATCTTATATAATATTTATTTGAAATATATTTTAATTATAAAAAATTTTATTTGAATATTTATATATTTTAAAATGTAATTATATTTATTAATAATTATTAAAATTTAATTAGATATGATTTAATTATATAAATTAAATTAAATTAAATTAAATTATTCATAATTTTTATTGATAATTAATTTGAATTTATTAAATATATAATGTTGAATTAAATTAAAATTTAAATAATTAAATAATATATTAAATGATAATAAATCAAATTAAAAATCACTTTTATGGTTTTCATAATTTTTGAAAACCGGAAAAAATAAAAAAAAATAGAAACTAAAAACTTAAACAAATAGTTTTTTTTTTCTGAATTTGAAAATAAAAACAGAAAACTAAAAATAAAAATAAAAATGGAGATAAACACCCCTTAACTTATGTCACAATTCACCGTAAATGCTTAATAACTACAAATTACTTAATCTTCCTAATTTTAGCGCTACTTTTATAATATATTATTAACTAGCATTATGAAAATAAATGTTTTAAAAACTGTATTAGATATCGAATGATCAGTGAAAGAAAAAAGTTTAAAGTTTAAAGGTTCAACCAATATTAAACCGCTATAAAATCGGTATATAATAAATAAGAAAAAATTATAAAAATAAGTAAAAATATAGTATAAAATAAAATACACACTAATAATGCTTATTAATATATAATAAACTAATAGTAAATCTAATGATTTAATCTACAAATGAATCTAGCATAAATTTTAAAATAATAATACAAATTGTATTTCTATATTATTATTTATTTAAAGACTCATAAAAGTTGAAGTATGTAAAAAAAATCAATAGAAAGAACTTCAAATATCCTTTAAATATATATTTTTATAGTTTAAATATTAAGGATAAAATAGTAATTCATTTTTAACAATTATAATTTAAAATAGATTTTTAATTATAATATAAATATATAAATAAAGATTATAAATTTTGAAAATATAATTTATTAGTTAAATTATATAAAATAATTTTAAAAATCCAATTAAAATTCAAAAGATTTATGAATTTTAAAAAATCTCAAATTCCATTCTTTCAAAATTAAAGATTGACAATAAGAGGCTGTGGCTTCGTCGAGAGGAAGCTTGTGTTAAGTCCCCTATATTTAGAAAAATGACTCCTTTTGGGGATGGGATCATCTTTGCCATCTCCTCTATTCCTGTGCCATTCACTTTCATCCACACATTTCATTTATGTATTATGAAATGTGTGGATAAGCATAAATGACATAGGAATGACATAGGGGAGATGGAATAGAGGATCTTCCCCCTCTTTCTGAGTCTCTAACGTATCCTTAATAGTTAACCAGCTTTTTGCAACAAAACCATCCGGTTGTTTTCTATAAATCGACTGGCTTATTATTAAGCTAGCTGGTTTTTACATTTAAAAGTTATAAATATAAACTGAATCAGAAACTAGGCAGATTCATGTTATTTTGGTCGAATTGACCGATCTGGTTCGATTTTAAAATCATCAATGAAAATAAAAGAATTTTTTTTCTTATAACTAAATTTATAGACCTATATTGATACTTTATGTCTTCTTGGTCTACAATAAAAGTGATGGATGAAAGATTGGAAACAAAAGTTAGCAACTTGTAGATAGCATATGAATTAAATTATTCTGTTCATTCTCGATGTTAATAAGTTTGTATCTTTGTCATTACATAAATTCTTTTAATATGATTTTACAGTTACCAAAAATTTATGAAAAGCATAAAAGCAAAATTTACCATCATTTTATTTAACGATTAGGTTAGTCATGTTTTATGGACGGAGTGTTGGCCCATCAAACACGTACATAATTATAAGCTAATGATGATGAAGATGAAGATATTCTATTAAATGTGAACTTTAATAAAAGATATAAAGTTATGGATGTAATAAGGGCAACTTCAAAGGTAACTAATATTATTGACAAATTAAGATAAACAAGACTTAGGTGATTTGGACATATTAAGAGGAGACACTCAGACGCTCCAGTGAGAAAATACGAGAAAATGATACTTAAAGACTGTAAGAAGGAAAAAAAAAGAGGCCTAAGAAGAATTGGGAAGAAATGATCAAGAATGATATAACAATGCTATAAATTACCAATGACATGACCCGCAATGGAAAACTTTGTCGTATTATGATTCAAATAAAGATCCATTGTAAAGAGATCCTTGTAGTTTCCATTTGTCTTTTAACTCTATCCTTTTGTAGTTAACTTAAACTTGTCAATAAATAGTACTTATCTCTTAGAGTTTTAGCCTAAGTTTTTTTTAACCTACCTAGCCTGATTTTATATATTTATATAATTTTATTAATATATATTTCTTTTTTCTTTTTTCCTCTTTATATCGGTTATTTGGAAACAACGTTTTTACTAGTTAGAGGTAAGGTTGCGTACTCCTGGACTTCCCTAGACCACGCGTGTCAGCAAAATTTCTACTAGGTGTTATTATTAGTCTACATATCAATTTAACAATCCTTTTCTTTAACAACACTACCCAGTGAGAGTCTCACAAAAATGTGGGGTTTGAGGAAGTCTAATAATATGTAGTCGTACCCCTACTAAGTTGAGAGACTATTTTCGATATACCCACATATATATATATAATATAAATAAATACGTCTATAATAATAATAATAATGTAATTTAATACATAATATCGTACATATACAACATCGTAAATATTAATACACAAACTAGGAAAAAGATAAGTAAAAAAACAACAATTATAGGACAGTAATTATACTAAGTAAGACATTGCTCAAACTAATAACTATAAGGGAAGTTAAAAGAAACTAACTATAAAATGAAACTGTAGGGAAAAATGTTTAAAAGACTTCAGAGATCGAGAAAGGTTTCTCTACGTGAGATTTTTATACGTATTCTAATACGCCAAGGTTTTCTATTACAGGTCATATCCTCCGTAAGTTCCAGCAACGTTATATCATTCTTGATTACTTACCCTCAATTCTTCTTAGGTCATCCTTTTTTCCTGTACAGTCTCTAAATATTATTTTTTCACATCCTCTCACTATAACCTCAGGGTGTTTCCTTTTAAAATGTCCAAACCACCGAAGCCTTATCTTTCTTAATTTTTCATTAATACTGGTCACCTTTAATTTGTCTCTTACCAATACATTTTTGACCTTATATCTCCTAGTAAGATTACACATATAACAGAGCATCTTCATCTCTGCCACTAGTAGCTTATGACTATGTACTTGTTTGACCGACCAACACCCCTTTCTATATAACATGGTTGACCTAATCGCTAAACAATAAAATTTACCTTTAATCTTGAGTGGTATCTTTTTGTCACGTAAGCCTCCTGATGTATTTATCTATTTAAACCACTTTGATTTGATTCAGTAGTCTGTATCTTCATCAATATCTCCATTGCTTTGGATGATAGACCTTATATACTTAAAACATTCTTTTTGTAATAAAACTTTTGAACCAATATTTATCTCCACATTGTAGGCTACCATATGGCCCGAAAAGTTACACTCTAAATACTCAGTCTTAATCCTGCTCAATTTAAAATCCTTCGACTTTAAAGTACCCCCCAATGTTCTAACTTGAAATTGACACCCTCTTTGGTCTTATCTACTAAGACAATATCGTCAGCAAACAGCATACACCAAAGCATATCCCCTTGAATATTCTTGATGAGCTCCTCCATCACTATTGCAATAAAAAAATAGTTCAATGAGGAGCCTTGATGTAATTCAATATTGATAGAATTTTTTTTTTATCTCCTCCTATCGTCCTTCCTCTAATCTTGACCTCTTTATACATATCTCTAATAACCTTTATATAAGTCAAAGGAACTCTCATACATTTAAACACCTCTGCATGATTTCCTCGGGAACCTTGTAATAATTCTTCTCTAAATCAATAAAAACTAAGTGTAGATTGCTATGTCTTTTCTCCGTAATATTCCATTGATCTTTTTAAGAGATGTATAGCTTTTGTCATGGACCTTCCTAGCATGAAATTAAATTAGTTCTCTAAGATAGGAACATTCTTTCTCACTTTCTTCTCAATTACATTCTCCCACAACTTCATATAGTTACTAAGTAATTTGATATCTCTATAGTTGTTACAATTTTAGATGTCCCATTTGTTCTTATATAAAGGAATTAACATACTAAGTCTATATTCATCCAATATTTTGGCCGAATTAAGGATCTCATTAAAAAACTTGACTAGCAAAATAAGACGCTTTTAGTTTATGCTTTTCCATATCTCTATGAGCATCCAATCAGGTCTTGTTACTTTCTCCTCAAAAAAAAATCCAATCAGGTCTAACTGCCCTTCTGCTCTTCATTTCCCTCAAAATTGTTTTAAATATCAATTTAACAACTCTATTTAAAAAATAACTCTATTAAATATAATGAATAAAAGTATTTCTAGATATATACCTAAATCTACACTTTAATAGTAAGTCAAAATTATAATAAATTGAATTTAAATATTACGTAAGCTATAAATGGGTAAATTATTTATAATTATATTCCAAGAACTACATAAAAGTAAATTATAATAGATCTAAAATATGTATTCACAAGTGCTAATTTTCATTGCGGAGAAAAAGAGATATTACTGCACTTAAATCTCTATTTCGTAAAATTTATAGCAACGAGGAGTTCACACTATATTCATCATTTTCTTTTCAAGTCTAAACTAATGATTTGTAAAGAAAATGATGCACCAACAACAGAAACATGGTTACAATGTTGGGTGTTCCATTCAATTTTTTTCTTCATTATAATAGTATTAATAACTAATTGAATGTTTTTATTAGTAAGAGAAATTTGTTTCAAACGTATATTTAAGATTAGTTTTTTCTATCTTTTTTTAATCTTTCTTTATGAGAGTGTCTTTTTCTGAGAAGTTAGGTATTGAGGGCATCGATTTAAAATTAACCTTGCAATAAATGAAGGCCAGTGATTATTGTTTTCATGTAGTCTTTGTAATTATGCAGGGAAATGAGTTTTTCGAGTTCCCACATTTTCTGCGCACTAGCAAATATAAGCCAATGGTAAGTAAATATATTCAGTTATGTACCTTGATGAAAAGCCAGTCCTTGACCTTATTGTCAGGCTCGTCCAGTGGCTCAACGGCAGAACGAAAATAGGCCTCCGGGGATCTTGGCTCGACATTGAACTTCTTGCAAAAGGGTAACCAATATTTTGAGAATTTTGATGCTTCCAACATTGCGTAAAATGTTAAGTCTGAGCCTCCGTCATCAGATAAGTAAACGTTTAACTTCTCTGGAGGGTAATCATAAGCCATCACTGACAACACCGTGTTAACGACCATGATCGGCGGCTCCATCACCGGGTCTGCGGTGCAGACAAAGATATCTATACCAGGCAAATACTTCTCGTATCTTTTGCTTGGCAAATCACCATAGTCAAAAGTAAGTATTCCAACAAAATCGAATCATATACAGTGAAAAGCGGCCACAAGTCCAAGGAACAAAGCCCAAAGTATAGTAACTTTTACGTATCTCCCTGTTGAACCGTGTGTGTATATATATATATTCTTAATTTCATCAGCTCTCAAAAGGGTCTCGATTTCTATATCATTAGCGTACATATAACATATATATATATAAGAGAGACTAGGCCGCCGAAAAGAAAAAAAGCTATCAGGGAACTTTTATCAAACAAGTGGTAAGCCAAGAAACTGGGCTGGAAAAACTTCATACATCCATTGGAAAACCAGCCTTCTATACATAGAAAATGTAACAAATGATGTACCACTACAACCTAGTAACAACCTACTAATCACAACTAACAACCCACTAACCAGCTATCTACTAACATAAGTAATGACCTGAAAATCTGCTATCCACAAACACAAGCACGATCGCACATTTTTACATTAATCTCTAACAATATATACAGAAGTGGGAAAGAAGAGAGACCTTTGAGAGAGCCTGTCTCTGAAAGTGAACCGATAAACAGGGTTCCATCGAAGGACTTGAGTGACACTCCAGTAAAAGGTGAACCATACTTCTGCTATGAACAGTCCAATCCAAGCCCATCTTTGTAGTAATCCCTCTGGTAAGTAACTGATTCTATACACCCATATTAAGCAGATAGCAGCCAATACTGAAGCTAGATAGAACTTGAACAGCAGACGTCTCCTTGATGACTTGGTTTCAAAGAGAGGGAGGCTACTGCTTCTTCCCATCTCTCTCCCTCACTCCCTCTTTCCAGTTCCTACCTTTTTTAAAAAAAATTAAAAATATTTCATTTACTATGATCACTATTACAAAATAGATGAGATAGAATAGTCATGTATCTAAGTATCTTGTCTATCTCCGGATTGAACAGAAGGTACACAGACCGAAGAAAAGTTCCAGAGAGTCATAACATTATAGTATTTAACAGTCCAGCGTTTAGAGATACTAACTCGTTCTCATGCTTGGTGTTAACATGCGTTCAGCTTTCCTTGCTACTTCTGTGGTACGTATTCCATTCAAAATCTTGGCCACTAATCGATGCTTATCTTCTTCGACTTAGTTTGTATACCCGACAATTCCTTCCTTTTCAAATCATAGAGATGAAAGTGATGAAGGCTACCTTATCGTCCTACTGATAAACCAACACAAATTTCTGTCCCAATTATATATATATATAGAAAACAAACAGATAAGTTTCTAAAAATACTAAATAAAAAGATAAAATATGTAATTGTGAGACTTTGAAGAGTTTTTTTTGTATAAGTTGATTATATAAATTATTTTTTGTTATGCTCTTTTGAAATATAAGAATTTACATCTCTTCACTTGCAAGAACTCCTAACCAAACATCAACCAAGAAAGGACGTGATATTTTATATAAAAGTGTTTTACCAACCAAAAGAGGAGGTCGATATTCTAAAGGTACTTTCTAAAAACTGATTACATTGACTTTTGTGAATGGTTAAATATAAAATTAGAAAGAAGGCACGTTATTTATAAGTAGAGAAAATAAAAAGCGAAATGAACTTTAAAAAGGATGGTTTTTGTCACAAAGGTTTTTTTTGGACTCGAACTTTTACCGCAAGTCGCGCCCACCTTCGTGTGGCAATCCCGCTTAGGTCCGCTTAAGCGAAGATTCAGCCTTCTCACGTGAATGTCGCCGAACAATTCCGTTGGCCCTCGAACACCTCACGCCCACACAAGTGTTTAAAGTGTTTCTTTCACACACAGAAAGAACAAAAGTGTAACAGAGTAAAAAAAGCAATAAGAGATTTAAATATAGCCTAAGCTACTCTTTCATTAACCCTCAATAAAATGTTAACAAAAGATATAAGTACCTCCTACTCGAAGCACTCAAGGAATTCCCTACTCGAAGCCCTTACAAGAAACTCCCTACTCGAAGTCCTTACAATGAGAACTCTCCCCCAAAAGCTCTCAACTCTTAAAGCTCTCTCCTCTGAGTGATTTCTGTCAATGAATAACTCACTGATTGAATAAATAGGTTTCAACTCTAATGAACTATTTATAGGCTCTTCTAGACTAAGTTAGAATCCTGATAGGACTCTACTAACTAAGATCACGATCTTATCCTATCTAATAGGATTAAGTTACATCAAGATAAAAGATTGCCCTATTTAGGAAAGATTATCCTTATCCACGAAAATCTCCACTATCTTCAAATGTTCTTTCCGTATGAACTTTATCTTTTAAAGTTGATGTCCATCCACTGTGATCTCATCCGCCATGTGTTTATGTGCCACATCATCCACAGTTGTCACGTCACTGCTGATGTGTTTTCACCACGACTTATCCGTACATAAGTCCATCAATGCACGTTCATAGACAAGTCTATCTTCCATGATCAAGCTCACTCATGGCGCAGTTTCGTCGCTCTATGACTAAGTACAAGTCACAATTCGAGTTAGTATAAAATCTTGCATATTTCACGTACTTTTGACTTGTCTTGCTGAAGTTAAGTGCTTATGCGCCTCGTCGCGCTCGCATGCCTTCTTGCATCCTTGCAGGATCTTACACACCTTTGCGCCTTCTCACGCACCCTCGGGTCTCGCATGACTTAGTTTTCCAACTCCGCACGGCCTTGAGTCCAAATCTCACGTCTCGTCAAAGATTTCGGCCAATGTATGCCTACGCGTGCCCATGTGTATCGAATCTCGCCTACTCTCGAGATCTTCGTCGATACTTCCTGCATCTCTCACCTACTTCGCAAGTTCCTCAGTTTTGCTCTCCAACTCGCAAGACTCCACCTTGTTCCCTCGTCAACACGTCTTCCTCGTGCTGACTCGCATGCTAAGTATTAGCCAAAGCTCGCCAACACTCGCACTATCCCGCAGTCTGGACTTAGGAATCTAATAGTTTTGGCGATGTTCAACATCAAGAGTGGTGATATGAGTATCATTGGGTCGATGATCATGACAAGAAGGGATTTAATGTATGTTATATAAGAGTTGCAAGTAGCATATATCAATTGGGAGCTTTAAGATGTTTATTCATTGATTGAATTGTTATTAATTTTTGTCTTGTCTGGTTAATAATTGTTTACATACCGTAATTGATTGAAATTAGGCTAGAATTGCAAAAACTCTCTATAAAGGTTAGGGTAGATTTATGGGTGCGTTGAATTGGTTGGTTGTGGGAGGGGATATTCATACATCATTGATTGCGAAATTGTTTGGAATTTGAAATATACTCATATGTAAACTCTTGTATGACATGTTTTGGATGTCATGGAGACATCATATATGTATGTGTACTTATGTGCGGGTAAATACATCATAGTGTTGGCACCTTAGATGCTATTGGTACGTTCTATGACTACTTATGTATGTAGTCACTATAACAAAGTTGATTTTTGGCTATGAAAAAAAACGTAGCTAAATGTTTAAAGAATACTGCCTATAATTTTTAACTACGTTTTTGTTTTGTTGCACAAAATATCGTCAAATTTCTATGGCTGAAAATTATAGGCGATGTTTTCAAAAATTGTAGCCAATAGTTTTTTACTATGTTTTTTTTTCTTAGTAAGTAAATAGTATTAGCTACATCTTCATTATTGTAGCCAAACTTTTTTTAACTAAGTTTTTAAAAACGTAGCTTATAATACATACAAGAATTGAAAGAAAAAAAATATAGGAGATCGATTTAACACCATTCACTTTCCTCTTCATTTCTATTATGATCTAGACCAAGTAATCTTCTAAATAACCCATCATGCTTGCTAATTTTACTCGAGTTTCTTGTCCCCTGATTACTTCAACTTGTGATGCAACCTTAATCTTGTTTTTTTTCCTCTTGAAGGTGTTAAATGATTGTTTTATTTGTTGAGGTTGAAATGTTTGGCTTAAAGTCATAACTAAGACCTTTCACAAAGCCAAAACGTGTACCAAGTACCGTATCACAAATGTCTTCTGCATTTAGTTCATTATCCTTAGACATATATTTCTCTAATAACTCTTACATCTTATTCTAAAATTAAAGAAAAAAATCAATATTCAATCCAAATATTACTACTTACTACTATATTAATAAATGAATTAAAATATTAAACAAATTTTTATACTTACATTGTTGTTTTTTACTTCTTCTGACACTCATCATTTACCTTCCTTATAATTAATGACTTTATAAAGTGTGATTCTATCACACTCTTGTCTATATAGTTCCTTCTTACTTTGATTTATGAAAGAAAAATACAAGGTACAATAAGGAATGTAGTGTTCATTGATATAAGTGTAACTTGTAAACAAAGATCTTACATATTCATTTCGGACAACTATAGATAACTTTAACCCTTGATTGTGAAATGTTTTCGTTTTTCTCTACTAACCTTTGTTAGTGTTATGATCTATAATTCAATCATTAGATGGTTGTATTGTTACAGTTATGTTCATGAATTGGATGGTTTATATCATTTTTTCCATGGGTTTTCAATATTTATGGATTATTCGAGTTAAGGACTTGGATTGTAGAAATCTGTAATAGAAAATAATGATTTCTCTAAAATGTCGCTAATCTTGGTAATTAACATGAAATATTAATTGAATACCAAAAGATTAGTGCGTGGATTAAATGATGGTGATGTTCTACAAACCATTCGATAAAGAGTTATTGGTTTAATCACATAGACACATAATGGAGATTATGGTATTCGATAAACCCTAAATGAAACACTATTAGGATTGTGTTTATGTCATTAATGTTTCATACGTGTTATGAATTTTATAGTATGAGATGTTCATTTTCTTACATAAGAAATGTGTATTTATTGGAATTGTCTAACGCTAACCATAACAGGTAGCTACATAGATAATGCCACAGTATGCGTGACTTGTGTAGAGGATAAATGTTCATCAAGAATATTGTTGTCCTTCGTACATGATATGAGCAAAAATGTCTATGGGCCCTTGATAAAGTAATATTGTATACATGCAACATAATTAAGGAGTTAATCATATTTACGATTTACTTTGGAAATTAAGAAAGAATAAATTAGCAAGAATGACATATTCCAATCTTGCATTTATTTAGGATATTATGAGACAAGAGAATTGACATGAGCAATTATTGCTTCGGGGTCGTGATTTGTGTGCAATACTTATCATCTATGTCATTTGGGTAATTATAATATATTTTGCTAGATATCGCTTATGATGTATAGAATTAACAGGGGTTTTAATTCTATTATCAACATGACATAGATCCTAATAGGTCACACCAGAAAAGATTTGATTAGAAAAAGGAAATTATTCTAATATATCATATGGAGATATGAATATGACGATAAAATTACTTATAAATGTTATAATTATTTTAGTCGTCATATGGTATTAGAATAAATGTTATTAGATAACAAATTTAATCCTAGATAAATTTATTTGATATGTATGACATGTCATATAAATTTAATGCTCAACAAAATAATGCATATAATTATATGGTATAGTTATATGGAAATTGGTTTAAATGTTTAATTATTTTGAAACATGAGATAGATGGCAAAATGACTATTCAAATGAAAATTTGCAGGGCCAACCTTGTAAGAACATGAGGTGTCCATGAAATTAACATAAAGATGTATTTAAAGCCTAATGACTAAGTTATCCTTTCACTTTGTTTTATTGGCTTTATTTACACAACGGCATTTTAGGCAATTGAAGTGGATTTTAATTATCCCTAATTTGTCCAAAAGGAGGAGGATTTTCGGGATTTTTGGTGTGATTTTCTAGTTGTTGCCCCTTTTCATCTTCTTCTCTCCCACAATTTTAACTTTTTCTTTTCTCTTTTGTCTCCTCCAAGCTGCTGATTTACTTCATCCTTCTTATAAAACCCAAAAAGCTTTGTCATTTAGCTGATGTGTTGAGCATTCAATCACCCATTTTTTTGTTTATTTTGGGGATTTTTCCAGGATCAAAGATAAGCCATTGAAGTACCATCTAGCATTGGGAAACATTAGGCTTTCTAATCAATATTTGGTGGAAACCTTGGAGTACATCTTATTTGGTGCAAAAGAGGTGAAGCCATGAACAAGAAGTTGAAGTCGTAAGCAAGGAGGTGGAACTGTGAGATCTTCTATTTGGTTTGGAGACCAATTTCAAGGTATAATGGTTTATATGCTTTGATTTGTGTTATATTGGTTTGTAAATTGGTTACAAGACAAGATCTTTTGGGTTCTTGTTGGTTTTAAAATTTTTGTTTTAACCCACTTCAACCCTCACAAAACCGATAGTGGTATCAGAGCATAGGCTCTGTTTTGTGACTTTTTTGGACTAATTTAGTGCAAGGTTTTACATGATAGGTTGGTTAATTGATTGCTTGTCTTGAAGGTTAGTTATTTTGTGTATTAATAAATCTATTGTTCTCAGACAATAGCGAAAAGAATATATCTTAAACTCTCCCCTTCTTGAACCACCCCTTAAGGGAGCCACTAAGGAAGTGGTCGACGCGTACAACAAACACTCATATGATGAGGTTGATGTACAATGATTCATGGTAGCGACGATGCCACTCGAATTGCAAAAGTGATTTGAGCCGAACACATCGTACTACATCATGGAGCAACTCAAGAAAATGTTTCTTAAGCAAGCTCGAGTTGAGAGGTATAATGTGACCAAGTCTCTTTTAGCTATTAAAATGTTAGAGGGTACCTCCATCAGTGCTCACATGCTCAAGGTAATGAGTCTTGTGGAACAGTTGGATAGGTTAGGTCTCCCGTTGGACCTAGGGTTGTCCACTGACATTGTCCTCAACTCATTGCCTCCATGTTATTCGTCGTTCATCATAAACTACCATATGCATAGGATGGAGAAGAGCTTAAAGGAACTCCATGGGATGCTTAAGATTGTTGAGCAGGACATAAAGAAAGGAGTTTCTCATGTCTTGGTTGTTTAAGAGGGAGGAAAGAAATAAAGACAGGTAGGAACAAGCGCAAAGTTAAGGAAAAGGGCAAAGATGGCAAAGGGAAGGCTCAAATGGTTACTTCAAGCACTCCCAAGACCAAAAACCCTTCTGATGTCTAGTGCTTTTATTGTAAAGGCAAAGGACATTGGAAGAGGAATTGTCACAAATACCTCAAGGACTTGAACAGTGGAAAGATTTCATCATCTTCTTCAGGTATCTATGTTATTGAGATTAACCTTGCTACCTCTATTTTTGATTGGGTATTGGATACCAAATTTTGTGCTTATGTTTATTTAAATATGCAGGCACTAAAGTTTAGGAGGATGATTAAAAAGGGCGAAGTGCAATTGTTCGTTAGGAATGGTGCAAATGTTGCAGCCATTGTTGTTCGGTGCGTTAAGTTGCATTTACCCTGTGGGTTTGTAATGGAACTTAAATGTGTATATTTTGTTTCGTCCATCTCTTAACACATTATCTCCATTTCCCTTTTGGACAATGATGGATTCTCCTTTACCATCTCAAATGGATCTTGTTCGATTTATAAAAATGGTTTATTTTATGGATCTTCTTGTGTTAGGAATGGTCTATACTTGCTTGAGATGGATAAACAAGTCCTTAATTTTAATAATGAAAGACTTAAGACTTGTCATGAGAGTACCGCTCTCATGAGACATTATTACCTAGGTCATATAAATGAGAAGCTCATCAAGAAATTACAAGAAGTAGGACTTCTTGGTCAATTGGATTTGAAATCAATTGGGATATGCGAATCTTGTCTACTTGACAAATGACCCAGATACCCTTCACCAAGAAAGGTGAGAGGGTAAGTAACTTGTTGGGTCTAATACATAGTGATTCATATATACCAACGAGTACCAATGCTTGAGGTAGTTTTCAATACTTCATCACGTTTACTGATGATTTCGGTAGATATGGTTATGTCTATTTAATGAGACATAAATCTGAATCTTTTGAAAATTCAAAGAATTTAAGAATGAAGTTGAGAACCAACTCGACAAGAAGATTAAAGTCTTGCGATTAGATCGTGGAGGCGTAAATACTTGAGTCATGAGTTTGGTGCTTATCTTAGAGAGTGTGGGATCGTCTCACAACTCACCCCTCTTAGAATGACACAATGGAATGGTGTTTCTGAGATAAGAAATTGAACTTTGTTAACATGGTTCGATCTATGATGAGTCAAACCAAACTTCCAATCTCATTTTGGTGATATACGCTTGAAACTACTGCATTCACACTAAACAAGGTTCCATCAAAATCCGTAGAAAGGACACTATATGAGATATGTTTGGCAAATTGCCTAGCATGTCTTTTCAAAAATTTAGGGTTGCAAGGCATATATCAAATGTTTAACGTCTGACAAGCTTGGTCCTAAATCAAACAAGTGCTTCTTTGTGGGGTATCCTAAGAAAACTGAAGGATACTACTTCTATCACAAGTCAGAGAACAAAGTATTTGTTGCTCGACATGGTGTGTTCTTAGAGAAAGAGTTTCTCGCAAGAGGAAGTAGTGGGAGTAATGTTAAACTTGAAGAAATTTAGGAAACACTACAAGGTAATGAGGCCAATGGGAGCCACGATGACCTACCACTAGATGCTTACGTCAATAGGAGTTAGGTGCAGCCAACTTCACAAGTAGTTGTGGAAAAGGCTTAAGACCAGCCTCCAATCGAATTGATATAACTCGATGTTGAACTTGAGCCGCATTGTGGAGGAAGTAGTTCTGCTGTAAAGGTCAACTAGGGTAGTCCGTGCACTTGAGAAGTATATGGGACTACACGAGATGACAGTGTTGGACACTAAAGATCCATTGACCAATAAGGAAATAATGGAAATGCCAGACTCTGATGAATGGCATAGAGCCGTGAAATCTGAGATACAATTCATGTATGACAACCAGGTTTGGAATTCGATTGATCTTCCTATTGGGGTAAAACCTATTAAAAATAAGTGGGTTTTCAAAAGGATGACAGACATAGATGGAAATTTGACTACTTCGAAATACGACTTGTTGTGAAAGATTTCAAACAGATTCAAGGAGTTGATTATGATGAAACGTTCTCGCCCGTGGCTATGTTTAAGCCAATTTGAATCCTTCTAGCAATTGCTGCTTTTCATGATTATGAAATATGACAAATGGATGTCAAAACTACTTTTCTAAATGAGGATTTAAAAGAGGATGTGTATATGATAGAACCAGAAGGTTTTGTGGATCCAAAAGTTGCTAAGAAGGTGTGCAAGCTTCAAAGATCCATTAATGGATTGAAGCAAGCATCACAGAGTTAGAACAAGTGCTTTGATAAAGAGATCAAAAAGTTTGATTTTTTTAAGTGCGAATAAGAACCTTGTGTGTACAAAAGGAATAGTAGGAATGCAACAATCTTCCTAGTGTAATATGTGGATGACATACTTCTCATCGAGAATGACATTACTTTGTTGGAGTTCATCGAGTCCTCATTGATGAAAGTATTCTCAATGAAGGATTTGGGCGAGGCTGCCTATATCTTGGGCATTAAGATATATAGAGATAGATCTAAGAGGCCCACTGGATTGAGTCAGAGTACATATATTGACTAAATGTTAAAGAGGTTCAACATGCAGGATGCCAAGAAAGATTTGTTACCCATGTCACATGGTATCCATCTCGGCAAGAACCAATGTCCTTCGACACCTAATGAGCTGGATGTGATTAGTGAAGTTCCATAGGCTTTGGCGATTGGCACTATCATGTATGTCATGATATGTACTCGCCCTGATGTATCATACGCTTTGAGTATGACTAGCAAATATCAGGCTACTCCAAGCATAGTGGATTGGAACTTTCCAAATTAGCCAGAATCGCGTGGAAGTCAAAAAGAGACTTTTAAAAACTACAGGCAGTAGGTTAATGAAAATAAGGAAGAAGAAGAAGAAGAAGAAGAAGGCTAAACGGAAGGAAGACAACTAGAGAAAGGAGTAAACTCTCCTAGTTGAAGGAAGAGGTCTTCTAAAAGCTGAACAAAGCTTCAAAGATTAGAGTTCAAAAATGAAAAGTGATTGTTTTAAGAGAGATGACAAACATTCTCTCTAAAACTCTCTTTTTAATTATTAACATATATTTATATATATATATATAAATTATTTAAACGTATCAATATAAGAAAGAATGAGATAAAAATATTAAATTAATTAAATTAAAAATTTGTTGCCAGTTATATAAGATTTTTTTGTTTTGTTCGTTATACTTTTATGATTATAAATAAAAGAATCTTTTATTAAAAAATGTAATCATCTATTATGTTTTGTATTAATAATTTGAATATATAAAAGAGTACAATTTTTTCATTTTTTATATTTTCAATTTTCTCTCGTACGTAAAGCTTCACATCTACGATAGGAAGTAAAGTTTCATGTGCTTCAATTCGTTTCGGATTATTACAACGTAAGAATTCATTTCATTGACATTATCTGGACCCTGCCATTTTAGCACACAGCTATGGAGTAAACCAGTACCGCAAAAACAACAGACTTGCATGTTACTGAGATCGGCATCCTTCCTTTGTCCTCTCGAAAGAAAAGTGCTTGGTAAACAGGCATGTTGATGAGAACCAAGAGTCCGCAAAGAATTATCTGCACTGCAAATTCATCTAAAATCTTATTTTGACTGATCACTATCAGCTTCACTCCCCCAAGAAAACAGAAAATGTTGAACAGAGCAAGTGTCACTATGATGTTGAACATGGGTGATGGAGAGCCAAACTCCATGACCTCTCGCTCGTATCTTTTCGAAACATCATCATCAGCCACTTTTGCAGTAATGACAAAAGCAGATTTCGTGAATCCCAATAACCTGAGAATATTGTCAACTACGGCAAAAAAATAGGAAGTTGTTCGCTTGAAAAGCCACATCCTTTGGTCATTCCACCAACCTTGAAATGTGCCACCACACCAAACAAATTCTCCAAGGCCATAGATACGGTTGGACAGAATTGCATATGCAAATGGATGGATCCATGGATTTGATACCTGATGTTGCAAGACATTTGTTATTACCAACTTGCTTATTATCTAGAGCTATTCCACCATAGAGAACGTTTTATACCTGTGGAAATAAAGAGATTCCTCGAAGCAGGCAAATGGATGGCACAGAAACGTAGTACAAAGTGGCCAAGGAGTTTAAAGCCCATAGAAAGTAACGAGAGTATGAAAGTTGAAGTTTGAGGGGTATCTTTCTGCGTCCATGAATGAAAGGGCAGTCTTTGGAAAGGAAGATATGAAGATGGCCTTCAGACCATCGCTTATGTTGGACCAGTGACTGCAATAGTGTTGTGGGAGCCACTCCGAAGAAGGCTTTTCTTTCAGGAATAAAGTATATAGACCCCCAACCTCTGCATTGTATGCATAACCCTGTGATTACATCCTCCGTTGCATATCCATAATTCAAGCCCATCTGTGAATTTGAGAATTCCATGCTTGAAACCTTATTTGTGGTACTTACGAGGTACGTGCATGTGAAATAGAGACAAGGAAGATACCTCTTTTCCCCATTCAGTGTTCTCTTCATAGGAGCAACTGGCGAGGACTTTTGATGCTTCTTCTAGTGCGTTGGTGCAGTATTCAGCTGTTTTTCCATCCACCTTCTTCCAGTCCACCTTATACTCCTTTGTATAGCGCTTTCCGCAAAGAGTCTCCCGCCTGTGAAAGCATCCAGTACCAATGTAAGCAGCCCCCCCGTTTGCATCCAATCCTTTAAGCTCCACCTTAGCAATTAGAGTCACAGAACATATAGTAGAAGTGAGATTCATCAACAATCTTTTTTTATAAAGAGACATCAACAATCAATATATTTTCAATTAATTACACATTTTTTATCTGTTAAGCATATTCCATGAAAGAAGATGACCAATTACCTCCATTATCACTTGAAGGCAACTGCCGTATAGATCGTTCTTGGTGATGTTCTCAAAGGTCTGGGGAAACTGTACATAACCAATCACATGACCCTTCTCATCATCCATGAAAAAGCACAATGCATCTCTTATTGCGTTTGCATTGTTCGAGTACATGTCGCAGTCCACGTTAAGAATAATAGGGCTATTACTGATCCTCGAAGACACCCGTATCTGCCCGTGAAGCATACACACATCATTACGATATATAAATGTAAACGAGGAATTCATACTTGTAGAGAAAACAAAATGTTTCCACCAGTGAATTCATGGCTCCTGCTTTGAAATGGTGAGGGTATTGGGGTCTCTTTTCACGTGCTAAGTACACCAAAGTTGGCAAAGGTTGTCCTTCACTGTCCACAAACTTGGGGTCTCTTCCATCTATTAATATCTGTAGATCATTAATCATAACTTAGAAGAAACAATGCAAATTAAAGTTTATGCATGTTGGGTTGGAGTAGGTTGGATGAAAAGTGCAAGTACTTTGAGGATTGTTTGGTGATCTTGCCGGTTTAAAACGAAGTCCCATTCGCCAAATCCTTTGTGCTCTTTGCGAATTTCATCGGACACCTTACCTAGCTTTGAGATAGCTTCAATTTGGTTCTTCATGTCCATGTATAATTCCTACATAAAAATGACGACTGCTTCATTCACCGTTAGAGCGGGAAATGTAAGAAAGATGGATTGAGATGAAAGTGCAACAGCTAAAATATAAAGTCATCTTCGATAACTAAAATATAACAATCATTCTAATTTCCAGCTTAAGAAAATTACATATGTTTAAAAATAATTAATTAAAAATTGAATAGTAATTTATTTTCATATTTTATATATTTTTTTTACTTTTTCGCTCTTTTTTATATGAGATTTGACATACACCTTTTTTCATAAATGGAAAAGTTTGGTCAATTCTAATGAGTTTCGATTTTTCTTCTTTATATTCGTGTTACATTTAATTTTTAATAAATAATGTAACCTTTTCATTTATAATAAATAAATATTGTTTTAGAAATATTTTAAATTTTGTTTTAATTTAATCATTTTATGATTCCATAAAAATTTATATTTTGTAAGTTATTTTTTTTAGTAAAACAGTAAGAAATTAATTAATTAAGCCAAAAATGTACAAACTAAGGTCTAACCCAAGAGCCAAAGAGCACAACAATAGGATTAAAACAACTAGCCACACTCCTAACCAATGACTACTCTTGACACTGACTACTCAAATAGGCTATAAACCAACTCAAACCAAAGAGGAAATAATAAGGACAAACTAGCTAACACTCATTACATAATGACCACCCTAGGATGGAAGTAGTGGAGAGCCGTCTAAAGGTCGAACTCGGATGTTACTTGTGGAGTTGATGAGAATTGAACGCTGAAACCGTATGGAAGAGACTGTGTTGGCTCTTCGATGTGTCCGCGGATAAAATAAAATTATTTAATATTTCTTAGTTATATGTATAATACATTTTATCTTACATTTTATCAACAAAAACACCTCAAAATTGTATGCATACATTTTGTATGTCAAGTAATCATGACTATATACCGTCAAATTGTAAATAGCGTATATTTTAACAAATTTACCATTTATAAACTGCATATATGATACATGATCATATGATATTTTTTATTTTTGACGTGTATAAAGAGGTTAGAATTTACTTTATTTTATTTTTTAAAATTATTATAATTTTGAATCAATAATTTAATATAGTTACTCTTAATATTTTAAAATATTTAAAATAAATTGTTTATTTTCTTTTTTTATCAGATTTGCTTGTGCACATATTATTGGAATTTTTAGTGGAAATACTTACGCCATGGAAAAAAGGTTCATGGAAATACTACCACCGTTGGAAAAAGGAAGTGTTTTCTCCTCTCTTTTTTTTAATTTAAGGTTCTAATTATAGGAAGGCACCTTTAAAATATCTATATTCAAATTAATTTCGCTCAAATCGGATAGATCCTTTACAGAAAATAAAACTATAGCTCTAAATTTTAAATAACTATATATATGAGAACAATTAAAACCCGCGTTTTTACTTAAATTACTTAGCTTGAAGTTAAAGAAATGTTTTATTTAATTAGCCCAATTTGTTGATATTGATGTGTAGCTATATCAGCCGACATCTCTGACTGTAGTCATAATCGAACTTTTAAGTTGGAATACCTGCTGGGACTACACTTTGTTGACTTTTCTATTTTATGAAGAAGACAGCACTTATCGACCCTATAACTTTAATTTGGGAACTTATAACCACACAAATTCGGCATGATTCTAGATTTTTTATCTAATATTATTTTGTTTTATTCTGTTTCATAGAGTATTAGCTATTTATTTTGCAGGATTCACACGAGACTTATGCGAAACCTGCATAAATAAATAACTGAAATTTATTAAACACAATAAAATATCATAATATTAGACAGAAAATCCGAACTCTCCAAACGGATAGAAAATTTTGGGAACTTATAACCACACAATCCCAGCAGATAGGGTCGATAAGTGTTGTCTTCCTCATAAAATACAAAAGTCAACAAAGTGTCGGTAGTAAATGCAATATAGTACTATATGTATCCCACCAACCTTTACCTGTTCTGTTGTCTGGTCCAGGATCGACATATCATGGGCAGTACTATATGCAGGTACCTGTATATGGATAAAATGTTTTTTGGACCCAATTTACTTCAATAAAGTTATGATGATCATCATAATTACGATGTCATAACAAAGGTATATTGAGGCCATCGATTAAATTTAACCCTGGAATAAATGAAGGCCTGTGGTTGTTGTTTTCAAGTAGTCTTTGTAATTATGCAGGGAAATGACTCAAATGAGTATTTCGAGTTCCCACAGTTTCTGTTCACTAGCAAATATAAGCCAATAGTAAGTAAATCTATTCAGGTACGTACCTTGATGAAAAGCCATTCCTTGACCTTAGGCTCGTCCAGTGGCTCAATCGCAGAACGAAAATAGGCCTCCGGCGATCTTGGCTCGACATTGAACTTCTTGCAAAAGGGTAGCCAATACTTTGAGAATTTTGAAGCCTCCAAGATTGCGTAAAATGTTAAGTCTGAGCCTCCGTCATCAGATAAGTAAACGTTTAACTTCTCTGGAGGGTAATCATAGGCCATCACAGACAAAACCGTGTTAACCACCATGATCGGCGGCTCTATCACCGGGTCTGCGGTGCAGACAAAGATGTCTACACCAGGCAAATACTTCTCGTATCTTTTATGCATGGCAAATCACCATAGTCAAAAGTAAGTATTCCAACAAAATTAAATCATATAAAGTGAAAAGTGGCCACAAGTCCAAGGAACAAAGTCAAAAGCATATCCTCGTGTTGCACCATGTGTATAAATATATGTGTTTGTAAGTATGTATGTGCTATTATTCTTAATTTCATCAGTTCTCAAAAGGGTCTCCATTTCTGTATCATTAGCATACATATATATACAGAAGTGGGAAAGAAGAGAGACCTTTGAGAGAGCCTGTCTCTGAAAGTGAAACGATAAACAGGGTTCCATCGAACGACTTGAGTTAAAAACCAGAACAAGCTGATCCATACTTCTACTATGAACAGTCCAATCCAAGCCCATCTCTGTAGTAATCCTTCTGGTAAGTAACTGATTCTGTACACCCATATTAAGCAGATAGCAACCAATACTGAAGCTAGATAGAACTTGAAAAGCAGACGTCTCCTTGATGACTGGGTTTCAAAGAGAGGGAGGCTACTGCTTCTTCCCATCTCCCTCCCTCACTCCCTCTTTCGCTTAACGAAATGCCAACTTACTTGGACGCACGAGTTATAAAAGCCAAAACTACAAAATTTGTTATGATAAAACAAAAACTAAATGCTTATGGGGGAAGACTCTTAAGAATCGAGAGAGAAATGTGAGATAAGGAAAGTAAGTAAGAGAGATAAAGTTGGAGAGATAAAATATACTTCGTTAGTTGATAAGGCAGTATACAGGAACTTCAAGAAGTCTTGATATACGTAATCTGTAAAGAAACTAACTAGCTAACTCTACTATAGTTACATAATATCACAAAGTAGTCTTCATACAAGAAGTCTTGATATACGTGACCAAGAGGTTGGTCATGAGGTCAGCCACATAATCTGTAAAGAAACTAACTAGCTAACTCTACTATAGTTACGTAATAACACAGTAACACAAAGTAGTCTTCACATCTATAATTTTTAGGGATAAAGACAAAAGGAACTATAATTAACTTTTACATAATTATATAAAGATAATAGATAAATATATATTAGATTATTATACATAATAAGTTAAGTTTTTCCCAATTTTCTCCATCAATGGTACAGAGTTAAATACAAAGATGAACTTTAGGAAGTTCTACGCATGTGGGTCTTATTAAAGGTTTTGATTTTCTACATTTTTATTGTATTTAAATGTAAAATTAGATGTAGTTTTATTCTTATCTCTATATGTGTCTAGTTTTCTCATCTAATGGCGATGGCTTCTCATCCTTTAGTTTTCTCATCTAATAGTGATGATTTTCCCTACACTGGTTGGTACTAATTCTTTGAAAAATCAGATTGAAATAATCTATTGGCAATACCCTTCACCTTGTCAGTACATCATAAGAATAAGCATTTCTTGTATTTTAAAATTGGCTTCATAATTTCTTTAGCAATATTATACATCATATAAACAGGGCTTCCATGTATATAACGACTGAAATAATCTATTGGCCTCTCAATTCGTATCTCTATTAGTGTCTTTAACTCAATTACAATTCACCGAACTTAATTCACCATATAACATATATATGGTATTTGTTTTTGCACAAAAGGTCTTATTTGAGCTTACAACTCTCAATATTATCCTTGCTCTTTCTAATAAAGTATTATTCACCCTCTCTACCACTCTATTTTATTTAGGAGTGTATGCAGTAGTAAACTACATTTTGATACCTTCTTACGTACTGAATGCATTAAATTCGTTAACAATATATTATCATCCATTACTTTTCCTTAACAATTGGTCTATTTTATCAAAATTAAATTTAATGCATGTTTTACAAATTTTGGACTAAGAATATCTCTACCTTCCTCTTAATAGGATATACCCAATACCTTTTAGAGTAATCATTAATAAAAAAGATAGAGTACCATGCTTTTCTCAAGAAACTAATTTAGAAATATTCTTACTTCATAAATTTATCATGTTAAATTTCACACATTTATGTTTATTTGGAATGCAATGCTCATAAAAAGATAGTGATACTTCTGCAAATCCAGAAAGTAATTTTACTTAATATCTTCATTCCTTATTTATATATATTTTTTAACTTTCAATATTGAAAATCTTTCACTTTAAATAGTGACAAATACTTCTACTTCTAATAATTCAACTCCCTTTAAATTTCATTAAGAATGGCAGTAAATCCTATACCATGAGCTCAGCCCAAAAATATTTTTTAAAGCACGAGTCCAATCAAGCTTGAAAATTTTGGTCTACGCTCGAAGCCTGACCTGAACCAAATTCAAGTTAAATTAGGCTTTAATTAGAATATACAAAAATTGGGTTAAGTTAGACCCAAAAGGGTATTATTTTAGAAAATTATTAAATAGTTCAAAGCCTATTTAAGCCCTCTCAAGTCCAAAAACTCAACCCTTTTGAAAAATGTTAAATATTCTAAACCCTAATTATGACAAATCTAGTCCAAAAGTACAAACTCTTTGGATGTGTGACTGAAGTAAAAACTCAAATATTTTATTTGTAAAGTCCCATTTCTCCAACTTTGTTCCCACTTCCTAAATAGTGAAAAGAAAATTTGAAGGAACGTCAATCTCTAAATAAACCATTAGTCCTTAATCAAATAATTTCTAAAGGATTGATCCAGTGAGCTTCATTTTTGGGGGGGGGGGGGGTTTTGTGGATTTTTCCTGGGAGCTTAATTTTACCCCCCCCCCCCCAAAAAAAAAGCTTTAGACTCTTTAAATATATTAAATAAATATTATGTTAAAATAAAACAGTATTATTTTTTAATTTCATTAGTATTTGGACATACTGGACTATGGAGCCTGAACCTCGAAAATTTTTATAAACAAAAGCCAAAGTCTAATCGGAAGTTTGGTTAAGTCGTTGACTTTAAATTGAGTCGGCCGGAGTATTTTCCTATCCTATCTTTTATCAATCAATGTCTTTGTTCCATATCTCTTTGCTCATTCAAGTCTCCCCTCGTACGCATCGTAGGCATTGTTGGACCCCACACCCCACACCCCATGTTGGACTCTGTTTTCGAAGCCCAACCTCGGGGGGGTCGAATCGCGTTTCCGAGACCCAACGATCCGAACTAGAAACGAAAACGCGGGCGGGAAACAATAGGGTTGCTTCAACAGACCCTAGGCCGACTAAGAAATGAAAAACAACATCGAAAATCAACAAAAATAACAAATTTGGGGATGTCCGTTAAACGGACTCACATGTCCGTTAAACGGACATCAAATGAATAGAATGCCCAAAAATTTACCCGAGAGTGCCCGTTAAACGGACACTGATGTTCGTTAAATGGACACGCTCTGGACAAAAACACTAACTTTCCCGAGGCTGTCCATTAAACGGACACACCTGTCCGTTAAACA
>JAOSBP010000204.1:4142178-4153370 GCA_027563825.1 Erythroxylum mucronatum
TCGAACTAATTAAAAATTTTAATTATACATACATATAGATTCATGTAGTCTTATACCGTATGTGGTTGATGCTAGGGTTTGCAATCTCCATAAAATGGATTAACCCCAAAAAAAACATAACCAATCAAACATTCAACTACAGTTGCAATAGTCTGTTAAATGAGCATAAAGCAAAAAAGTTCATATAAGGCAATCAACAATCTTATTGTCCGCCATAAATGATGGTAGTCTCCTATTTAGTCAAATGCTTCTCATGCAATCATACACTTTTTCTTCACTACAACATGAGATTATTAGCAGTAACTGCGTGACACAGTTTATACTTTGATACATTGAAAATTGCAGTTTAGACTAAGATATCGATAATGATATTTATTAAATTTTCTTACCAAATGAGTCTAATTAGTAACTTACATAGCCAATTAGGAAAGTTCCACAAAAGTAGAAAATGATTCTAATTGATTGTAATGTCATCGGACATTTAAATGACAAATTTTAGAGCATAAAGCTTTCCGCTTTGCGAGAGTTAGGAGACCGGTCATTAGTCGTTCGTAAACTCCGTTTTACAATTTACAAAAAGACTTATAATGGAGGAAGAGTTAAGAGTAAATATTTTAATGTATCAATTCATTTCTATATTTAACTTTACTGTTTCAACTACATACCTACATGCTAGCAACAGATTGAACCTCTTGTTAGCATTTTTCATGAGAAAATTGAATGCAAAAGATTCATTGAAACTCAGTTGCCTAATTTTCAGGAGTTAGAGCACTTGTTTGTAAATAAAAAATTTTACAACAAAAGATGTGTCTGAGACTAGCTCATGAGATGAGATGCGAATCCAGATGGTGACCATATATTGTAACCTTTTCCACAAGAAGTAGATACCCCAACTGACTTTAAACTATACCTATAAAGAAAACTGCAGACAGTACCTGAAAAGAATATCTTTTTTCACAAAATTGTAATCTTTACTTCTGTGGAAGGTCTGATTTCCTTTCTTTTCACACGAAACATTAACCAACATATGTCTATTGAACCATGGCAGAAGAAAAAGAACCAACCTGTTTGAAGGGTAAAGAGGGTTTTCTAAGAGATGTATGATAATGAAATACTTTACAGCTGAGTTTATATCACCTGTTTCATTATTCTGTGCTTACTTGAGGATGATTGTAACAGAGTGTAGACACGAAATAACGGAAAATCACAAAATGAAGTGTGATATAGACACCTTTAGTTTTGCTAGAAATAACCAATGAAATTATTAGACTTATTTTTTTTTTCAGAAAGATTGCAACTTTATAGCTTTACTTTGACTCCTCTCTCTCTCTCCCGCTCTCTACATTTGATAGCCCCACCAGAACTAGAGGCTCAGTTCATTTTTTATACCCTCTCTCTCTTAATCTCTGCTTGTTTTGGCCTTTATCCTTTCTCTAGACAAGGGTTATTTGGCTGCAGGAAGCTCTCTTTCTGCAGTGCCTCTCTCCCCCTTTTCACTGCAAAAGCAAAGGTTTCTTCAAGTTCCTGATCCTTCAGGTTAGGTTCTTTTTTACCCTTCATTGTTTGCAATTTTTCCCCTTATGGTCCCGCTTTTTTGCGTCTGGATCTCTTCTGTTTGTTTGGATCTATGGTGGGTTTGGCTTAAAGCACTGATTTTTATTATCAAGATCTGGTTTTTACTGAATTAGCCTTTGATCATGTTCTGTACTTCTCTTACTGGAGCGCTCGGTGTACAAAATCGACTTGATTGACTAATTCTTTACTCTCTTTTTTTCTGGTGGTTCTTGGAATGCTCATCTTGGTTTTATTTTACGGTTTTCAATTGTGTTAGGTGGTTCCGATTTAAATCTTCTTCTTTTACTTGTTTCAAGGTTTTAGATTCAGTTGGTTGGTTACGGCTTGCAGATTCTCCTCTCTGTTTTTTTTCCCCTTCCTGTGGCACCATTTGGTCAATATTTGCATGCAGTTCTGTTGCTAAACTGTTCTCTCATGAAAAGCAAGTTTTTGATCTGAAATTATGTACCATATTGTGCTATTGTATCGTCTTCAAAGTTTGTGTTTTCTACTTTTCAGAACAAGCCGAAGTTCTTGTCGGCTAATTACCGTTGTTTCTTTGAGATATATGATGACTATATGGTCGGTATTGCTTATTGACTAGGTAGTGTTTTCTTATCTGACGTTATGTTCTAGTGTGAAGTGCATATTATATGCGTTCATGCTGTTTTAAGATTTAAATTACTGTCCTTTTGTATCACTGAGTGAGGATGCATTACATACTTGATGTCTTGAACTTATTATTATATATTCAACAGATTTCTTCTTACCGTCTACATCATTGGTGGAGGCGCAAGTTGGGCTGCCAAAAGATGATCCCAAATGGTTATTGGCGGCAGCAGATTCATTCACTCTGATGTAATTTTGCAACATAGTTTGTCATCTGATGGCCTCGAAAACTGGTAGCAAAACCTCCCTGAAGCTGCAGCAGACAACAGCTAGCATTCAGAAGTTAGAGATTAATGATTCAAAACCTTTTCCTTCACAAGTTTCTAAACTGGAAAAACTTGAGCAAATTGATGAGCAAGGTCCAAGGTTTGTGGATAACACATCAAAAAAGGTTGCATTAGCAGCTTCTGAAACTAAACAGATACCAAATTCTCGTAGGAAAGGGCTTACCGATTCTTTGAGTAGTAAGTTAGAATCGAGTTCCTCTGTACGTATTACTGAGGAAGCATCAACGAAGGTAGAATCAACCATTAATGAAATCAGAGGTTCACAGGATAATTCTGTTGACCAAGAAAAGGAAATTTCTGGCGGTGGAAGCGTTAAAAACAGTTCTGTATCTGCCAAAGTTAGTGATGGAACTAACAGTCTTGCTAAGACTAGTGGAAGTACAAAGATTAGTGACCGTGTAGATTATGTGGAAAGTGGTAAGAGTAGCATGCATAGAGGAAGCACAAGCAGTGATATCAGTGATGAGAGCACTTGCAGCAGCTTTAGTAGTGGTATAAGCAAACCTCACAAAGCAAATGACTTAAGATGGGAAGCCATTCAAGCTGTTAGATCAAAGGATGGAGTCATGGGTTTGAGTCATTTTAGACTGCTCAAGAGGCTGGGTTGTGGGGATATTGGGAGTGTTTACTTGTCAGAGTTGAGTGGAACTAAGTGTTATTTTGCAATGAAGGTTATGGACAAAGGCTCTCTTGCCAGTCGTAAGAAGCTGCTTCGAGCTCAGACGGAACGAGAAATACTTCAATCTCTTGACCATCCATTCCTTCCAACACTATACAGCCACTTTGAAACAGACAAGTTCTCTTGTTTGGTGATGGAGTTCTGCCCTGGAGGAGATTTGCACACTCTTCGACAGAGGCAGCCAGGGAAATATTTTCCTGAACAAGCAGTGAAGTATAATATCTGAACTTTCTAATAATTTTTTGTTTTTTACAATCTAGTGTCTATACTTGTTCGTAGTTATCATTGCAACTATATTTAGGTCATTATTTGGTAACACATTTACTTGACTTAGTCTTTTATGTTTGATATCTTCTGATTTGAAAAGTTGGCCTTATTATGACATCATAAATCTCACATGGTCTATCATGTTTTAGGTGACTGCAAACAATTTAGTCTAGATAGGAAAAGGTGCCTATTGGAGCATAAGCTCATAGAACTTTTAATACGGAAAAATGAGATCATCCTGATCTATATTTAAGAATAAGTGGATCATATATTATATAATCTTTAAATTTATTTTTGTACGAGCTGGGTGATAATTGAGTTATGAGAAACAGTTGCAGAACTTTTCTCTCTGAAAGGAAACTGAATCTTGTCTCTTGCATTGTGCAAGTTCACATTTAAGCTATTGATTGTGCAAGTTCACATTTAAGATATCCTCGAGTTCTGACTTTTAAGATATAATTTGAGCTGGGTTCGATCCATGCTCTATATCTTGTGATTTCTTCTTTGAGTGTTGCAGACTTGCAGATAAATATACTCTTTGAATGCCTGATATGTCACATGTTTCTTATTGTTTACACTATATCTTTTAGCACGAATCCATATTTTGTTCTAGGTATGCGTTAGTTCATGATTCATGGTTTTTCTTCAATATATATCTACAACTGGTTTTTCTAAACATGAAATACTTTGTCTGCAAACTGGTAAAGCATGTGCTCATATGTGGTATGGCTTTATATGGATATACTTCTATTATAATCATGAGCCATTTTTTGAAGTTAATACGTCCTTTGTGTGTTGGATTCCTTTGCTTAACTTCTTATTCATCCTTGCATGCTCCTTAAGAATTGCATTACATTTTAATTCATATAATTTAATTCCATGGCTGGTGATTGTGAAAGAACCCCGCCTTCCTTCATTGATCTTTTTTCTCTTTTAATTTATATCAGTAAAATGTTGTATTTGTACTACTGTGCCTAAGAGTTGCTGCGTCTTCTGTTTGTTCTGAGAAAACAAGGAAAACAAGGTAGCAAAAATAAGTTTAAAATTAGCATCATCTAATGAACAATAAGGATGAGAATAGGGGTGAAAATGAAATGTGTAGCTTTTCCCTCATCATGTCTTTTTGAACTTTTAGGAGGAAAGACTTACAAGGTTCTTGTTTCAACTATTAGTTTGAAAGACACGGTTCTCACATCCCTAGTAGATAGCCATCAGATTTTTGTCCCGACTTCACTTAATTGGTGCTTATAAAATGGCTTGGAAGAAAAAGCAGAAGGGATCAGCTCATTGTCGTAGAAAGTAACAAGTGGATGATCATTATTTACCCGTCATTGGGCTCTGATTAGTAATCGCTACAAAAGATGTTGAGGTTTGTTATTTCCTGGTGTTGTTTGGAAAGATTGGAAGTTGTATTAGCATTAAAAGAGAAGGGTAAACTTGACTAAAATCTGAATGCCTTCAAATCTTGTAAACTGTAAGGATAGAAAATTTTATTCTTATTTTGTTCAATCCTTTCTTTTTGGTTGTCAATGACTAGGTGTTCACAAAATGAGATTCTCTCTGGATGATACTTTTGAATTCAATACTTGTACTTTCCATGGGTATTGTTGTGATATTGTTAACTAATGAGATACTGAGCTGTGGCACATTCCTAATCTCATAGTTGATTACTTTAGGAGCTAAAACTTGTAACTGGGCATATTCTGAATGTATAAGCAGTTGAATGGTTGAGAATGAATTGTTCTCCTTTGTTATAAATGGCAGGTTTTATGTAGCTGAGGTGCTACTTGCTTTGGAGTACTTGCATATGCTAGGAATTATTTATCGGGACCTTAAGCCAGAAAATGTGCTTGTCAGGGAAGATGGGCATATAATGCTCTCTGATTTTGATCTTTCTCTTCGTTGTACCGTGAGCCCAACTCTTGTCAGAACTTCATCCATTGAGTCTGAGCCGTTAAGAAAGAATTCTGTTTACTGTGTTCAGCCTGCTTGTATTGAGCCTTCATGCATCCAGCCATCTTGTGTTGCTCCCACAACATGCTTCTCACCACGACTTTTTTCTAGCAAGTCCAAGAAGGAAAGAAAGCCCAAAATTGAACTTGGGAATCAAGTCAGTCCATTACCTGAGCTCATAGCAGAGCCAACTGAAGCCAGATCTATGTCATTTGTTGGGACACACGAGTATTTGGCCCCTGAGATTATCAAAGGTGAAGGTCATGGAAGTGCTGTAGATTGGTGGACTTTTGGAATCTTTCTGTATGAGCTGTTGTTTGGTAAAACACCTTTCAAGGGATCAGGCAATCGCGCAACATTGTTCAATGTTGTTGGTCAGCCACTTCGGTTTCCAGAATCACCAGTTGTCAGTTTTGCAGCGAGGGATCTCATAAGGGGTTTACTTGTTAAAGAACCGCAACACCGATTGGCATATAAACGAGGGGCAACTGAAATTAAGCAGCATCCTTTCTTTGAAGGTGTGAATTGGGCGTTAATACGATGCGCTACCCCTCCTGAGATACCGAAGCCAGTAGAAATTGAGCGAATTCCACCTCCAGCATCAACCAGTGAAAAGGCAGCAGTTGCAGCTGGTGTTCATTCTGATCAGAAAGGTTCCAACTATCTGGAGTTTGATTTCTTTTAGAAGGGTAATGATTGCATACTGCAATTGCTTATATTTAAGGGGTAACTGTTCTGAACATCTCAGGGGTTGCTGGTGATGAGGATAAAGTCTTGTTTTTTTGTGTTCTTGACAAATGATAAGAAAATGTATCATGTTGTTGCCTGTTAGTAGTTCCAAACCTGTAATGCATAAAATTATTCTTGGATTCTTGTCATCAAGGGGAATCTACATTCCTCTTTACAGTACTTTTCTTTCTGAGAGGATAACTTCTGTACAGATGACGTTAAAGCACACTACTTTATATACTCCAAGTAGGTACTGTTGCAAATCGTGCAGTAGGTTGAATGGATTTCCAAAGAGCAATTCAGTTAAAACATGACCAAAATTAAGCTCAGTCAATTACATTGTAAAGTACTCGTTATGTCTGCTTCTGGTATGGATAAATTGTGGTAGGATTACCTGTGACACCTCAACGAATAAGTGCTTGGGCCACTAAATCTTATCTAATGGAGAGATTCTTGGAGAGGTGACAAAATCCTATACTTTCCACTATAAAACTAATAAACCTGAAAAAGATGGAAAGAATTTTTGGCTTGGAGCTTTCATTTTTAATTTGAATTTGAATGCTTTCTAATCTAATTAAGAGTTGAAAATATATTAGTACGTGATGTGAAAAATCTTTTTCCGTCTTTACCCAAGATCCCAGCATCACAATCTCATTCTGCAGGATACAACAATGTATTGGATTGAAATATGTCAATCCTTTGGGAGTTCCTCAAGCTTTAGCAGATGAAATAAAATTAATTTTCAAAGAGAACTTTATTCTGGTTTGATTTTTTGGGGGTAATGGTGAAAAAGTTGGTGAATAAGTCACCTTATTACTACTCTATGGAATCATACATGAGATTTTCATCTCATATAGTTACTCGTTCAATTTTTTCGAAGTCACTAGATCCTTTTACTAGTTTAGGAAGCTCCTCCCTTCTTCCACTCCTAAAGGGTCAAGGGAGATAGTTCATCGAACTATTCGCAAGGGCTAACTTGATCTTCTTTCCTAGAGATCCTAGATGAGAGAAATCAGACCATTTGTACTTCAACAAACGAAGGGTGAGCCTCTTCGAACAGTGCATTTCAAGGCATGAAGTGGAGGAGAAGGGATTTCATAATTGGGGTTTGGAATAAAACGACCTTTTCAATTTTTGTTTTCATTTTGAAAGAGTAATAAGAATGAGAGGTGTTAAATTTTTTATCATCCTGACATTGAGCTATTTTTATGGAAAACTTTCCCCACAGTATCTTCACTACAGTAGAGTTTAACTACCAAGCTTAAGATGGATTGATGTGGTTCCTCAACTTGCATATGTTAAGCATGCCGTTAGCATTCATCCTGCACCAAGATCGAACTCTCTATAAAATTCTTAGTTACATTACTTATAGCTTCCTTGCTAGTAGATAAAGCGGATTCAAAATTGTCTTTCATTTTAAGGCATAACTTGTATCTACGTTTGCTCTAAGCAATATAGCCATTTTCTAGTACCATGACAAAATGAACTCAGCGTTGTTCCAAATTATTAAGAAAGTATAATCCAAGCTTAGATTGTCCTATAAATCCATTTTGGAAATCTATATAATTTGCAGAGTTGATGAAAAGATTTTCAAGAGTTAGTAGAGTGAAGGTTTTAATATATTTTCACATACCTTCTATGAAGTAGATTCTGTCTTCCCTTAAAGATCTTTACTTTACAAAATTAAAAGTGTATCACACGCACTTTCTTTCTGTGAATGTGAAGTTCAAATCTTCAGTCCAACAATCTCCCGACTAAGCCGTCCCCGGTCCCCAGGATTGAGTGCTTCTTAAAGTTTACATTACCCGAGGAGATTTGAAGCACATGCAAGCAAAAGAATCATTGGAAGTGGGCTGTTGTTGCTTTAACTGGGGCATATGCTTGGGACGATTATGATTGGCAAGTGGTGAGGCAAGTCCACTCATTATCTCATCATCCACTTCCTTCCCATCGCATATTTTCTTAATCTCACAAAACTCTGGTGCATTCTGCAGTACTTGGTCAACTACTCCATTTCCTTTCTTAGCCCTCAATTTCCTAGTCAATTGTTGCAAGTTTGAGGGACTATGTTAGTGATTGAAAGATGAGAGCACAAGTGTCTATTCAGGCAACAGGAGTTCTCTTGATGCACAACAATTGAGATGACTATTTACATGTTGATGAATTGACTTGCAATCCTGGAAGCCACATGTTAAAGTTATTAATGGGAATATTTTGAACAGACCTTATATTGGACTTGGTGGTTCCAAGCACTAGCTTCCTCATGTTGAGAATGGGAATGAGATCTAGGATAGCTTTTGCAACCATGTCACTCTCAATTAAAATGGTCTCCACCTTAACCTGTTTCATTATGGGTTACATGGATCAGATTCAGTTGCATACAGACTTGCAATCTAAATGCATGCAAGAACCTCCTCCTTCTAACAAAATCTTTATGAATGGTTGAAATGGGATTAAAAATGTGTAAGATTTTGTGGGTACCTTGGATGCAGAACATAAATTGAGGAACTTCTGAAGGAGTTCTCTCCTCTTGCCTCTTTCTTGCACCATGTAACTCTGCAACTGTTGAGGACTCACTTGACTCTTGGGAAGCTTGCCCACTGTTCAAAGGCACAAACCTCAATCCAATATTCCACTTTGGTAATTAAACATATCCTAACTATGAATCAATGTCTCTATCTTTTATAGATTAAAAATATAAAACCTAAACCGTAAATACATGATTAGTTAATATGGCCATCAATTTTCTACTGTACTATACATTTTACAATGAAATTAAGCACATAAAGAGAAACCAAAATACACAAAACTCTTTAAGTGCTAATATCATGTAATTATCATATATTGGTAAATTTAGTTTGATTCGATTGAACCTTATCTAAAGTCAATGAATCAAGTATCAAATCTCCTATTAGTTTTGGCATTAATATATTACAATGTTGATATTATTTAAAAAAAATTAAAATTACAAAATAGTCTATCAATTTTATATAATTAAAATTTAGTCATTTGTTATAAAATTTATCTTTCATAAAATACAACTCATGTGAAATTTTTGTAAGAACTTTAATATTAACAACAACTTCAATAATTAATATATTAATTCAAATTTTTATTAGCAGTTTACATTAAATAATCAAATTGTTATTATTTATTTAGTTGTGAATATGCAAAAAATTTTCTTTCATACATTTATATATATAGATATAGATATATATACACAAAATATAAGGATTTATATGTACTAATAAATCAACCATATAGTTGTATGTATATTCATATTCTTAAATTAAGAGAAACTACATAGGAAATAAACAAAGTAGGAAAGAATCACAACTCATTCATGTTAACTCTATTTCTAAAGTTGAGGTATATATAAAATTATATATCACACGTCCAACTTGTATGGACTGATCCACTATTGATGATATGAGTCCCAATATCCGCCACTAAAACTAAGTTCAATAAAGAGAATTTTCTCATAAGAAAGTTATGTGATTATATATGCATAACACGATATTTAGCTTCTATATTAGATAAGCAAAATAATTTTTTTTTTTTACTTCTCCAAGTTAACAAGTTGCCTTTAACAAATGAAAAATATCCATAAGTGAATTTTCTATCCAATCTACTACTAGAAAAATTAGGGTTTGTATATCCCTCAACATCAAAATTATCATGTTTGGATAATATAAGACCTTCACATATATTTGATTTTAAATATGTCAGAACTTGATTAATAGCGTTTATATGTTGATCATTTAGATTGTGCATAAATTGACTCATAATACTAACTATTGTGCATAAATTGACTCATAACACTAACTATATATGCTATATTCATATCATGAATTAAATAGGTAAACTTCTCAACTATTCTTTGTTAGAATTTGAATAGGAGAAGTAGCTAAGCTATGATTTACCATAATTTATGTATTTATAGAGTCATAGACAGAGTTAACAGCTTCAACTAGAGGATCTAAAATATACTTCCTTTGAAAGAGATATTGTCCTTGATTAGATTCAGAAACTTTAAATCTTTTACTTCAAAATCTTTAGCAAAATAACTAGAAGTTCCTCAATTTTATCTATGTTATTACCCTTGATAATTATATCGTCAACATAGACAAGAAGTGAGCTAATATCATTATGATTATGTTTATAAAACAAGGTATGATATGCCAAATGTTGCTTGAATCCATAATCCTTCATTTCATGACTTAGGCTCCTAAACCATTCCCTTGGATATTACTTTAATCCATGCAATGCCTTTTTTAGTTTGGATTTCTTTCCTTCTTCTAGTGTAAGTCGAGAAAGTGATCCATAAATACTTTTCTATTAGATAATTATGAAGAAAGGTATCCTTCCCGTCAAACTATTGTTGAGAATTCTAGATTGAACTATAAGTGATAGTATGATGCAAACAATATTCATCTTAACAATTGGTTCACAAATCTCCTAATAATCAATACCATAAGTTTGGGTATAACCATCTACATCCAACTTAGTTTTGTATCTTTCAATTGTTCCATCTGAATTGTATTTGACAACTTAATTCCCATTTTTACTTTACGATCTTCTTTCTAATTAGCAACTCGATCATTTTGCATGTAGAATTTTTTTACAGAGCTATAATTTCATCTACCATTCCATTTTTAGGATCTTCAAAAGCTTCTTGAAAATGACTAGAAGTAGAAATAGAAGACAACTGAAGAGCAAATGTCAAGTTAACTTTAGATAAAATGATGATAGAATTAGAAGTGAAGATACATTAAACATTAGAGGCCTTTAAAAAATCGAATATATTTGGTTCTTTTCTTACATGAAGAAGATATCTCTTATTGTGATTAGGAGTTTTGGGAGATTAAGAATAATAGGTGCATATCTCGGTGTCAATCCTAAAAGATTCATCTGATTACATGGTAGTATCATCAAGGGAGGTGCTATGTTTAACAGACATAATTGTGACATCTTTGTTTTTATTAATATATCCTTTCTAAAGAAATGAGTTGGTCTCTCAAGTCTCTTATCATCAGCTGAACCATTAGGTTCAA
>JAOSBP010000204.1:4164215-4176669 GCA_027563825.1 Erythroxylum mucronatum
TGCCAATACTATCAACTGAAAAGCAAGAATCAAACCGAACCACAGAACGTAAAGCTTCCATCCTAACACCATGAACTTTAGTCTCAGAAAGAAAAACAACTGCGGGCTTATGACGGAAAATCATATCCTTCAATGCTCGAACTGCCCGAGAATTGCCTGCACCTTGGCAGTTCCACACTAAGATCCTCATGGTCGTCGGTCGACCTTCGGAGTGGAAGGTTCGACCGTTTGGTGCTGTGTGTGGCCCCCTGCTAAATCCTTGGGTGCAAAAATAGAGGGGGTTGGAGTAGTCTGTTTGAAACGAGGCCTCTTCTTGGGGTCAGTGGGTTTATCCATCGGGGCATCTTCCTCTGGCCCAGTGGACCCGTGCCCCACAGCCTGCCAATCAGTGTCCATGTCTCCAGTAGAAGACGTAGTTGCAAATTGCTGATCAAAATGCAAATTCTCGCAGAGGAAGGAATTGCGAAAATTTTGAGAGGGCAATTCACCAAGATTGCCACCAGCCAATCCCTCAGAGTTAGGAATGCCCACTACCATAGAACCCGTCATGTCCGATCGCAGCCAAAAGCTCCGCGGATGCTGCGTGCGGCGACCAGCCTCCCTCAAGCTTTCATCCCACATTGGTGTTAACTTGTCGCGCTTGTGATGAAGGAGTAAATCACAGAAAGAGTCAGTATGACCCAACTTCCCACAGAGGAAACAATAAACAAAGATCCTTTCATAGGAAAACATGGCATAAAACACGGACCCGTCAGGGTCAACAATCTTCTTCTTTCTACGAAGTGGTTATGTGGTATCAATCCGAACCTGAATCCCCATCACAGATTCATCGTTAGCATCCTTGTGAATAGTAGGGTCATAGTCAAGAAAAGAGCCAATAAAATCTCCCAAGCCTTTGGCAACCAACTCATTCATATAACTCGGGCGAAGCTTACGAACCACCACCCAAACTTCAGTAAAGATAAGAGGGATACGAAGAGGATCCTCACCAGGTTGGATTTGACGAAGGAGCAGCAAGTGTCTATTAAACAACCAAAGAGTACCGTCAAGAACTCTGTCCATATCCACACCCGCATAGAACCGAAAGAGGATGCGTTTAGCACCAGATAATGTTTAAACATACTATTTAATTATTTATCTGATTGTAAACTTAACTTAAACTTTCAAACTTCAAAACATACACTTTTTTTTAAGTTCATTAACACAACACAAAATAAGATAACAAAGCTCACTAGTCATATTTCATTAAAAAGATAAAAAAAAGATCACTAATTATAATATTCATTTAAGTTAAAATCATCAAAATTAAGACATTTTAAATGAACCGGCCGATTTTTTCTTTCACAGGTCCGACTGTAAAATAAACGGGCCAATTACTCACAAAAAAGGATTAAATCGGATCATTTCATGCTCCGAATCACCGATTCTCTGGTCCGATCGATCGATTTAATCCTATTTTCAAAACGTTGGTATATATTATGACTCTCTCTAAATCTTCAAAAAGCGAAAAACCATATTTACTGAGTACGCCAATTTTTTGCTTTTCAATAAATGATATTCGTCCAATAATTACTTGTGAGAAAACGTAAAGATTGGTTGTATGAATGAATGAGTGACACTTAAGAATGGTTGGATGAGTTCATTAAGAAATTTAAATGTTTAAAAACCATGAATTTGAGCGAAATAAGTTTTTTTAACAATCTTTAAAGTAATTTATTCCATACATTTAATTTATAAATTATTATATAACTAAAATTATTTATATTTATTTTTAATTTACTAATTTAATACAACAGGAATCCACTCTTAATTAAAATTTCTAAAAGTTAAAATTAATTCCTGAGAGCTTATTTTATGGTTCTCCTTGTCCAACATAACAACACTCGTTCTGGGTAAATCAAACTTTCAACTAACTAAACAACAAAAAGAGGATTAGCAACTAAAAGGGAAGATTCAACTGAGAAAAGCTTGGAAAGAAAACTGGGAAAAGTTAAAGGGACTGCCTTTGCAATTCTTTTAAGAAGAACAAAACAAGTATTTTATCATAACAACAGAAATCGTGGCAGTGGTCCATGGATGCTTGACTCGAGATGTAGAATATTCATATTCATAGTAGTAGACTAAATAGTTACGCAAAGCACATGGGAAAAACTGTGAACAAAATAGTTTGATCTTGATTGAGTTAGATTTGTGGTGACCGATAGGTGAACGGTCCACATCGATCTGGTGAATAAACAGAATAAAAAAATTTTAAACCGACAAAATGTATTGTGAAATGTTGTAATAAAGATATTTATGACCAAATATGTCATCTTTTACTGCGAAGAAAGCTAAAGAATGATGAATGAGAGAGAGAGAGTTGGCCAGTACTGGAGAGACAGTGCTTTGATAATGACTTGAAAGGAGAGGAAGACACAACGAAGCTCCGTGAGTCCAACACTAACTAAAGGATGCAAAACTGAATAAATGGCATGGAAACAGGACGGAAAGAGAGAGCCAAACTTTCTCTCTCAAACCCAATTATACGTTGAGATGGCCGAACCGAGTCAAGCAAACTGAACAAGAAAGACGTGTTGGAAAGTAAAAAGATCGAAGCTTTCCCTGAAATTTGATCTGAATGAATGAAGCTTTTTTAAGGTTTTACTTCAAAGATTAAAGCTTTCCTTGCTAATATGTTTATTTTCTTTGAAACTGTGAGGCTTTTGGAGAATATGTGAGCATTAACAGACTGGGATTCGTGTATTTCAGATTTGAAAAAAAAAAAAGGTAGAGATTCTCTAGCTTCCTTTTCAACATCCTCTTACCATGCAAAGCACACAACACAAGGGAACAAATTAACAAACACGTTTGTTGGTTTGCTTGTGCCATGTGTGTGTTTGTTGTCTGATGTCAACACCTACGCGTGAAGTACAGAGCTTATGGGAGAGGTTTCACATTTTTCCTAGGTGGTCTGTAGATGGACATGTAGCCTTTGTTTGGATTAAACAGAGGAAGATAATTATATTTCTGTTTGATTTTTACTATTCAGATAAAAATAAGTAAAGAGCAAAAGAGAAAATGGGAAGGAATATCAGAAAAATTTGGAACAACTATATTTTCCACAAATCGGTAAAAAATGAAGGAAAATTGAGACAAAATAATTATATAAATAAATTATTATTATATCCTTATTAAATCTAATAAATAAAGATAAATAAGTTCTATAAACAAAAACATAAAGGTCTTAAAAAAATCTCTTCCATTCAATTTCCTTATTTGATAAATTAAAAAAATTAAAAAAATTATATTTATGTTCCATTCTTTACATACGTTTTCTTTTCAATATTTTCTTTCCTTTCTTGTTTTTTTTTGGTAGCTGTGATATTTATTTTGATCACCAACCTTTATTGACCTCAGAAAATGATGGCAAAGTACTGTGTATGCCTTCTGCTTTTGGGCGGTTTGCTTCCAAGCCCTTTCTCTCTCTTAAGTCCATTGTTGTAGTTTTGAGTTTTTACAAGCGAAAAGGAGTCAACAAAGATAATAAAGCAGAAAGTCCTGAACTTTGCTAATTTTTCATTCTCTTTCTTGATTTTATTTGGCGGGGAGAGACAGGAAAGAGAAACAAGAAATGGGAATCGTTTCACAAGAAGCTGTGAACCAGTTCAAAGCATTAATGGATCAAGGTTTACTTCTACTCGTTGATCTCTACCTAATTTTGGTATTTTTACCCAGAAGTTATTTATCTACTCCATTATTGCCCATATAATGATTGAACTTTTTGTTTCTGTTTGTCCTGTGGAAAATGTGATGATAGTTGAGGACGCACTGAAGAAAACATATCAGGTTCTCATTTGACTCTCCCTGTGCTTGGTTCTGTTTCAGCTGATCTAAGTTTCCCCGTGCCTGTTCGAATAAAGTTGGTGAATTTTGTTACTTTAAGTTGAAGTTTGTGATGCTGATGCACAAATTGGCCCGCTTTTTTCCTTCATTGGATGTTAAAATTGTCATGCATTTTCCTTTGATTACATTGTTATCAATACAGAGGCAGGGAAATGGTGTCACAGTCTTTATTTCTGGTCAGTGATTATTAAGAGAATGAAAACATAGGCATAATGTGAAGTGGGGAATTAGTGAGACTTGATCCAGAAGGGTGGTTATTGAGCTCTGTGATATTCTCAATTTGGAGTTGGAGTTTATCTTTGCATTATCGTGATTGGCGATACGGTCTAGATTGGTAGAAATTATCCTCTTAGCTTTAGTTAACTAATTTGATTAGTGCCATTCTGAACTTTATGTACCGATCCATCTGAAAGTAGGTCTCCAGCAACTTTTGATGGACGCCTGGTACCTGATAAGATTGCCTTTAGGGAATTTGCTGTTTGAGAATGAGTTCAAAAGCAGATCGCAAGGTGTTTCCTGAGGCAAAAGTGATCCAGAAAAGGCCAGACTTTTAATGAACCTCATAATTGTTCTAATTGATTGAAATTGTCGATTGGATTTTACACTGAAGAACAAAATCTACATCTAATGCGGTAATTCTCTTTCAGTGTAGAAACTTTTTGTGGTGTCTCAGAGATGGTGCTAATGCTCGTGTTTGAAGTAGTCTCAAAGCCTTGTTCAAATTTCATAATGATAGCTATCAAGGCATTGTTTAAATTCCAAGACGGTGAAAAACTTTAGTATAAATAGTTGGGTGTTGAAGTTGATCTTAGCTTGCTTTCATGAGGTCTAAATTCTCCAGACGTCTTTTGATCTCATTGAATTTTACATTTAACTATTGTATGATTCATGTTTGAGCATAATTGAAATCACTTAAATTTATATTTTTTTAACATTTTGATTTTGACTGACCACAAAAATGAGATTCATTTGTTCTTTGCCAGACAAAACAAGGTCTGAGAGAAGTGTGACTGTTGATTTACTCTACTTTTTGTTTTTCTGGATATTTATGAATCTCCACAAGAAACTGTTTTAAAGATTCTTGGACTATTTATTCATTGAACCGTTGTTTCTTTATTTCCAGAATGTCCATCAAGGATATCAAACGGAGACTTTGGTTCGTTTCTTAAAGGCTAGAGAATGGAATGTTGTCAAAGCCCACAAAATGGTTAGTGGAAACTCTTCATGCTTTTCAAGTTAAGAATTTAATCTACACTCTAATGGAATAAATTACTGGCAATCTCTTGACATAATGCATGTATTATTCAGTTAGTGGATTGTTTGAACTGGAGAGTACAAAATGAGATCGACAGAATACTAGAGGCAAGTTTTGCTAACCCTTGCTCCATATTCTTCTGTTACACTTATGTCTCTGTCTTTTTTTAATTTTTTTTCCTCTCAGTTTGATTGGTACCTTTTGGGAAGAAGTAAAATCTTTATATCCTATATTTTACAAACTAATCTTAGGACTGGGGTCCAATGCATCATCTTAAAGTCTGCATCCATCCTGGAGCAGCAAGTGCTGGTAGTTTTGGTTGTGGTTTGTGAACTTTATTTTTTTGTTTCTTAGAAATTCACAGATTATTAGAATATGAACTACTGAAACTGGGAGGTGTAAATAATGTATTTTAATTTGAAAGCCTAGGTTCATTGTGGCGTGCTTTTATCTTCTTTGAATGAAGTTCACAATTACATTCTGAATGATGTAAGATTCAATGTCCTTGATGTTATTGACTGATAGACATAAGACATCCGTATTTGTTTCTGGTATGAATGAATTCAAGTAGCAACAACAGAAAATCACTCTCTCTTTCTCTCACGGATACTTAATCTGTGTCTCTCTTTCTCTCCTCTCTTACGCAGAACATCAACGCATACAATGAGTTAATGTCATTTATTTGAAGCAAATTACTTTTGGTGGCACATTATTCTCCTGTGGCTCTATTGCTGAAATGATCATGGAAGAAAGTGACTTCTTAAGGTCTAATCTCCAGCACTTTCCTTTTTCAGAAACCAATTATTCCATCCGAGTTATACAGAGATGTGCGCAATTCACAGTTGATTGGAATGTCTGGTTACTCAAGAGAGGTATTTGCTCTATGCTAGTGTGGCAGATATATATCTTGTTTAAAAAAATTTTTGACTGGTAGTTTGTGACATTCTACATGCTGCGAGGTCTTGCCATTGAAAACATTCAGATAAATACTTTGTATCCAATGGAATTTGTGTTGTTCTCAATTGTCTCAAATCTTTCTTTATAATCTTCAGGGGCATCCTGTGTTCGCCTTTGGTGCTGGTTTAAGCACATTTGACAAAGCATCAGTAAGTATATGGCACATGCCTTGATGAAGCTGTACCATTCCAAACTCATGATTTAACTTTGCGACTTATGTGAGTTTTTCACTTGACTGTTGTGTTACTCAGTTTGCCACATTCTGAAGTGGTTTATCTTTTCTTTGATTGAAGGTCCACTACTATGTACAATCACATATTCAAATAAATGAATACCGGGATCGTGTAATTTTGGTGAGCATTAGTTCTCAGGCTGTCAGTAGTCTTTTTCTTCAGGTGGTGTACTGATTTGCTTGCTACATTCCAGCCTACTGCATCAAAAAAGTATGAGCGGCCCATAACAACCTGTGTGAAGGTTCTGGATATGACTGGCCTGAAGTTTTCGGCACTAAGCCAAATAAAGGTATTCCTACCCATGGTTGAAGTTTGTGTGACAGCATATTTCGATGGTAGTATATCATACTAATTTGTAGTCTTTCTTTCTTTATAAGTTAGAAGTAAATATTGCTTCAAATTAATTGCTGGGAACTGTTGCCACCATATGCATATATTGTTGATTTTTTTCTCATTGATTGCTTGTGTTTTGTGTGCAGCTGTTGACTATTATATCAACTATTGATGATCTAAATTATCCAGAGAAGACAAATACTTATTACATTGTGAATGCGCCATATATATTTTCAGCTTGTTGGAAGGTAAGTCTCCATCCTTTCTTGAGCAACTGTCTTTCAGTTTACTACTTATGGTGTTCCATTTACTTAGCTTCTTAAGCTACTATCTTGAGCTCATAATAAAATGATTTTGATACCTTAAAAACACTATTGAGGACCTTTTGGCCCGGGCACCATGTAAGATGAACATTCTTGTCAGGTTGTCAAGCCTTTACTGCAAGAGCGGACAAGGAAAAAAGTGCAAGTACTGTCAGGCAATGGACGAGATGAGCTGTTAAAGGTAAGCTTGTTTCTCCACAATGCTTAAAGCTGTTGAAGGTTGAGCACTAGTTGCCTCTTCAACATAAATGGTTTAACAATCTTTGGGAAGTTGTTGAGACATTTTTCTTTTCCTTCATTTACCATAGTTTATCCCAATTAATCTTGTTGGACATGTTTGATGTAGATTATGGATTTTGCATCGCTTCCGCATTTCTGTAAACAAGAAGGGTCTGGATCGTCTCGGCACTCGGGGAACGGTAGTATGAATTGCTTTTCATTGGACCATCCATTCCATCAACAGCTTTACAACTACATCAATCATCAGGCAATGGTCAATAAATCTGCTGCACCAATCAAGCAGGGATCTTTCCATGTGGATCTTCCTGAGCCACCTGCAGGAGGAACAGAAATAGCTAAAACTATAGAGTCCGAGTTACATAAGCATGGGAATGACAATGGCATTGGACTTTCGACTATCCCTTGATGGCCTTAAAATCAATGACGGGTGATCCTGTAGATCTTAGTATGCTTTTGGCTACATAAAGGCCGAATCTTCGTGACCAAGGCTGCGCTTGTCAGCTTTGTGAAATGTATACGATGTTAGTAGTGTATGAAATATAAGTGATTCATGTCTCTGCATCAATCAGCAGCCATGACACGTCATGAAATATTTAGCTGACTACTGTATCTCCATTAGAGAATTAAGATTAAATCTAAAATCATCCTTATGGGAAGACTTAAATCGTACTCCTGATCCCAAATAAAGTATCTTTTCATAGATTAGAAAGCTTGTTCTGACTATAGCAGATAGTAACAAGTAGAAAAGGTGTGAAAAGTTTAGAGCTTGACGACTTAAGCAGCACCATTTGATACATAATTTTTAACTTTTTAATAATATTGTTCTAATGTAGGTGAAATTAAGTTAAAAGGATATAATTAGTACTTTAGATTACACTGTAAACTTTTATATTCCACATTTAATTTATGTAAGCTAAAGTTTAATATGTAATTGGGAAATTTTGTTAATGAATAATAATAATTTCATAATTTGTAATACAAATTCTCTCCATTTTCATCAATGTAGCATAGTTTGTGAATTAAGATTATGTTTCTTGAAATTGTGTTTGAGGTGTACCAACAAAAACAACAAGCCGTTAAAAATTTCGCTGACACGCAGAGTTCGGAAAGGTTTAGTAGTACACAATCTTACCCCTAACTAGTAGAGACACTGTTTCTAAGAGATGTACCAATTACAACAAATAGATTTGGATTTATAAAGCAATTATTTGTATAGCAGCTTATAAAGTTAAGACTCATGTGCAAGCATCCCTAACTGACCCTATTTTGTGAAAAATAACAATTTTTTATGAACAAGAATACTTTTATGAGAGTACAAATCATTGATTTAATTTAATAATAAAAGTATTAAGCATTACAACGTTTAATACAAAATTTATCCCATTGTCGCTTAATTTTCAATTATAGAAGAAATAATTTAAATTTATTAAATATATAAATAAACTTAACATAATAAAAATCATGAGAGTCAACTTTATACATCTATTGGATTAATTAAAGTTGTTATATCTTTTCTTTGTTTGCTTGGTTTTGTGGATATTTTGAATACAATAGTAACATTACAATTTACAATTACAACAATAAGCAATAATACCATCTAACAAAAATATTTAATTAAGTACTATAATTTATGTTATATATATAGATATAGATATATATATAACACTGTTTGAAAAGTCGCGAAAAAGAAAACATTGACGGTTAAAATCATGCACATGCAACATGGTTGGATCCCCATGTTAATTGACCGTTTCACCACAATAGCTTAAGCTGTTGTGTAAGGTCAACTTAATTGGTTTTATATATTCACTAACACACCTCCTTAAGTTAAAGCCCTTTGGGCTTGAAACTTGCACAGGCTCATTCTACCTTGTGCTGATAATAGATGGGTGGTAGGATTTGAACTCACGACCACTTGATCATAAAGGCTCTGATATCATGTTAATTGACCGTTTCACCACAATAGCTTAAGCTGTTGTGTAAGGCCAACTTAATTGGTTTTATATATTCACTAACACCCCAAACTTAAACATATGCCACCTACTTGTTAGAATATATTTTGACCTAATTTTTGTTCTGTCAGAACAAAAATGGAAAGGAAAGCCACATTACTCATTAGACGATGCTTGAACCACCAGTAGTCCTCTCCTTTCGTTCATTCTAATCTTGCTGCGTGAGACGAACTCGAGACAAGGCAGTTAACTTGTTTAACTACTAAAAACGATACTTGTTTAACTACTAAAAACGATACTTTTCAATTACTATAACCATATAAAATATATATAGAAAAGATCAAGTTACTAAAACTATTGATAGCTAATGGAAAAAAGTTCCAAATTACTCACTGGTTCAGTGCAAGGAGTGAAAGGTATTCAGTCTGTCACTTGAAAGAGAAATTATTTAGTGTAAATTAATAGTCTTCTTTGTAAAGTATAAAAGAAATGTTACGTATAATTGATGACCCTCTTTCTTGATGACCCTCTTTCGATTCTCGTAAAGTGAAGAGCCTTATCTACGTTGAATGATTCTCTTTGAATCTATGTCTCGTCCACTGCTTTATCAACCAAGAAAATTTACGTATTGGTTTTGTGTGCATGTGCTATTGTTGCATTCTTTCTATCTAAGATTCAATACAATTTGTATGGTTCTTCATTAGGATAGCAAATTTATAAACATTATTGTAATGGAATTGAGTCAAACTACATAGCATATACATGTGCAATTTAAAGTACGAGTAGCAAACCATGTTAGATAATGTGAACATTTTTAGTACAATCTTTTTAAAAATATTTTTATACAATCTTTTCCTTTTTCATTGTACATGCGAATGATAATTCTATGGTAATTATGATTAAAAATTGATTATTTGTAATGAACTACTATCAGAATGAAATTGTATTGCATTTTGAGCTTTGAGAAGTTTTCAACAATCTATTAAGAATTTAGTTGATCAATATCTGGCTGTAGATACTAAGACTTGTGTGTCATCATCATTCAGGATATGACATCTTCTAGTTAAAAGTCTATATTCGCTTTTCAATATGTTTGGTGGAGGAAGTACGGCAGAGAATAATACTCCAAGGTTGCACCATCTATAAATATTCTATCCCATAATAGATTTCTCATCCCTCAACCAATAACAAGTAAGCAAGCTCTCAAGTTTTAGAGCAAAGCGAAAAAGATGAGAAGTGTTAATTTCGTTGTGGTAGCAATCCTCTTGACTTTGGCTTCTTCGCTGATCAATGCCTACCCAGTCCTCTCCGGGACTTCTGCGTAGCCATGAATGAGTCCGATGGTACTTTGCTAGCAACATACATGGGTGCGTTTACTTTCTGAAAATTCTCTAGTTTTTTAGAATTTTTTTTTTCATAAAACAGAAAATAATTAGAAAACATGTTTATTAATAAAAAAATATATCAATTTTTCAAGAAAAGCTTGTTTTCTATTTTTCCAATTTTTTAGGAAATTAGAAAATTACTTTTAATAGGTTTCCAAATTTTCATCTCTAATTTTTAGGAAACTAGAAAACACGCTAACGTCGATCTTCTCCAACTCTTTTATCTTCTGTGCCACCCACCAAATCCTCCCTTCTCTTGTCGTACCTTTAGTACTTGATTCATGATATTCTTTCGTTCTTTTTTTCTCCTCGCGGATGTTCTCACCTGTATAATTCTCTTTTCTTGGCGTGTGATAATTCTTGGCAAAACTTGGCTTCGATAAGTTCGTGATTCTTCCACTTAAGTAATCATCATCTACCGGTTCTTCTGGTTTGGTTGGCTTACTCCTCTGGGTTGATGCTGTCACCTTCTTTTTGTTTCTATTCTTTTCTTTCTCATTGTGATCTGTATCCGACCGGTTGGTGAGGTCACTGTGGAACTTGTCCTTGTCATTGTTGCTAAAGCCGATTTGTGCATTCATGTCGACGCTAGCGGTGCTGTAACCGTGTTGGCCATTGTAAGGAGGGATCTTTTGCAGCTTCTGGTATCGGCCACCGGAGAAGAATGATTTGAAACCTTGATAGGTTTTCTGGAAAAAAGTTTTGGTGTTGGAAATGGGATTTTTAAGTAACATTTGTGGCGATTCTTTGGTTCAAGTTAGACGGTGGTAAGGTAGGATATGCCTTCTAGCTACTTCCAAGTGAACCTTCAACGGAAAGTGCGGATATTTCTATCTGTTCCTGGCTGCTTCTGGTGGCTATTGATCACCTCGAAGCATCTTTAAATAGACAAGTGAGGCAAAGGAGCCATAGTAAATGTTGATTAACACAAAAAAGAGATAAAAGGACAAAGTTCAGCTCCTTCTTTCTGGGGATCTGCCCCTTTCTCTTCAAACGCTCCTTTCTTGTCTTCCTGTTTTCTTTGTGCGGTCCAACGAGTCCCCACTCGCTACTCTCTCGGACAGCAAAAGAAGTAGAAAATTGTGTGAATCATTTCATTAACTTTACTTTTGGTGGTGGGAGTTGGTGTGTAGACATTTTTAAGAGAGATGGGAGCGGGTATGGTTGTTGAACTAGTTCTTTCCGTCTATTGGACTCAGCAACTAGATGGAGTGTTTTTCTTTATGGTCATATATGTTACTGTTGAGGAGCTTTTTTTTTTTTTTTTGCGACTTATGTACGCATAAAACTACTTTAGCTTCAAGGTGAAGGTGCACAATTTTTATTGGTAGATAAAATAAATTCAATATGACAGAACACCTTTGAAGATGGAAACAGCTACAATAAGTCCAGAAGAAACCAAACAAAACCAGACGAAACTAAGGAGCAATCAACAACTCTTGAACAAAGGAAAAGAGAAAGACTCAAAGCAGGCACTAACACAACTAACGGAACCAAGAAAACAAATAAAAATTATAGCAGATTCCTGTTAAAAATTAGTCTTTTAAGTTTTAAGTGAATATGGGTTAAAAAGAACAGTTAAAGGATTTAATAATTTAATAAATAAGCTTTTGAGTTATAGTTTGTTCATTTTTATAATTAATGAGAATGAATGTAGGTAATGCACATAATTTGTTGTGTTTAAATATTGAAAAATAATAAATATTATAATTTCCTGCCGACAAGGTTTCTGGAATTTAAGAAAAACTAGCAGAATAATACTGTGCAAATGCGCAGTAATAATGCCCTGTGAATTTAATTGATTATCTTATTTTATCAATTTAATGTATAAATTAAAATAGAAAATGTAAAAATATATAAAGCAATATTAAAAACTTTGTAATTAAATTATAAA
>JAOSBP010000204.1:4181725-4199278 GCA_027563825.1 Erythroxylum mucronatum
TGTGAAAGAGGTAAAAGTATAAAAGTTCAAACATTTAGAATGAATTAATAAAATAAGTAAGTTGAAATTAAAAATAACAAAATAACAAAATTTTAAAATGTATAGTAAGGAAGGAATTAAAAAGGATTAAATTCATAAATGTGTATAAAATTATTCGGATGAAAATAAGTTAAAATATAAGAATTAGAATATTTAAAATGAATTAATAAAATTAGTTCGTAAAAATTAAGAATGAAAAAATAAATAAAATTTTGAAGCGTATAATGTATTGTATTTGCTATAAAATTAAGTCACACTCGTAACTGAAAGAAAATTTAAAATCAATTATTAATTAAAATAAGGAAAAAAAGTCACTGGTGTGAGTTATTAAGTCACACTCGTGACTGATATTGAAATCCCTAAACCTAGCCTAATCCAATTCAGCCGCACAAGCAAATATCACGCCCGTTGCAGCCTCTTCCTCTTCGACCTTAAATTTGTTCTTCGGTGATTCCTACGACTTCCTCTCCTCTGCCACCGCCTTCTTTCGTGTCCTCATTTTCCCCAACATCTACTCCAACACGTCGTTTACCATCAGAGATAGCTGTTAACTTTCCTTAAAACTGTATTTTTTTTCATTTTATAGTTTGTTTGTTGCATTTGTAGAGAGACAAAGTTAATTGTTCTTGTGACGTTAGTATAACATGTTCAATTAGATAAGGTATAATTTGTGTTTATGAGGGGGAGTTATTTTTTTTTCTTTAATTGTCTTCTTCGTTTTAATACTTTACTTTATAATTATTTATTAAAGCCTATATATTTAAGTCGAAATTGAAATTAAAATTATAAATTTGAATTTATTGATTTGAATTAATTTTTTTTATAATTAGTTAAGTTTAAAAAATGTTGCTTCATCCATCTTGGGTTAGATTTTTTAAAATCATGTAAAGTATAACTCCATTTTGTAGGCCTCAGATGGGTGATTAGGTATACGTTATCATGTGGGTGGGGCTAACTTTTGTTGATACTTAAATATGGCCTATCATAAAGTTCAAAAGTATATAGAACTTGTGTATCTCCTTAAACATAAATAATTTTAAAATAAATGGATTTCTCAAGTGTGATTTTCTCTATACCACCAGAATTGCGCCATGTGTTTATTAGAAAACAATCCCAATGTTCGTTCTTCGTATGACCATTTTGGACTCATATTATGGCAGGATTTCATATTTGTCATTTTTTTAACTGTTTCAAACCTAATCAAGTAATAAACTATTTCATTTGGTCTAAGATTTACCAAATTATTTTTATTCTTGATTGCTACTCAGGTTATGCCTCATGTGAGATTGTTGACATCTTCATCTTCTCAACCAAATGATATGCCTATTTTAGGTAATCCTTGTCTTCAATTTGACAGTCGTGAGAGCCAATTAAGGTGTGCAACTTTAAAAGATCGTCCGATTATGTCAAACAGATTTATTAATCATGGAGTTATTATTGAATTAGAAATAGCAAACCGAGTGAATGAATTGTTGCATAACATAGGATGGGACATATTTACTTAATTTTAAAAAAATTCATACGTTGAATTAACTTTAGAATTTTTGACTAATTTACAATTGATCTTGAATGAAGATGGCATTGTGATTAATATGACATTTAGATTGATGAATATGTCGCATGTCATTACTTTAGATGTACTGAATAGTATATTTGGATTTTCATATAGTGATTTATATAGTTACCATGATGAATTTAGGCCTATAGAATTTTGGAATGAAATTACTAATTCAAGAAACATTTTTTCTCCAAGTAGGTCTAATTCGTCTGCTTTGGTGGACCCTAGCCTTCGTTATCTTCATAGGTTTTTAATTTCTACGATATTTGGTAGAGGAGATAGTCATGGTTCAGTCTCTAAAGCAAAATTGTTTGTGTTGTAGTGTATGGTACATGTTAAACATTTTAATGCTGGTATGTGGTTAAGTATACATCTAATGGATATGACTAAAGCTAGAGTTGGCAAAATAGTAGTTGGAGCATTTGTCACCCAAATTGTAGAGCATCTTAGTTTGCTAACTGAGAGAACAGTTATGCAGTTAGTTTCAGGGAACTCTAGTCTAGACTTGCAGTCGTTGGTGTATATGAAGATTGTTAGGCGACAAGGTGATCGTTATGTTCTTGTTAATGATGACACAACAGAAGCTTCAAGTAGTAAGCATAGTCGCGTTGAAGTAGGTGAAGGTACACAAGGGGATCACGTTTTGCCACCCGAAGCTATGCGTTGAAACATTGCACCTAATTATATTGAATATCAATCATTGCTCAATCAACTAATTGTATTTGAACGACAAACGAATGATAGATTCGACAAGATTGAGGCTATCATAGACAAGATTGAGGAATTTCCTGGCGAATTTAAATCCTCATTTGCGACAATGTCCACCTCCATCTTAGTATTGTATTTCTATCTTTTTCTTTTTATTATTTTGATTGTTTGTCATTAAATTATTTTTAGTTTTATTGTTTGTCTTGAGTAATGTTGTTTGCATCTTAGTTCCTTTAATTAATTTCTTATAATGTTGACAATGTATGTTTATACATTACGTGTTTGTTTTCTTGTTTAATAGTTAGAGATGTTCGGTTATTAAATGAACTCGACGGGGATTATAAATGCATAATATGAGTGAATTAATATACTTGCATACATAAACTGATTGTCTTGGATTTCAATTGAAAGGATATTAGCTTGTTGTGATAGATGAATCCGACCTTCCTTTGGTAAGAATTTAAGCTTTTTTGAGATATTATATACCGGCTAAAAGTATTTATTGCTGAGAGTATTCTTTCATGGTTAAGCAAATTTAGAACTTGCTTGCAAATACTAGTCGAGATTACATAATCTTATGCAAACATTGAAGTGATGAAGGCATTTACGATTTATCTTGATAGCTTAAAAAGCCACCATGATATTACCCTTAGTGAGCTCCCTTGAGCTTAGATGAAACCTTTTTTTGGTTAAAACCCGAAATATGAGCCTTGGCCTTGATTGTTTATCTCTTTTGATTACATTAGCCATAAGGGAAAGTTGAGCATTTAAAAGGTATAATTGATTGCAGGGAATACTTACGGGAGAAGTATAGCATATAGTTAGGTTATAAGTTAAGGGTGGGTTGGATTGTAATAATTTGCATTTGATGTTTACTTTTTTTACCTTTTTGAATTTATGTTGTTGTATATTGGAAAAAAAACAAATCATATCAAGTAAAAAAAGAGAAAAAAGAAAAAAAAGAAGGAGAAGAAGCAAATGCAATGAAAAAATCAAAAAAGAAAGAAAAAAACAAAATGAAAAGAAAAGGGAGAAGGGAGAAGGGAAAAGAAATGGAGATTGGTAGGGTTATGTTTGTAATTGAAAAGAAAAAATTGTATGTTTTGTATTTAATTGGTTTGTACCGTTTTAAATGCTCAATTAGTCCTATGGTTTAAAGCTTGGTCTTATCTTTTTCCTTACCTTTAGCTTGGCCCCATTACAACCAAAATAAAGACCTCCGAACTAATGTTTGTGTTAGATATTTAGTAGTGAAAATTGGATTAGTAAGCAAGCTTATGGTTAATGCTTTACATGAAATGAATAATGAACGAATATTTATGACCTTTGAATGCTTGAGAGAATGGAAAGTGGAGTGAGTGTCTATCACACTTGTTAATGGTCTTTCAGGTGACGTAGTTGTTAATTATGGTTATGCATGTGAAGAATAATTTATTCATGAATTATTATGAGTTTTAAAATCTTAGGTTGTGTTTATTGAATTGATCTTTGATATCTTTAATTATTACATGAGAAAATAATTTGTTGTTTTTAGTAATTTATTTTTTCAGTGTTTGTGTTCTTTGGTTTATTTATTAAATAATTAAATAATAATATGAAAGGATTAATAAGAACATGCCTATTTATTAATTAAAAATAACCGTTCATGATGTGAAAAAGCCTCGTAAGAAAAAAAACCAAAATAACATGCACGATTGTGACTTAAGTCACAACTGTGCATAGGAGTCACGCTTGTGATTATTAAGTCACCGGCGTGAATTTTTTTATATATTTAAAAGTTATTAGAAGAAAATGGAGGAGTCTATTATAAAATGTATAATGACATAATTAACAACCAATTAATAATTAATATTAATTAAAAATGACACAATTAAAACTAAATTAATAATTGAATAATAATAGCAAAAGAAATGCGTATTCGTCCTACTTAGTGTGTGTGTGTGTGTGTAATAAATAATAATGTGAAAGGATTAATAAACGCTAATAGTTAATAAGAACATAATTAGAATTAACTAATAACTAATAATAAATAACAATTAACTGAGATAATTAATTTAAATAATCATAGTTGTGACTTATTAGTCCCAATCATGAAGAGCTATATATACTTAATATTAGTGTATAATACTTAATAATAATTAGCAATTTATAATGCATGTGATAGGAATTAAAATAGAAGAGAAAACAAGGCATGTCAAAAGAAAGCAGATAAAGAAATAAAGAAAATGGTTTATTTTGATATGTTGAAATTTGTATGAATTTAGAAGTAATTATTTTATGAATGTGGATGAGTTTAATAAAGAGAATTGTCTAATGGTGTAACAAAGTCACGGTTATGAACCAAGTCACAAAATGTTAGTGATGGTTGTCAATTAACAACAAAAAACCACCATATAGGTATACAAAATTTTGAAGTTCAAGAAAAGAGGAAATTAAAGCAAAAAAATTAGAAAAGTTACATGCTTATGTTGTTTGATGAACTATGAAAAAAGTCTATGATAATTTGGGTTTTTTGTTGTTGTCATCAACATTTGCATTTGAGGCTGGTGTGGGTTCAGTGTCGCTGAATCTTTTGTGAAGACATTGTCTTACTCTTGAAGAATAAACAACAATATCTTCTAAAAATATAAGGAACCAAAATATATTAGCAACAAAGTATAAAAGCGAATATTTTTTTTTGATAAAAATGCTGAGTAAATAATAATAAATGATAATATAATTCACGAAAAAAGAAGCTCACGTAGTTTGATAAAGATAAAAATGCAAAAAAATTGATTGAATAAATAATGATAAATACCTGAAATAGATGTAGGTGTAACCGCAGCATTGTTATTTCGATCATCAGTTGAAACGTCATTTTCTTTTCTAATTGAAGTCGATCCCTTTTGTAATTCACCATTTTCAGTTTCACGGTAATAAATAACAGTGAACCGTTGTCTTTCATCTGGTAAGTGGATGTGAGCTAGTTTTATATGAAGAAGAAATGCCTTGGTTCTCAATTTTACATGTACCTTTTCCAGAGGAAGTTTGATACTCTTGTTATGGGAAGGTAAAAATGTAGAACATTAGTCATATGATAAACATATCATACCTGTTGTTATTAAATGTAAATCTATTTGTAGTAAGTTAAAAAAATATAATCTCGTGGTAAAATTGCATAGCTTCAATTGCACTAAACTTCAAGAGGTTTTCACCAAGTTCGCCAAAAATAGAAGCTGTAATTGTTCCTTTTTTGTCAGTTAAATCAACATCATAGCGGCATCTACATTTGTAAACAAAAGTTAACGAGAATATGTATGTTACTTAAATATACTGATTTATTTAGTGAAAGCTTGTTATAAAAGAAAAAAATAGAGTAAAATTAGAAATTTCGAAATGCGTAACAGGCGTGACATGTTAAATCACTCCCGTGAGAAGGTCTGACGTGTGTGACTTAACATGTCAAACCCGTGAGAGGTATACTGAAGGTCTCATGGGTGTGACTTAACATGTCACACCCATGACATATTGGAGGTTCTCACGGGTGTGACTTAACATGTCACACCCGTGACATATTAGAGGTTGTTAAGTTGAAAAAGAAAATCTTCCTAACAAATACATTGCATCAAAAGAAAAGGCAGAAAATTGAAAAGTAAAAGGGAAAAGAAATGTCTGGGTTCAGCTGGGAGTTTCTCCCTGCAAGAATTATAAGTGGACGTAATTCCATATGTAGCTGCTGTCGAGCGAAAGCATTTTTTGCAGGCCATATACTAGTACTTTTGCAAAATGTGTTGAAAGGAAACATGAGCTTTAATTCATGTTGTTTGCAAATATATAAATAGATTTTTGTTAGAAATATTAATATCAGATAGACAATGTGTGAGGCAGAAAGCTTACAGAAGATTATAAAACGTATTTACCTTACTGGTGGATTTCAAGAAGATAATCTGAGTAATTTTTTGATGTGAACCGAAAGATACATCAGGATTATATCCGAGATAAGCTTGTTGGTTAATATGGTTTTTGAGCTCCTTATTATTTCGTTGTGCCCTGAAAAATGATAATTATAAATATAAAAGCATTAAAACATTCTTAAATTTGTATATAATTTTTTTCGTAATTAGAGCAAAGATAAAAAGAATGTGGCAATATCAATTTTTAAGATCTGTAGCTTCTTATATTGGTGGATCAATAAGAATTGCGGAGTCAAACCAAGTTGATAATGCAACACCTAAAATACTTCAATTGAAAGGTAAGAATAAAATATAAGGATAAATAAAAGAAAAATGTAAAAGCGTAATGATCAAGAAACAAAATTACCATTATAAAAGTTAACTTTTAGCCTGCGGCACATAATTATAGAAGAAATATGTAAGGATTCGACAATTTGTTGGTCCTCATTAGTAACAAAAGCATTCCACATTGATAGTATAATAGTTTGTTGCCTAATATAAAAATGGAAAATGTCAGAAAAATAACTCAGTCTCAGGTTTTAACAGTTGTAGAGAATAATAGAGATTGTAACGTACTATTTGTTGGCAAGAACAAATTTTTGGATAGTTGAAAGCTTGCCATCTCTGTTGATTTCTTTCTGATCCAAGACTTTAACAACGACACCCAAAATATCTGTCACATGTTAAAGATAAATATAATTAGATATTATACCATAAAAAGTCAAAGTTCTAGAAAGAAATAGATAAAGGAGCTAATCGACTAATTTTTTCCTTATTGTTTATATATTTGATAAGATCTGTAAAAGATGTATAGTTGAATTTCATAGGGACAATGTTGTCATCATCTGCTACAGCTTCAACAACAGTGCGACTTGTAATTATCCATTAAATTTTTAAGTCTTCAGTTTGGTACTGAAGCGGAATTGACTTCACAATGGCGTTACAAATGATATATTTCTTATACGGCTGCAAAATATTGCTCATTCATTGGATATCATTGTTAAAGATAATAGCTTTGACTTGTGATCCCTGTTAATAATAAACAAACAGTTAATAATAAAGTTTTAAAAACAAGGAAGAATTTTCATGAAGAAAGTATAGTTGTCATACCTCTAAATCAAAAAGATAAACTTTTGTCTCTTCGATGGCGTGCCTGGTGATGTAACAATATGTTGTTTTTCATGGACAGTAATTTCACATGACCACCATTGAGTACTAGGTAAAATATCCTTAATGAATAAACGCCTTACCATCCTTTAAAAAATTACTCAATAAAATAATGAGTAAATTTTTTTTGTATATGAATGAAAATAAATAAAATAATCAGCAAAAAAAATTTATATGAAATGAAATTAAATAAACTTGAACAAAACAATCCATATACCTTTTGATAGTTTTATACTTTATAATTTGACTAATTGGAAAATTTCATGGAACACAATATTTCTTGTTTTTTGATCAAGTTTTGAAGACTCAAAAGTTCCTGGAATAACCAAAACTTTAACTGATTCAGGAGTCCGAGCTCTTGATAAGGCCACATATAGTTGTCCATGTGAGAATACAGGCTGACGAAGATAAATTCCAACATAATCAAGCGTTTGACCCTGGGATTTATTTATGGTCATTGCAAAACATAAACGAACAAGGAATTGTGTTATGATAAAAGATATTCCATTTTTTTCATTCCCTAAAGATTGCAAAGGAATCTTAGGTATAAAAATTAATTTTCCTTTGTGAGGTCCAAAGGAAATTACGCAGAAATTTTATAGTCTTTTAATTGTTTACATATCATTCTTGTCCCATTGCATAGTCCCTCAGTTGGATTTAAATTTCTCATAAGCATAATTGGAGAGCCTTTTTTAAGTAACAATTTGTGTGGAGGTAGACCTTTAGGATTTAAAGAATTGCAAAAATCTTCTTAATCTGCTTGATGCCTTCGGTCAACCGTTTTGTCAAAACTCATGTATGAATGTATATTTCCTGACAATTTGTTGATCATCATGTCATTAATTTCATCAACACAGCCGTTTGTTAGACACAGTACACATCTATTTATCATTTGGTATGGATATGATGAATACAAGCTTAGGTTAGGGAAGACGTTTTGAAGTAACCTGGTGAAGGAAATGGTGCATCAGAAACATGTATTTTTAATTTTTGAAAAAAAATCGATAATAAAATAAAGCGTAAAAAAAATTAACCTGTTAAGAGATTCATCCTTGTTATGGTAAGGAATAACCAATTGTTTTGGCAAGGAAATTTGATCTTATTCGTTGGTTGGTTCTGTGCCTTCTCTTACTCGTAATAAAAATTTATAAAAAGTTAGATTTGACATAGCTCTCATATTTATTGTCAAAGATAATTTACGCATGTGCGACTAGAGATGCAAGTTTAGAAGACTTGAATCAATTAGTTGTTGTTTTGTGGCTTAGTCTATAATTGACAAAGTTTGACGAAAATCACCACCAAATATGTAACATCCTACTACCATAGAATATATACCCGAATATCCAGAGGACATTCAAGTACATATCCTATGACAATGGTATGTTAGAGCAAACATAATCTCTTAAAAAGCATTATAAAGAATATACAATACTAACACTTCATGTCATTCATTGACAAAAGTTTACACTTTATTCATTGAAATAAATATTTACAATCCTTATACAAAAGTTCTATATGACAAGAAACTACAAATTACAAACTATAACTCCTCTGATGTCAGCTGACAGACTTTTAAGCCATAACTTAATCCAAAATATTCCTTTAGACAATCTTAGGAACTAGGTCTCCTGTCTTGTACCTGAAAAGTCACGTAATTTTTGATGAGTTTTGCGAGCTCAATGAGTGAACCATCATTGATGATCTCACTCAAGTCAAATACACAAAAATCAAACAATCAACCAATTTCACAAACATTCTTTTAGAACATGAATAACCTAATCAATCACATTATTATGGCATATCTCTTAATCATCACAATTTTCGAAAAGATTTCATGATAATATATTTCATGATCATAAGTATACAAACGCAGATGCATATGAGACTCCAGATTCATTATTATTTGTTGTGACCGAGCGCCTTTCAGATACAGATATAGATATTGGCCCATTGGGCACAGTCAGATACAGAAATCACGGAGCAAAGCTCTACGTGCAGAATTCTGAGAGCTTTTTCAGAGTGGCTACTCTGATCACAACGCCTTTATCTGAACATGTATTTTATGAAATGCATCAAATAATAGAATATGCGATGTATAACATTCATTTATGATGAACAGACAGAATCTCATATTCATCGGACCTAAGTTTGGCATTCAACTCTCGTTGAGTATACAGATACCATTCAGAATTCAGATGCAAACACTTCCAATACATTCCTAAATATCAAACTCCTCAGACCAATAAAGTCCAGAATTCATAAACAAATCACAATCCATTCGTTACCAGTTCAATATATAGGAATTAAACAAAAACATAAATAAATAAATCATAGTGATATCATCTAGGTTGACTCATAGTACGCTCCCATATATGCTATTGCCTGGATGGTCCGACAATGTTGGAATGATGGTGTATGTCTTGAGCGTCTAAATATACATACATTGTACACATTACTAACTTGATCAATCAAATACATATTCAACTATGCACATATATATGTGCCATGTGCAATGCATGCTCAATGACTATCCAAGGTATGTTTCCTTATTCATAATTCATACTCGTTCAAACATTATCATTTGAATATGTCTTGTTAACACTTATGTTAATACCTTAAATATATTTGATCAGGCTCAATTCATTAACCATAAATTCAATAACCCTTTTCTAGAATCATAAGAATTCACAAAATCCCCAATTCTCATTTATTCCTTCCTAATGCATTCTTCATATCCTTTGAAATACATTTCCATTTACAAGAACATCTTCATTCCTTTAACACTCCTTCATTCCAAACTTAGATACATTGATATCAAACCATCTTTTCCTTAAGGTATAACAGTAATGATCAATCAAAACTTAGCAAACATTTAACCAACCTTTTCACATCAAATTAGGTTCATTTTAAACCCCAATCAAGTCCAAATGCATCACAGTTAAGTACCTTGTACTGAATTTGTTCAAGAATCACACAAAAGAACATTTTCTTTACTTCCATACAATTTATATAATCGTATATGGCTTCCCACAATCGTGGGATGGGTTATCCAAAAGTTCCCATCCATTTCCTTCATTAGTTTTCCAGATTTTCTCTGGATAGGTTTCGAGTTAGTTTTGTATGGCCATTACAACATAGAAAATGAAGTAATCTTGTTGTAAATTGGTGTGGCATCAAGGTACACAACTAAGGTATGCCTTTATCTTGTGGTTAGCTTTCCTTAACAAGCTACAAACAAGAGATCAACTACTTTATACCTTTATCCCCAACCATTGTTCACTTTGCTCGTCGGACAATGAATCTATTAGACACCTTTTCTTTGAATGCTCCTTTTCGAAATCAGTGTGGCTACACTGCCTCAGTCACTGTCAGCTAAACATTCCAACCATTTCAAATCTTCAATCTATTCAAAATTGGTTCAACCAAACCTCAAGCCACAGAAACATTGACCTCAATATCTTTATTATCTTACTTTCTGTTGTTGTTTATAATATATAGCCCGAGAGAAATCACTGAACCTTTAAAGATAAAGCCATGGACGTGGGGAGCATCAACATTAAAGTGATCTTCTAAGTAATAGAACAGCTTTGCTCAAACACCGAGATTAGGTAATTTGTGTTTCTCGTTTGGCTTCTTATATCTTGTATTGTAGGTACTGGTTGAGGTGATCATTGATAAACACACCCCCTCATTGGCAACCATTTTAAGGGTGATCCTATCAGCCTACTAAGAGATAGGTTGTTAATCAAAAGTAAAAAATAGAAGTTGAAAAGCAATGTCAGCTTGGAAGGAGGGCACACCGAACACTACCTTCAGGCAAGAGAGGATGTCACTCCAAGAAGTCTTGAAGAGCAAGGTGTCATAAACATCAACATTTCTCTCATTGTGTACCAAAACAGTAACTTTGCAGTATTTCCTTGCAAACAAGCAAACTTTGTGAGCTATCGAAGTGATCCCTAATATGCAACTCACTGATTATGTAGTGAAGATAGCTTGATTAGTTTGGTGGCATAATCTATTGTTAGGAATTGTTTTTATTTCTGGTAAGGTGCCCTTGTTATGGACATCTTGAGGGCTGATAAATCTTAGGTTGTTGGTTGATTCTGTAGGCATGGGAAGCATTTATAGGTTTTCTCATACACACGTAGTAGGTCTATTTGTATAGACTAGAGATTGCATTCTCTCAAATATCTTGATTGTACATATCTTTCCTTATTTATTTATATATTCGCTGAATTACCACAAAAAAACATGCTTGGAGCCCCAGACTTAAACATAGGCCACAGACTTGCTAGAATAATTGTTTAGTTAATTTTTGTTTTGTCAAATCAAAAATAGAAAATTAGAAAGCTACATTACTCATTAGACGATGCTTGAACAACAAAATTGACTAATTGTAGAAAGTAACCTTCTCTTTTTGTCCATTCTAATCTTGCTGCATGAAATGAACTATCATTAGTGAAACCGTTATGTAACCAACTAAAAACAACATTTTAGCATAAACAGAAAAAACTATAGAACTAGAGACAAGGACATGTACGAAAACAGATTTCTATCATACATTGGAGAGAGAGAAAAGGAAATAATTAAAAAAGAGAACAACAAATGATAGATATATATCAAATGGTCCTTTGAGTTATCCAAGTGGACCAATCATATGAACAAGAGGAAAAGGCTTTAAGATACGTAAAATGGTGTTGAGATAGAAGTGGCTACATGTATAGAAGCAGGCCAAATCGCTTAAGGTTGCCTAGAGATACTCCTATCTGTAAATCAGGGAATTATGTAATATGCGTATTTGAGGTCACGATAATCCTTACTAATTTAGGCTATGTTTGGTTGAACGTAAAGTTTTTAATGGAATGAAATGAAATAGAAAAGAATGAAACGTAAATAGATGTAATATTAAAAAATTATTGTTTGAAAAAATGGAAGGGTTCATAATGTAATATAGTGAAATATCGTTTGGAAGAAAGGTTTACAATGTAATATAGTGTATTATTTTACTTTTCATGCTAAACCTCTCAAATTGAAGGTTTTTCCTTTTGACTACTTAGGATGGAATAAAATGTAATATAAAAACCTCATCTTCCATTCTGTCTCATTCCATTCCATTATAAAACCTCCCAAACGATGTAACAATATTACATGCCATTCTATTCCATCATAAAACCCCCAACCAAACATAGCCTTAGTGTTATATTAGGATTTATAATTCCATCTATAGAATTTTTCACTTTTTATAGTATTTTGTTAAGATTTATAATTTTATTGCCATATATTTTAGGAGATTCTTATTGATTTAGTAGTGTTATGTAAGGATTTATAATTCCATTTCTCTTCAAAAATTCTTACTGATTCGGATTACCTATATCTATATAGACAACACCTACTGCTTATCATTAAACTTCTTTTCCATTGATCAAAGATGGTTTCTTTGAGGAGAAGACGAAGAAGAAAGATGTTAAATATGGAAGATATTAAGGGCAGCAGGGATGACACCGAGAGGAGAGGCAGAAAAATGCCATATCCATAAATGAAGAGGAGTTTGTGCTCAATGTCAAAAAAAGGTCTAAGACTGCCTCTGTTAAGACAAGCCATACGACAACAATAAGGAAGATGATAAATGCGTAAAGCAAGAAAAAAGAAAAGTTGTTGCTCCAAGCACTTTCACCGATGAAGGAAAAGAATTACTCAGCAAGTTAGACGAACGTGGACAATTGAAGGCTATAAAAGCTAAAGTAATTGAACCAATGCAACTTAAGAAACCACCCTCATAAACTTTAAATGTGGAACATAAGGAAATCAAATGGGAGAGGTAGCATTTCCTATGTATTGACGACAAAGTAGAACAATCTTATGGAGAATAACGCTTCAACATTGAAATTAGGCAATGTCATTCATGGTCATCCAAAAGGACACCAAACAAACACAAAATCCTGGTGTCCAAGAATAAGATCAAGTAATAAGCTGGACAATTTACCTGGAAAAGAAGAACCTTCATTTGGATGAAGATGAAGATGGACGAACATTGGAGATATGAATGGACCACTAGCGAACCTATTGGAACACGAGAATGATGATATAGGATGATGCAGACAAAATTGTTGATTGCTTCGTAATTAGGTTTTGAATATGAAAAAATGATGTCATTTTTAATGAACAAAACGATGTCATTTTCATAGCTAATAAGCTATGAAAATATTTTTGTACTCAAAATAACAAAACAGAAGAATGACGTTTTAATACAATAGGCTATGATTTGGCGAAAACATAGCCAAATGGTGATCCTTTGAAAATTGTCATCAAAAGTTAACCCTTTGGTGACGATTTTCAGAATCGTCGCCAAAGGTTGACACTTTGGCTACAATTTTAAAAATCATTGCCTAAGGGTGATCCTGCCAAAGGTTGATCCTTTGGCGACATTTTGCAAAATCGTCACCAAATGTAATTCAATTGTCATTATGCTTTGAATATAATGAAAAATTACAAACTTCATATTAATCCTATTTGAAAATTTTGTGACATCGTATAAAATTGTCAAATTATATATTTTAAAAGAGAAAAATAAAAGCATAAATCTATCTAATATTAATTAATTTTGAGTTTATAGTTTATAAATTTTTGAAATGTGATTGTTGTTAGATAAGTTTATTTTTAAACTTAAAATCATTATGAATAATATTAAAATTGATTTTTATGAATACGATGTTCAGTCACAAAATGATTAAGTGAAAGTTAATAAATTCATAATACTTGAATATGATGAATGAAGTTATTTTTGACAAATTTATAGCTGCAAGTTTACAAGAATTAATTATATATAAGAATGAAAAATGTTAAATTTTGCATATGTTTGGGCTTCTACATTAGCTACAAAAATAATTTTCTAGCTAAACGTATTTGGCTATGAAAATATATTCGTAGCTAAAAAAAAAGCATCACTACCTCCACCATCACCACCACCAACAACACCTAGTATAAATCCTACCGATAAAAAAAGAAACACTAAATGTTTTTAATTGGAATTATAGGATCTGAAATTTTTAGCTACGATTTTGAAAAATATAGCCAAAAGTGTAACTTCTAGCTACGATTTGGAAAAATGTAAACATAGCCAAAAGTGCAACTTTTAGCTACGATTTAGAAAAATGTTGCCAAAAGTGCTACTTCAAACATGTTTAATTTATTATTTAATTTTTTGATGCTATACTTCGATTCCTAGTTTTGCTTTCTCTCTTAAATCATAACTTAAGCCATGTTTAATTAATTAATTATTTTTTGATGTTATACATTTTATGACTATAATGTATTTGAATTATGAATAGTTGAACTTGCCTAATTTTAATTAGATTGATGTTTTATTCTAATTCTATGTTTACTATTTCATTATATGACTAAAGTTTGTGCTTGCCTGATCAAGAATTGCATGAATTATTATTCAACTCGAGACCAAAAATAAATAGTTGAAATACCTTATTATTGTCATAAGATAGAGATATCTATGAAGTTGTATGTACTATTATGAATTTCTTAGCTTAATGAATTTTGTAAGTACTTCATAGTTATCACAAGGAGTAGCCGTTAATTGATTATACTAGATGAGTCAAGTGAGATTAATCTTGGTGAAATATGAAGTAATAGATTTGTTTAATATGACAATTTTGTTTTTAATTATTTTAAAAATATTTTTATTCAATTACTTCTTTTTATAATTCAAAATTTTCAATTAGATTACTTTTTATAATTAATAAACACAATCCTCGTAAGACAATACACTTTTCATTATTGAGTTATTTGTTTGAGATGACGTATACTTACATTAAAATTTTACAATAAGTTTTTGGCATTGTTATAAAAAACTTTTAGCTACGATTATGAAAAATGTAGCCAAAATTGACTTTAGCTACGATTTTTAAATCATTACTACAAGAAACCTATTGTTTAGTTACGATTTTGAAAATTATCAAACTTTTGGTAATGATTTTCAAAATCGTCGCAAAACATTGACCTTTAGCTACTTTTTTTTACCACGATTTGGATTTTCGCCAAAGATTGACCTTTAGTTATGATTTTCAATTCATAGGCTAAAAGCCTACTTTGTTGTAGTAACTAAACATTATAGTTTAAGATAAAATTTATAAGGTCATTGCTTAATTTTTGATTATAGAATAAATACTTTAACATTTATTATTTATACATATATTGATTAATTAGAGTTGTTTTCGTCTTTCCTTTGTTTGCTTGGCTTTGTGGATATTTTAAAACTAATTTTTTTCTAAATTGAAATATAATAATAAATCTAAATAAAAACAACAATACCATACAAATTAGAATTACAACAATAAACAATAATACCTTCTAATATAAATATTTAATCAAGTATTAATTTTTTTGTTCAAATTTAATATATAGGGGCCATAGATCTTTGAAACATATAAATTTTACTAGTGCCCTGTTCGAAACAGTCGAAAAGAAGAAAATATTGAACAGTTAAGATCAACATCCCTTGACCAAGAGCGGATCTTCTGTCTAATGCTATTTGTCGAGTCCTGTCTAATGCCAAAAACATCGTCATTTTATTAAGACCATTCCTCATTTTGTTTCTTATTTTCTTTTGCTTCCTTTGCACGACCAACGTAATTAAATTTAATATTTTTCTATAATTTTGCAAATTAATTAAACAATTTTAATAAATTAATCAATTTTTAAAATTTAAATTTTTATCTTAAAAATTTATTTTAAAAATTAAAATTAAAAAAATAAAATAATGAAGGATAATTTTGTTTATAAATTATAGAAAAAATTGATTAAAACAAAATAAATGATAATTTTGTTTTTCAATTAAAAGTTTTATCTTAAAATTTTTATTTAAAAATATTAAAATTAAAACAAAAATCAAAATATGTGTTCTACGCCCGTGACACAAATAAAAAACAAAATTACCATTTATTTTGTTTTAATCAATTTTTTCTAATATTTATAAATTACCAATTGTAAACAAATGAAAAAAATCATTTATTTTATTTTAATCAACTATAATATATATATATATATATTACCATTTATAAACAAAATGGAAAACAAATTTATAAATAAAATTACCATTTATTTTGTTTCCTATAACTTATAAATGAGTTAAACAATTTTAATAAAGTAATCAAATTTTAGTTTTTAATTTTCTATCTTAAAATTTTTATTTAAAAAATTAAAATTAAAATATCAAAATATTTTTCATTTGTGTCACACCTGTGACACATATTTTGATTTTTTTGTTTTTTCTTTTCTAAATTTTTAAATAAAAATTTTAAGATAAAAAAATTCAATTAAAAATTTTTAATTAATTTATAAATTATAAAAATAAATGGTAATTTTTTATAAATTTGTTTTCCATTTTGTTTATAAATGGTAATTTATAAATAATAGAAAAATTGATTAAAACAAAATAAATGATAATTTATTTTTCAAATTAAATTTTTATCTTAAAAATTTTATTTAAAAAATTAAAATTAAAATAATAAAATACAAAAGAATCATTTTGTTTTTTATTTGTGTCACGGGCACCTAAGTCATACATGTGATACATAATTTGATTTTTATTTGTTTTATTTTTTAAAAAATAAGATAAAAATTAAAATTTAAAAATTGATTAATTGATTTAATTTTTTAATTAATTTATAAAATATAGAAAACAAAATAAATGGTAATTTTGTTTTTCATTTTATTTATAAATGGTAATTTATAAATTATAAAGAATTGATTAAAACAAAATAAATTATAATTTTGTTTTTCATTTTGTTTATAACAGTAATTTATAAATTATAAAAAATTAATTAAAACAAAATAAATGGTAATTTTATTTTTCATTTGTGTCACGAGCGTGACACCTACATATACTGAGTCATAAAAGATATGAAGTCGGGAGGGGAGATGAGTTTTCTTGAGTCCAAATTCTCTATCCAAGATTAACCTGACAAACTATGTTTAAAGTTAAAACGACGTCGTTTAGAAGTCTATAATGAATTAGTGATGAAAAACAAAATTATAAAGTATGAAATTAATTATTATTATTATTATTATTATTATTATTATTATTATTATTATTATTAAATTCCTTATAATTTGTTATTTTATAAATTATTTTTAGAA
>JAOSBP010000204.1:4199378-4209929 GCA_027563825.1 Erythroxylum mucronatum
TTTTTCAATATTAATTAGTAAACATGTTTTCGACAATTTTCCACTGAAAATGAAAATTGAAAATATATGCAAAAAATTAAGATAAAAAATAAAAAACTGTTTTCTGAAAGTAAACGCACCCTAAATGTTTTTAATTGGAATTATATGATCTAAAATTTTTAGATACGACTTTGAAAAATATAGCCAACAGTGCAACTTCTAGCTAAGATTTAGAAAATGTAGCCAAAAGTGCTTCTTAAAACATGTTTAATTTATTATTTAATTTTTTGATGTTGTACTTCGATTCCTAGTTTTTCTTTCTCTCTTAAATCATGACTTAAGCCATGTTTAATTTATTATTTATTTTTTGTTTTAATACATTTTAGGACTATAATGTATTTGAATTATGAATAATTGAACTTGCCTAATTTTAATTAGATTGATGTTTTATTCCAATTCTATGTTTACCATTTCATTTAATGACTAAAGTTTGTGCTTGCTTGATCAAGAATTGCATGAATTATTATTCAACTCGAGACCAAAAATAAATAGTTGAAATATCATATTATTGTCATAAGATAGAGATATTTATGAAAATGTATGTACTATTATGAATTTCTTAGCTTAATGAATTTCATAAGTACTTCAAAGTTATCACAAGGATTAGTCGTTAACTGATTATACTAGATGAGTGAAGTGAGATTAATCTTGGTGAAATCTGAAGTAATAGATTTGTTTAATATGACATTTTTGTTTTTAATTATTTTAAAAATATTTTTATTCAATTACTTCTATTTATTATTCAAATTTTTTCAATTAGATTACTTTTTATAATTAATAAACACAATCCTCGTAAGACAATACTCTTTTTATTATTGTGTTATTTGTTTGAGATAACGTATACTTACATTAAAAAATTTACAATAAATTTTTGGCATTGTTATAACAAACTTTTAGCTACGATTATGAAAAATATAGCCAAAATTTTGACTTTAGCTACGATTTTTAAATCATCACTACAAGAAGCCTATTGTTTAGTTGCAATTTTGAAAATTATCGCTAAACTTTTGGTAATGATTTTCAAAATCGTCGCAAAACATTGACCTTTAGCTACCTTTTTTTTTACCACGATTTGGATTTTCGCCAAAGATTGACCTTTAGTTATGGTTTTCAATTCGTAGGCTAAAAGCCTACTTTGTTGTAGTAACTAAACATTATAGTTTAAGATAAAATTTATAAGGTCATTAATTAATTTTTGATTATAGAATAAATACTTTAACATTTATTATTTATACATATATTGATTAATTAGAGTTGTTTTCGTCTTTCCTTTGTTTGCTTGGCTTTGTGGATATTTTAAAACTAATTTTTTTCTAAATTGAAAGATAATAATAAATCTAAATAAAAACAACAATACCATACAGATTAGAGTTACAACAATAAACAATAATACCTTCTAATATAAATATTTAATCAAGTGTTAAAATTTATGTTTAAATTTAATATATAGGGGGCCATAATCGTAGATCTTTGAAACATATAAATTTTACTAGTGCACTGTTCGAAACAGTCGAAAAGAAGAAAATATTGAACAGTTAAGATCATGCACATGCAACATCCCTTTACCAACTTGTTAGAATATACGTTCACCTAATTTTTGTTCTGTCAAATCAAAAATAGAAAAGAAAGCCACATTATTACTCACTAGACGATGATTGAACCACAAAGTTACCTAATTGTAGCCAGGAATCTTCTCCTTTATTTCCTACTTTTTGTTTTTGAAACGGAAATAAGAAAAGTTACATAATAGTGCGAGGAAGCTCGGTCCCTGGCATATCTTTCAGGAGGAGAAGGTGGCACCTAATGAGTCTATTTACAAAATAAGTGATCCCAAGATCAAAATGATTAGCATAGATTGCTAGCTAGTCCGCGTATCTGTTACTCTCACGACAAACATGTTGATGAGTAATAGTTCAATTTTTCGAAAACAAAGCATGAATACCCCTGACGATGGAGTTGAGAACCGTAGCTTGATGGGATGCCGAGAAGAGAAGAGCGATCCCGACCGTAGAGTCGACTTCCAGCAGTATCCCAATTTTCACGCAAGCTAGAATCCCGTAAAGACGCCCCAAAATTCTGCTATCAGCGGAGTGCATCAGCCCAGATTCTGTGCAAATCCTCCAAACCAGGTACTTACGTTATCCCTAAGGAGGCCTCTTGTCGTAGCTGTGGATAGGGTCCTTTCCTTCTTTTTAATCACTGGCTCCTTTCCTTCTTTTTAATCTTGTACGAACTGTGGTTACCTAATTGTAGCCAGCAATCTTCTCCTTTTCTTCATGGCTACCTAATTGTAGCCAGTAATCTTCTCCTTTCCTTCAATCTAATCTTGTACGAACTCTCGTTACCTAATTCGAGCTAGTAACCTTCTCTTTTCGTCGATTCTAAGCTTGCTGCATGAAATTAACTGTCGTTAGTAAAGCCATTATGTAACTAACAAAAAACGACATGCTAACAGAAACAGAAAAAACTGTGGAACTCGAGACAAGGACATGTAAGGAAACAGAAAAACTATCATACATGTGAGCGATATTTCTATGGTACCTTTTTATAATTAAAATTGATTAGTTGTAATAAGCTACGACCAGAATGAGGAGTATATACAGCTTGTTGATAAGGATGAGGGCGTAATTAACCTTCTTGTAAAACCTATTTGAATAAAGATGAGTGCATAATTAACCTTCTTGTAAAGCCAAAGCTAGCAAGTGTAAGAACGATGCATAACTTGCGGATCATTTTGGAGAAGAGATAAAACATTCTTCAGTTTCCAAATGAAATTGCATTGCATCTTGGGTTTTGAGAAGTTTTCAGCAATCTATTAAGAATTCAGTTGATCAGTATTTGGCTATAGGAACTAAGATCACTTATGTGTCATCATCATTCTACGTATGGCAGGCAGCTTCTGGTTAGAAACGATGAAGTCCATTAAACCCATTGTTTCTTACTTTAGATCTCTAGGCAATATAAATATGAGAAGGCCAAGGCACTAACTTGTAGAAAAAAAAGTAATGGATTTAGTTGATAAATTTTATATCGCTTTTCAATATGTTTGGTGGAGGAATTACGACAGTGAATAATACTCCAAGGCATGCACCATCTATAAATATTCTGTCCCATAATAGATTTCTCATCCCTCCACCAATAACAACTAAGCAAGCTCTCATGTTTTAGAGAAAAGCAAAAAGATGAGAAGTGTTCATTTCGTTGCTGTAGCAATCCTCATGACTTTGGCTTCTTCCCTGATCAATGCCTATGACCCCAGTCCCCTTCAGGACTTCTGTGTAGCCATTAATGAGTCCGATGGTACTTTGCTAGCTACATATTATGTTCCCTTTTCCCTAGTAGCATGCATTTGTTTTAAATCCTACTATATTCTATATAAAGTAACTGCTATTGTTAAACCTTTTTTTTGTCACGGTTACTTATCATGAAACATATATTTCATGCAGTATTTGTGAATGGGAAGTTCTGCAAGGATCCAAAGCTCGTGAATTCAGAAGATTTCTCCTTTTCAGGGCTCAACGTTCCAAGAGACACTGAGAACAATGTTGGATCAAATGTGGCTCTGCTAAACGTGGACCAAATACCAAGTCTAAACTCTAAACTCTAAACACTCTTGGCATATCTCTGGCTCGTATAGATTATGCACCAAATGGTGGGTTAAACCCTCCCCACACACACCCTCGTGGCACAGAAATCCTACTAGTCATGGAGGGCGAACTCTTTGCTGGTTTTGTCACATCCAACCCAGATAATCGCTTTATATCCAAAGTCCTGAAAGCAGGAGATGTGTTTGTGTTTCCAATTGGACTCATTCACTTCCAGTTTAATATTGCTGAGACCAGTGCAGTTGCTATTGTTGGTTTGAGCAGCCAAAATCCTGGTGTCATTACCATCGCAAATGCTGTCTTTGGGTCCAATCCTTCTATCAAACCTGAAGTTCTCAGTAAGGCCTTCCAGTTGGACGAGAATGTTGTCATCACTCTCCAGAAGCTGTTTGGAGGGAAGAGTTGAGCTGATCCGTGGCAATCCATAATTGTACTAGCCACGTCGTAATAATATATGCTCAACCCCTCTTTGGCTTTGATTTGAGCATAAAGTAATAAAAGTTTTCTCACGTGGCATTTCTTATGTTGTTTCGAACAAGTCACCTGGAGTTCTGCTGTTTGTCAATAACCTTAAACTGCTAATATCTGCTTGAAATTTGACCTAAATTCAGGTTCTTGTTTAATTATAGACTCTGTTTGTCAATAACCTTAAACTGCTAATATCTGCTTGAAATTTGACCTAAATTCAGGTTCTCGTTTAATTCTAGACTAATATGGAAGTGCCAAGATGAAGAATTCAAGTACATTCTATGATAGAGATGTTGGAAATTTTTAATTAATATTGGATAACAATTAATTACATTCTTCAGTTTTTAATAAATTCAAGGTTAAGCGAATCGAATTTGATCCAATTAAAAGGTAATTAAGTAGTCCGATATGTGATCTAAATTAATGGATTGAAGTCCGACGAAGAAAATGGGCCACAGTCGGTCTGGGCAAGACCCATACTGTAACATCCCACTACCATAGAGTACCGAACATCTATAAGACATTCAAGTACATATTCTATGATAATGATATGTTAGAGCAAACATAATCTCTTAAATGACATCATAAAGAATATACAATACTAACACTTCATTTCATTTATTGACAAAAGTTTACACTGTATTCATTGAAACAAATATTTACAATCCTTATACAAAAGTTCTATATGACAAGAAACTACAAATTACAAACTATAACTCCTCTAATGTCAGCTGACAGACCTTTAAGCCATAACTTAATCTAAATTGTTCCTCTAGACAATCTTAGGAACTAGGTTTCCTGTCTTATACCTAAAAAGTCACGTTGTAATTTTTGATGAGTTTTGTGAACTCAATGAGTGAACTATCATTAATGATCTCACTCAGGTGAAATACACAAATATCACACAATCAACCAATTTCACAACTATTCTTTTAGATCATGAATATCCTAATCAATCACATTATCATGGCATATCACCTAATCATCATAATTTCAGAAAAGATTTTATGATAATAGATTTTATAATCATAAGTATACAAATGCAGATGCATATGAGACTCCAGATTCATCATTATTTGTTGTGAACAAGCGCCTTTTAGGTACAAATACTGATACTGGCCCATTGGGCTTAGTGAAATACATAGATCACAGAGCAAAGCTCTACTTGCAGAACTATGAGCTTAAAGCTTTTTCAGACTAGTTACTCTGATCACAACGCCTTTATTTGAACATGCATTTTATGAAATGCATCAAATAATAGAATATGTCATTTATAACATTCATTTATGATGCATAGACAGAATCTTATATTCATTGAACCTAAGTCTGGCATTCAACTTTCGTTGAGAATACAGATATCATTCAGAATTCAGATGCAAATAGAATACTTCCAATACATTCCCGAATATCAAACTCCTCGGACCATTAAAGTCCAAAATTCATAAACAAATCACAATCAATTCATTACCAGTTCAATATATAGGAATTAAATAGAAACAGAAATAAATCAATCTTAGTGATATCATCTAGGTTGACTCATAGTACGCTCCCGTATATGCTATTGTCTGGATGGCTTAGCAATGTTAAAATGATGGTGTACGTCTTGAGCGTCTAAATACATATACATTGCACACATTACTAACTTGATCAATCAAATACATATTCAACTATGCATATATATATATGCCATGTGCAATGCATGCTCAATGACTATCCAAGGTATGTTTTCTTAATCACAATTCATAATCGTTCAAACATTATCACTTGAATATGTCTTGTTAACACTTAGGTTAATACCTTAAATACACTTGATCATGCTCAATTCATTAACCATAAATTCAATAAACCTTTTCTAGCATCACAAGAATTCACAAAATTCCCAATTCTCATTCATTCCTTCCTAACATATTATTCATAACCTTTGGAATACATTTGCATTTACAAGAACATCTTCATTCCTTTAACACTCTTTCATTCCAAACTTAGATACATTGATATCAAACCATCTTTTCCTTAAGGTATAAAATTAATTATCAATCAAAACTTATCAAACATTTAACCAACTTTTTCACATCAAATTAGGTTCATTTTAAACCCCAATCAAGTCCAAATGCATCATAGTTAAGTATCTTATCCTTAATTGGTTCAAGAAGCACACAAAAGAACATTTTCTTTACTGCCAATGCAATTTCTACCATAGTATATGGCTTCCCACAATCGTGGGATGGGTTATCCAAAAGTTCCCATCCAATTCCTTCATTAGTTTCCCAGATTTTCTCAGGACAGGTTTTGGGTCAGTTTTGTATGGCCATTATTACATATAAAATGAAATAATTAGGCAGTACGTTCTTCTAATAACATGTTCCCATATGTCTTAAGTTTCTAATGAACTAAAGTTCATACAATTTGGTTCAGTATTTTGCAAGTTATATCTAAATTATATAGACTGTTCTCAAAATTTCTAAATTTGAGACAAAGAAACTTATCTGTGGCTGAGCATAAAAAGGAGTTTAGTTGGCTCGTCAGATATGCGCCAGAGCCTGTTTTGACAGAGACATTCCGACATTGACAATTTGAGGATGGATTGAATGATTCCATCCAAGACCACTTAATGGCAATAACATGCCGACAACAGGTAAGTTACTATCAGCTGGTTGAAGCAGCTATCAAAGTAGAGAAGTAAGAGATAGCCAAGAGAGCAACCACACACACACACACATATAAAATTACCCTTTACCCAAAAAAAAAGACCTTTCTATGAAGAATTTGTCATCTATTAAAAAAAGATAAATGATTAAATTTCCAATAATAAAAGCTTAAGAAGTCTAAGTAACTTTTCATTTATGATAAGTGAATTTAATTGAAATACCAACATATGAAACATGATTTAAGAAACTATTAATTTAAGGAAAATTTAAGAAAATGACATTGAGCACATATTAAAAATATTTTTACTTAAGACAAGAAGTAAGAGAATTAATTATATATATCGATTTTCGAAAAAAAAATTTTAAAATTTTTATTTATGATTTTAAAAAAGTGAAAATTGTAAGCAATAATATCTCAATTTTCTTTCAATTTTTAGTCTAAAAAAGAAGATTTGGGATTATCCATCTCAAGAATTACTTAAAAAATATTGAAACTTGAAATTTAATTTTTTAAAAAAATGGATCAAAATGAGTTTTGAAATTTTGAACATTATTGATTGAGTTTGAGAAGGTCACAACTTCCCTCTTAAATTTAGGAACTTTGTAAGCTTGATATTCGATTTTTTGGATTGGTTAGGCTTTTATCCCTTATGAGATTTAATATGGACTAAGTTTTAAAATTCGTAAACTTACCTGATTTTTAGTTTAATATGGACTAAGTTTTGATTTTTAGTTTGATTTTTATTGTTTGGGTTTTGTTAGATTTGTTAATTATATTTAAATAGACTTACTGGAATTTAACTTTTTGAATGGTTTAGATGGTCTTTTGGCATTCTTTCATTTGGACTTCTTGAATGTCTATAGGACTTGGGCTTTTTAAGGCAGATCTATGAATTCAGTTGTAGCATATGAAATCAGAATTGCACCCAATAGTTCTCCACAAACGTGGGTTTATATTAACCGCCGTAAGAAAAATTATTTTTTGTAAAATCATCAAGTCAAAGACCCACAACACGGTACAACTTTGTTATTGTCAAGCTCAAGAAGTGCCTCCTCTCGACCTCTTGACGATAATCTCATAACCAAGGAGAATTGTAAATCGGAGTCACAACAGACTTGACTTGGAGGTACTTGTGAAGAGCGTCCATTCCTAGCTCCCTTCCGAACCCACTCATCTTATATCCTCCGTAGGGACAGTCACTATCGAAACCGAAATAACAATTGATCCAAATGACGCCTGCACGAATTGATCTCGATACGGTGTTCGCCACATCCAAATTCTTGGTAACAATGCCAGCAGCTAGCCCGTACCTTGTGTCATTTGCCCTCTTAATTGCCTCATCTACAGTTCTGCAATTAAACGTTTCGAGTCTAAGCTGCTACAGAAACAAAAACTGTCCTAGCTAGTTCAAGTTTTATATTACATTTGATGTATTACTCACTTGAACTTCATTAGTGACATAACAGGTCCAAAAATTTCATCCTTCGCTATCAGCATATCCTCCTGAGCACAAAATTGGGATAAACTCATTTATCAGAATAAAGCTTTTATAATTAAAAGTCCAGGAATTTGCTGGAGTTCAAGGGTAAGCAGCTACCTTAACATCGGTGAAAACTGTGGGCTGAATGTAATATCCGATCTCGCCTATAGGCTTACCACCAGTTAACAAGGTCGCACCTTCTCTTTTTCCGTGCTCGATGTAAGATAGAATCTTATCAAACTGATTCTTATCAACCTGCGAATGGCGTGAAATTTACAGTTGGTTGGCAGAAGAATGAATTTGGTTCTTATTCATTCTGGTAGTTTAGCATCCCGGAATATAAACAATCATACGAGTCCATGATTGTCTTAAGGAAAATACCTGAGGACCCACGCGTGAAGTAGGATCAAAAGGATCGCCAACTACCCATTCTTTTACCTTCTCCTTTAGCTTCGTTACAAATTCATCATAAATTCCTTCTTGAACATAAACTCGCGAGCTTGCTACACAAATTTCTCCCTGAGAATATGAAGGAAAGAAAGTTGACGGTAACTTTGATTCCTAGGAAAAGAGTTAAATGCAGTAAGAGGAAAGCTTTTGCAGAAGATGGAAGAGGTTTGCCTTGTTGTAAAGAATGCCAAGAAGAGCAAGATCCGCAGCTGTATTTACATCAGCATCATCGAAAATCAGGAGAGGTGACTTGCCTCCCAATTCAAGCGATACCTGCTTTAAGTTGCTTGCTGCAGCTGCTTCCATCACTTTACGTCCAACTTCTGTGGAACCAGTGAAGCTTATCTGAAAGGTCAAAGGTGAAATGCTTTGAGTTGGAAATCCAATTCAAAGAACATAACAAGTAAACTGATCTGTTAAGCATCTTCATCTTTCAAAGAAACCATCTGTTAGGCATCTTCATCTTTCAAAGAAACCAAACACTTAAATAACGGACTGCAAGCAGTTCTATGATTAGGGTTTTCAGTTGAGACTACAACGGAATGCAGTTAAGTCCAAACGATCAGAATTCAAAACCTTCATTACTCACCTTATCGACGTCCATATGGGAAGCAAGAGCAGCACCAGCAGTTGGTCCAAATCCAGTTACAACATTTAAAACTCCATCAGGCACGCCAGCCTGTTCAGCATACAAAAATTTAATGAAAGGAAAACTTTTTGCATTGAAGATAGGACAACAATTGAAATGGAACACGAACTATACATAGAGGCAATGCCACATCAAAAATGTCTAGACGTTTTCCAAGATTGTACCTGTTTTGCAAGATGAGCATAATAAAGAGCAGAAAGGGGTGATTGCTCAGCAGGCTTAACGACCATGGTGCATCCAGCTGCCAAAGCAGGGCTAACTTTCATGAAGAACATGCTACTAGGGAAGTTCCAGGGGATGATATGTCCGACCACACCGATGGGTTCACGGAGCGTATAGCCTTGAAGCTCTCGCGACATTTTCAACACTTCTCCATGAATTTTGTCAGCTGCACCAGCATAATACCGCAGAAGCATTGCAGTGTGAGGAATGTCCACTGCTTTACCCCAACTGAACAGTTTACCAGCGTCGATGGTATCCAAAGCTGCTAGTTCTTCTATGTGCTCCTCAATTAAGTCTGCGAATTTCATCATAATACGTGCCCTTGCCTGACATCAATCAAGATATACAAATGTCTGATTCTCTTCTGATACATTGTCTGACATATAAGCAAGTTAATTATAAAAGATTTTTTGTATTTTTTCAATCTGAAGTACTACATTAGGGTTAGAAGTTTTCGTTCAGACTACCATTTATCAAATGTCATTTCTCAGCACCACCAAGTCCATGTCTCTACAAGTCTTCGCATCCTGAATGCAGAATGCATAAATTTTGCTTCCGTAATGAAGAAACTAAATCTAGTTCTTATCAAGTTAAATGGGATCCACACGATCTAACATGCAGTGTGGATAGAAACTATACATTAAAATTATTAATGGAGGTAGAGAGAAACTATACATTAGAATACTTACCAACCCACTTCGCAGTCAATTCCAAAAACAAAATCATTAATACTTAGACTTACTTATCTAAAAAAGACAAGCCTACTCAAATGATCATCTCTTTATTCATTTGATATCGTAAACGAGGAACCTAAAAATTAAGGGGCCGTTTGGTTCTACTTCTGTTTTTCTGTTGTAGTTTTCGGTTTCTGTTTTCAATTTTTTTGTTTCTGTTTTTCTTTCAAATACAAAAAAAAACCTGTTTGGTTGTTAATATTAATATAGTTGTATTTTTATCACTGATAATAATTACATTTTAGATAAAACTTA
>JAOSBP010000204.1:4238334-4255096 GCA_027563825.1 Erythroxylum mucronatum
CTAACCTTGGATTTGAAGTTCAAATTATAAATAATTTATAATTTATAAATATATAACAAAAATTTCAGTTATCAATATTCAATACCTTTTACGTGTAGATAAGCTCAAATTTATGACGAAGAGATGCTTCTCTGTCATCAGTCACATTTGTGATAATAATAATCATACGCAGAATTGACAGGTTGTCGGTGCTTTTGGGATGCAGCTGGCTTGCAAAGTCAGATAGTGGAGTTATTTGGTTTTGAAGTTTGTTTTATTATTGCTTGTACTTATGTGTTCCTAATTGTTTTTCCTAAGTCTATAAAGATGGTGTGTTTGCACGTAGGCATGGCTGTAATCTACTTTATATTTGGCAAAGGTCAATTTTAGGGACTATTTTGCAATTTTTTAAAAGTTTAGGTACTATTTTATAAATTTAAAAAATATCCCGAAACGGTACCCGGTACCGACCGGTACCGGTACAGATTCGTTTCAGAGCCCAATCCGATATCAAGTTCGGTACGATATTCAGAACATTGCTTTTAAGAAAAAATTGGAGAGGTAGGAATTAAGTTTTAAGTAATTAAGTAGATGTCTCCTTAATTTACGTGTCATAAGGCTCACATGAGCAGCTGCTCTGTGGTAATTAGCTATAGCACCGATGAAACTGTTTACAAGGCTTTGAGTTAAGTTATGATTACTTTCCTATCCAAGTCCAACTGACTTTAACTTTTTAGTTAAATATATTATGGAAACTTTTGTGATTTGATTTTTTAAAATTTTTACTTATATTTTTTAAAATTTTTATTTATCTTATATTATTGTGTAGTTACCATATAATTCCTTTTTAATTTTTATTTTTATTTTCCTTAATCAAAATAATATAATTTTTTGAATATGATATTATTTTAGAAGAAAAAAATAAAATATGGTAATAAAATAATATTATTAATGAATAAATGATAGTTTTAAAATATAATAGACATTATATCATAAAAGATTTTAATATAATAAATCTTTACTTTTTATTTTTTTTATTAAAAGTAAGAATTACTAAAGAAACTTACGTAATACAACAACCAACTAAAATCTTGATAATACGTGGAATTTGCGAAAGTTCAATAATAAATAACCTTATTCTTAATTAATAAGATTAAAAAACTTACATACTAATAAAAGGAAAATGCCCTGAAAATCTGATCTATTTGGGTAAAAAGGAAGAGATACATAGTTGATAATTCAATGGGATTTGTATCCTTCCCAGTAGCGAAGCCAGGAATTTATTTCAGGAGGGGCAATGTATATATATATATAATTTTTTTTAATCCAATTCACCATGGGCAACGATATTCTTTTAGGGTGGGCAACCCCCGTATGCATATATATCTTCTTTTTAAAAAAAATTTGAGGGTGAGCAAATGGCTTCGCCACTGATCCTTCCACTCAAAAGGTGGAATCGCCTACTCCAGGCACCCTCACATTCCCACCGGACAGAATAGTGAGGAGTAAATTATGGTTTAATCTCACCTAATTTTTCAGAAAGGTGGCTCAGCATTTGGTATACTGCGTGCGCACAAAAAGTCACCACATTGGATGAAACTCTCACGTTACTGCTGCCGAGACTCAAATTTGAAATATTTGCACTCGACAACTTTCTTGAGGACCAATTAAGCTACCCATGCGAGCCGGGATTTGTATCCTTATCTTAATGGAGCTTAACCAACTTTAGTTCCCCCATGGTCAACATTTGCACAGCTGATAGAACTCAGTATCCTTAAAACAACGCAACTAATCCGCACTTGACAGAGGCGTATTTCAATATTTGAAGGCACCTGTCTCATCCACATAGCGTGTAAACCGTGTGGGAGTTAGAAAATGAAGTGAAGTGAAAGGTCACGCCAGTTTTGTACCAAATTAAAATGTCCCTTTCTAATTTTCGGTTAAGTAATTAGAGGTCTTAGGGTGGGTAACATTTTTTCTGTTCCATAAACATATTCTAACTTTATTTTATTGATTTTGATCCACATATTTATATAAGGCACCTACGTAAAGATTTAGTTAAAAGTAAGTAACGTAAGCAGATTATTTGGTACAGATGATCTCGGGACCTCTGGTCGGGTCTTCAAACTTTTTTAAAGGCTTGGTTTTAATAAATACAAAAAGCATACTAAATTACTAAGTAACTTGTTTAATTGATAAAGTATTACGTACAAGTTTCTCTTTTATTAAAAAAATGTTGGGAGCAACTGAGGTTTAAATTATGGTATCTTTTAGACGAATCTAGATCTTCTATTTAATATTACTGTCTTATTTTGTCTAATAGAATTTCAGTTATTTATTTTGCAGAACTCACGCGGAACCTATGCGACACCTACATAAGTAAATAGCTAAGACTTATTGGATACAATAAGACATCATAATATTGGACAGTAGATCTAGACTCCTCTTATATAGTCATCAAGCAACCCCAGCTTAAGCTTCATTGGTGGATATGACAAAAGCCAACCAACATAGCTACATCAATATAAACTCATTAAAAGAAGGAATTGTTTTGGAAGCACTTAATATATATAAGTAGATGCCGTTAAGAATTAAAAGTAATGGTTAAAAAATTAAATCTTAAAAATGTTAAACTTTTCAATATTTTAGTTCCGTTTTTTATTTTCTTATTCGATTTATTTAATAACTTTTAGTAACCAATTTTTATAAAATAAAATTAATTAATTAATTTTTATTTAATAATTTTTAATTAAACTTTAAAATTTTTTAGTAAAAAGACAGATTTTTTTAATAATATTTAAAATTTTTAATATATTTAATTTTTTAATGATATAATAGTGATTAAATTTTTAAAATTTTAAACCTCTTTTTTTCAGCTTAATTTTTTATCTAACTTTTAAAATATTGCTTAAAAGGTTGCAGAGAATCATTTTGTGTTAAAAGCACGAACGAGCAATTAGCATTAGGAATATTAAAATTGCACAACAACCTGGCAAGTGGGGAGCACGTGAGCAAGTCTCAGTGCAAAGTTGCAATCAGCACTAAGTCACGTGCTGTCTTCTGACCGCCCCAATCTTTTCCGTGCTTGTATCGACGTTTCGCCGGAATATTAAGATTTAAATTTTTTATTATTAAAATTTTATTTATTTATTAATAATCCATTAATTTTTATAAATTATAATTACAAAAATGCACTCCTAATCTTATTTAATATAAATAAATAAAAAGGAAAAATAACAAATGTATTGGATGGTGGATGAAGTGGAGCAACCTAACTTTTGAGGCATTTTCTTTGTTATTTTTTTTTATAAATAAAAGAGCTAACAACTAGTTAGAGCTAACATCAGGATTAATATGTCGAGTGCGACTAACACTCATGCGATCATCATTGAGAGTTGGCAGTATAACATTCGGGGATTGTGGAAAAATCATCATACCCAAAAATATCTCAAATCTGATCCGAACCAAAACATCCGCTGTAACATTTTCCTCCTTAAAAACGTGACAAGATTTACTTGCTAAGTATCTCTAATTCCTTCGCATATTTTCTGTTCCTTTCTTTCTTTATTTATTTTTTTTGGGTGGTAGACATAAATAAAAACCACTGGTGACTGGCGATTGGCGACTGGCGACTGAACTGAGGACAGAGACTGTAGATACTACAAAACAAAGTCAGCAGCTTCTCTCACGTTCCTCGTCCTCTATAAATCTAAACATTCACACTCTTGCCATTGGACCTCACTGCGCCTCTCTGTCTCTCTCCCTCAATTCAAGCCATGGCGGATCTGAAGTCTACGTTCTTGAAGGTGTACTCTACTCTCAAGCAGGAACTCTTGGAGGATCCTGCTTTTGAGTGGACCCCTGAGTCTCGCCAATGGGTCGACAGGGTACTCCCTTTTTCACCATCCTTTCTGATTTTGTTTTTCTGGGTTTTCGTAATCTAAAGATTAGTTCTTGATCCCGTTTCTCCATTGAGATTTGAACTTCAATGCTGTTGCTTGGGCTTAAGAGAAAAGATGGCCTAATTAGTTGCTGAGATGTGCAATTCCTATTCGTTGTTCATGACATCTTTACTACCAAAGAAACACTTCCTGTCATAATGCTTCTAGCTTAATTCCTTTATCGTACTTATGGATCAAAAAACTGACGTTTGGCATGTTCTTGGCTGAGGATCCTTTTACCGTGTGTTCCTTCTGCCAACAGTAATAAATTTGTGCAGTTAAAATGCAGTTATCTGACTGCTTTATTTGTTCAATCTGATGCAGATGTTGGACTACAATGTCCCTGGAGGTAGGATTCAAATTTTGTAAGAACTTATAATGTGAACGGACTTAACAGTTCGGGAACTTCTGTTGTCAACCTTTGTAATAATGTAAGATTTATACATTACTTGATAGCTTTAGCATTATATTTTGCTTACAGGGAAGCTGAATAGGGGCCTCTCTGTGATTGATAGCTATAAATTGTTGAAAGAAGAAAAGGAATTAACTGAAGAGGAAATCTTACTTGCTAGTGCTCTTGGATGGTGTATTGAATGGGTACTTATATTGAATGACTTCATTTCCAGTTTAGGGTTTCACAATTATGGCAGCTAATTAGTGCCAATGACATCAATTTTTGCAGCTTCAAGCATATTTTCTTGTTCTAGATGACATTATGGATAGTTCACACACAAGACGTGGTCAACCTTGTTGGTTTAGGGTACCCAAGGTTTGTGTTAATATATATTTTTTCCTCTTTTGTTTTCCACTGCTGTTGTTTTCATTGCTTCCAAAGTGTTTGACGTCCATGAACTCTGTTTTAGGTTGGTTTGATTGCAGTAAATGATGGAATTTTGCTTCGCAATCATATTCCGAGGATTCTCAAAAACCGCTTTAAAGGCAAGGCATACTATGTGGATCTTGTGGATTTGTTTAATGAGGTAAATAACTTGCTTATAGTTTCTTGGGTTACTTTCTGGGGACATATGGTATTGACAGTTCATCTATACTTCGGCAGGTGGAGTTCCAAACAGCCAGTGGGCAAATGATTGATCTGATAACAACACTTGAAGGAGAAAAGGACTTGTCCAAATACAATTTGTCAGTGTAAGTGAAATACTTGCAATTTGACCGCTATTGGCTTTTTGGGCAATTTTGACCAAGAAACCGTATCTTTTCACAACCAGTAATCTTCTATGTAATACTATTCCTACTCATGGTCATGAATATTTAAAAAACATGTTAAATCGAATCCTTTATGAGTTTGACCCTTCAATCAAAGCTGCATGCCACTGATGCTACCTGGGCTAATTATATTCTCCCAAAGGATAGGGAATATGAGATAATGAGACTATTACAATTGAGTTTAAGCAATCTTCTGTTGTTATTTGGATTTTTAGAACTCTTAGTTACTTCGAATGACTGCGTAGTCGTCTTTATGTTCATCTAGCTTTGTTGTTTGTGAGCCCTCTAATTACTTAAACTTTTGCAGTCACAGAGGTATTGTCCAGTACAAGACTGCCTACTATTCATTTTACCTCCCAGTGAGTGTACTTTAACTGATTGAACGCCTCTTTTATATTCTAGAATCAGATAAAACTTTATTATGCACCTCATCCTTTTGTTGATTCTCTGTCATTTCTTCCAAAGAAAAAACAGAAACAAAATAAAAAGAGATTTTGATAATATGTTGTTGAATTTCAATAGAATGTACATTCTTGATGTTGGGAATTTCAGAATTGGAATGATCATCTGACCATTCAATCATTAATCATTTCAGGTAGCATGTGCATTGCTCATGGCGGGTGAGAATTTGGACAACCATGTTGTCGTGAAAAACATTCTTGTGGAGATGGGAACCTACTTCCAAGTACAGGTATGCTTAAAGTGTTAATGACCTTGACTTTCCCCTGGAGTTTCTTTTTGTTACTTGTGCGATTGAATGTCTTTCTTGGCATTTCTGCACTCTATTCAACTTCTGTAACAGCTTGTGTTGCGAAGGCAATTCTTAAATGATGCATGCATGGGGCTTCATGATGCTTATCTTCATGGATTTTTCTTTTCTTTTCTTTTTTTCTCCTGATCTATACACAATTCAGTTCAACTGGGTACAGTGCATCACTCGGAAGTCCATGGAAGCTAAGTGTTAGTCTTCACCGTGTCATTTATCTTTGAAATTCTTCTTGTGCAGGATGATTATTTGGATTGCTTTGGTGATCCCGAGACGATTGGTAAGGTAAGCACAACTTTGGTGAACATGTAAAATTAGATTGCACATGTCAAATAAAACTCCATTTCACTGAACTTTATTCTTTCTGAACTTCTTGCACTCAGATAGGAACAGATATTGAAGACTTCAAATGCTCATGGTTGGTCGTGAAGGCTTTGGAACTTTGTACCGAAGAGCAAAAGAAATTATTATATGTAAGACTGGTGTAATGTTTAGTTCGTTTATGTGATTGCTGTCTGAGACAAAATAGCTTTTATATTGCTAATGCTCTTCCCATCCAGGAAAACTATGGGAAAACTGACCCTGCCAACGTAGCAAAAGTGAAGGCTCTTTATAACGAGCTGAATCTTCAGGTGTGTGTTTTAAGTCCTTGCAATAAATGTGCAGAGATGGTGGCTTTACTCTTCCTTAGTATAGTAGGTTCATATTAAGGCACTTTCAGGTTTTTTCTGTTTATCAACTTCCCTTGATGTTCATCTTGACAGGCTGAGTTTGCTGAGTACGAATGGAAAAGCTATGAGAAACTGATAACTTCCATTGAAGCTCATCAGAGCAAAGCAGTCCAAGCAGTGTTAAAATCTTTCTTGGCTAAAATATACAAAAGACAGAAGTAGTGCAAGGACTATGAGGTTGATGATGCCGAATGTTTCCTAATTAGTCAAAAGTTGTTGCTTCCTAATCAGCTTGGTGTTCTGTTCCTGAAAATAACTTGTACTTGCTTGCATCAAAGCACTGCTCATCATTCATAAGATATGTGAACGATATGACATTTCCTGATGGTTATATTCTGATGAACAATTTCTCACCCACCAAACAGGGCATAGTTTTGTCACCAGCTCTTTTGTTAACTAGTGTGTATGCATTTTTAAAGGTGGGTTTTTCAACCGAAAATCCTATATTTAAGTTACAAATGTTTGGTTGGATGCAATCTTAATATTCTTAATGAACTATTAAATACTAATATAATTAAAAAAACTAATATCTTGAATTAAGAAACCATCTCCAATCAACAAAACAAAAATGTCTGTTCTGAAAATTAATTATCCAATCTTAAAAATGTCTCTGAGATTAACAAAAATGATGTAGACAAGTCAAAAGTCAAACAACAAGCAAGGAGTCCGTTTGTCTTGGAGAATTACAATCGTTTTTTCTTCTTCTTTTTTTTTATATTTGGTTTCATGGCTCTTTCTGCATATCAAATTCAAAGATTCTAAAGACTTGGAATCTGAATTCAGAAGATAATGATCGTTTTAGTTATTCAATCTTTCAAATTTCACTTGATCGTATGCGTTATCTCTTTTGGAAGATTCGACTAAATGTTTTATCCTGGGTCATTTTCGTGAACATTTTTTATCTTGTCCTTCGTCTAACATTATGATCCTATAGTAAACTTTCTCATTTTTTAGAATTTTATTTGTCAATCAGCCTGAGCTTTTGGTCCCCGATTCTGGGTTATGATTATTGCTGCTAGAATATTTCATCCAAAGACTTGTTTTTTGATCCAATGTTTTCTATGGTAATTTTTTGAAAATCAGAAAAGACGTCTTTTTTAATGTCAAATTTTGTTTCTTTAATGGAAAACACTTCTGGGTTTGATTTGATTTTGGAGGGAATTTAGGCTTTTCAATTTTCTTTTTGGTGTTTGGTTAGGGGAATGAGAAATGAATCTTGTAGTTCGTGTGATAGAGGCAAGGAATTTGCCACCAATGAACACTAACGGCCTGAGCGATCCGTATGTAAAATTGAAGCTGGGAAAGCAGAAGTTCAAGACCAAAGTAATGAAGAAATGCTTGAATCCAAGTTGGAGTGAGGAATTTAGTTTCAGGGTTGATGATTTGCGTGACGCACTTGTAATTTCTGTATTGGATGAAGACAAGTACTTCAACGATGACTTTGTTGGGAGAATTAAAATGTCAGTCTCGCGTGTTTTTGATGCAGATAATAAGTCCCTTGGCACTTGTTGGTACCCTCTCCAATCCAAAAACAAGAAGCTCAAGAAGAAGAATCGTGGTACTTTTGATTTTTAGCATTTGCATTAAGCACAGCAACCTCTATAAATTTACTGTATGATTTATGTTGTAACGTTTTCTTCTCTTTTATGCTCAAACAGGTGAAATTCTTCTAGATATATGTTTGTCTCCAAAGAATTCTGTCGACTCAATTCCTGAGGGTGATCAATCCCAACGGGGGAAGAATGCAGAGAAAATTATAGAAAATCCCACTACGGTTTTGAATGGCTCAACCAGATCATCCTCTCCATTGAAGGGAGAAGAAACTGTTTCTGCTAAAGAAGAGAAGTCTATCACACAAAAAAGTCTTGCTGTGAGAATTGCTCAGATTTTTAACAAAAATGGGGATGCAACATCCACCACTTCCAGTAAAGGCATTGACGTAATAGAGATACCTGAAATCTTCGGGGTTGAGGCTTGTGATGACAAGTTGGTGGATCAGTCTTCTTATGATAACTTTGAAGAACTTATGAAAGCAATGGAATCTAGGGGTGAGGCAAGCGAAACTCCAAGTAATCTGCCTGGGGGTCTCCTTCTAGACCAGTTATATGTAATTGCTCCCAAAGATCTGAACGCCTTATTGTTTTCACCCGATTCAACTTTTTGGACATCATTGGCAGATTCTCAGGGGAAAACAGAACAGCAGTATGGACCTTGGAAATTTGAAAATAGTGGTGCAAACTTGAAAAGGTCTATAACATACTTTACTGCTCCAAGCAAATTAATTAAGGCTGTGAAAGCCTTCGAGGAACACACATATCTGAAAGCAGATGGGAAGGCTTTTGCTGTTTTAGCTAGTGTAAGTACTCCAGATGTCATGTATGGGAGCACCTTTAAAGTTGAAGTACTTTACTGCATCACATCTGGCCCAGATTTGCAAACGGGGGAAAAAATTTCGCAGCTTCTTGTGTCTTGGCGGATGAACTTTCTACAGAGCACCATGATGAAGGGTATGATAGAAAATGGTGCAAGACAAGGTATAAAGGATAGCTTTGAGCAGTTTGCAACTATGCTATCTCAAAATGTTAAGATAGCTGATTTGAAGGACACAGGATCCAATAAGGAACAAGTTTTAGCCTCACTACAGGCAGAACATCAATCAGACTGCAAACTGGCAATGCAGTATTTTGGAAATCTCACAGTAGTTTTTACTGTGTTTATAGGTTTATATATCCTTATCCACATCTGGCTGGCTGCACCTAGCCCATTCCAAGGGCTTGAATTCGTTGGGCTTGATTTGCCTGATTCGATTGGTGAAGTAATTGTCTGCTGTGTTCTGGTTCTCCAATGTCAAAGGGTCCTTGAGTTGGTTTCACGCTTTATGCAGGCCAGAGCACAAAGGGGTATTGTTTAGTTCCATTTCTAGGCTCTACCTGAAGTCTCTATATACATTTTTGGTAGTAATTTCTTTTTTGCTTAGCTGAAATGATTATGTGACTTGAGAAATATATTGATGCCAAGATTTGGTATCTCATTTAATGTTTGCTTGCATTTAGGCAGTGATCATGGAGTCAAAGCCCAAGGAGATGGGTGGCTTCTTACTGTTGCGTTGATTGAGGGAAGCAATTTAGCAGCTGTTGATTCAGGAGGCTTCTGTGATCCCTATGTGACCTTCACCTGTAATGGCAAAAGTAGAACGAGCTCAATTAAGTTCCAACAATCTGAACCTATGTGGAATGGTGAAATACTTCTCCTATGAATTACTTTGTTATACACCTATCCTGCAACTTTACTAATCAGAGAACCTGCTCAGTCAAATGCTTTTAGGATTTTGTGGAAAGTTTCTTTAGAACTTGATTAGTCATTTTAAAGGGATATGTTAACTTCTGCAGAAATTTTTGAATTTGATGCCATGGATGAGCCTCCTTCTATGTTGGACATGGAAGTCTATGATTTCGATGGGCCTTTTAGTGAAGCTACATCTTTAGGACGTGCTGAAGTTAATTTTCTGAAATCTAACGTATCGGATCTGGCTGATGTGTGGGTTCCTCTTCAAGGAAAACTAGCACAAGCTTGCCAATCTAAGCTGAATTTAAGAATTTTCCTGAACAACACGAAAGGTGGCAATGTTATTAAAGACTACTTGAGTAAGATGGAGAAAGAGGTGGGAAAAAAGGTAAACGGCTGGTCATCCTAAGCTGGCTTTCACTTCTGCTACTTTGCTTTATAAATGGATATCACTAGACCTGTTTCTTATACATTTAAGTGTGGATGAAATTTCATAGATAAGCTTGCGTTCTCCTCAAACAAATTCAGCTTTCCAGAAGCTCTTTGGACTTCCACCCGAGGAGTTTCTCATTAATGACTTCACCTGTCACTTGAAGAGAAAAATGCTTCTGCAGGTTTAAATATGTGATGTTGAATTTTTGTGATGATCCTGTGGTCTTCTGATTGTTATGTCATTTTCTTAATTGGTTTTAGTCATTTACAAGAGATTCTTGGTTCTTTGTTTCTTATTGACTTGCAGCATTGTGTGTTCAGGGTCGCCTATTTCTGTCAGCAAGAATAATTGGGTTCCATGCTAATTTATTCGGGCACAAAACTAAGTTTTTCTTTCTTTGGGAAGACATAGACGACATTCAAGTTTATCCTCCTACTATTTCATCTATGGGTAGTCCCGTTATCGTTGTCACTCTACGACAGGGCAGAGGTATGGATGCAAGGCATGGTGCAAAGTCACAAGATGAGGTGGGAAGGCTGAAGTTCCAGTTCCACTCTTTTGTATCTTTCAGTGTAGCAAATCGGTAAATGATTGATGTGGTGCCTTTATCTATTTGGTAGTACTTTAATGATTGCTCCTGTGCATCATTACTTTGTTGGTTTTTTTGTTCTAATGTACACTTCTTCTTTCTAAAGGACAATCAGAGCCCTATGGGCTAATATTTAATGACAGATTGATTGTTTAGGTCTATGATGTTAATTCAATGTTTGTATACTGAATAGGACAATCATGGCTCTATGGAAGGCTAGAGCATTGACTCCTGAGCAGAAGGTGCAATTAATTGAAGAAGAATCTGAGAGTAAAACCCTTCAAGCTGAAGAGAGTAGCTCCTTCTTGGGTCTTGATGATGTTAGCATGTCTGAAGTTCATGCTGCTGCTCTTTCTGCCCCTGTATTTGCTCTTGTTCTCCCTCGACCTCTCACTTTGTTCTACATTTATGCCTAATGCATGAGTTTACCAAGATCAGTACTAGAGGAGCATTTTATGAATTCGGGTCATGGTCATGCTAGTATATTTGGATTCTTGTGTTCTTAACTTAGTTTGAATTATATGCGAGGACCTTTATCTGACTGTCTTGAGATGTTCTAGGCCGATTTTGTTATGGAACTGTTCGGTGGTGGTGATTTGGAACGCAAAGTCATGGAAAAAGCTGGATATGTTAATTATTCTTATACACCATGGGAATCAGAGAATGATGTAGATGAGAGGCAAATATATTACAGATTTGAAAAACGCATATCCCGTTATGGAGGAGAAGCTACATGCACACAGCAGAAGTATCCCCTCGCTGATGGGAAAGGGTGGGTAGTGGATGAGGTTGCAACTCTCCACGAAGTCCCGCTTGGTGACTATTTTAATGTATGGCTTGCAACTTGAGATTGCATATATCTTTACCTGTTTCTTCTTAATAACTTTGAATGTGGCATTATTATTTCACTCCTGTCTTAATATGATTTGCAGATTCACCTGAAATTCCAAATTGAGGACACATCGTCAAAACCAAAAAGCTGTTATGTGCAGGTATCATTCGGAATTGCATGGCTTAAAAGCACCAAACATCAGAAAAAGATTACAAAGAACATCCTTTTGAACGTCCAAGATCGCTTGAAGGTGACATGTAGCTTAGTTGAGAAGGAGTTCTCAAATGTGTAATAAACTCCCCTCTTTTAGAAACTTGCCATTGGAACTTTGAAGCGTAAGCATACTTTTCTGGAAGAGTTCTGCTCAATTGTGTAAAGAGTCTGTGGATGAGTCCACAGGTCAAGTATAGAAGAAAGTAAGCAGAGCTGCAGAGTCAACTCATTTTTGTAAATATACCAAATTTTCGGGTTCAGATTCTTAACTCAGATGAGATGAGCTCATCTTTTCATTTAATTGTGCAAGACAAAATTAATACACTTTTCATGTATATAGATTTATTTGTTAGAATTAAGGATAATTCTCACGTATCTGTTAGGGTAGAAATAGTCTGAGTCACTGAGAATTTTAGATAAGAATTATTTTTATCTTAAGTAGTTCAGATATATAAGTAGCTTGTCCTGCCTATTTAAAGGCTCTAAATTATTCCAACAAAGCATTGGTTTTGCTTTCAATTTTTTTTCTTGCTATGTCAAAATCTCCAACAAAATTAGTATCGGAGCTCGGTTCCTTAAGATGTGGGAATTATTTCAAGTCAATTGCACACACAAGCATGGTTGCTAATGTAGGTGTTAATGTGTCTCAGCCACAAATTTCGTTGTTGAAAGGAGACTCGTACGAATTTTAGAGCATCAAGATGAAGACATTGTTTCAATCCCAAGATCTCCGGAACTAAGTCAAAACATGTTATGAAGAACATGAAGAAGATGAGACTTGCAACAAAAAGCGTCAGAAGTGAGACACCAAAGCAGTCTTCTTCATCCAGCAAGTAGTAGATGAGTCGATTTTTTCACGGATAGCAACAGCTACCACGACCAAGCAAGTATAAACCACACTCAAAACTAAATATCAAGGTTATTCCAAGGTAATCGTTGTCAAATTGCTATCACTGAGGCGTGATTTTGAGACTTAATGAAAATTAACAAATCTATACAAGATTTTTGGCAAGAGTTTCATCTCTTGTAGGACAAATGAGATCTCATGGAGATCAAATATCAGACAAAACAGTGGTTGCTAAAGTTCTAAGGAGCTTGCCATCCAAGTTCGATCATGTGGTGGTTGCGGTTGAAGAATCAAAGGATCTATCCAATTTTCCGTTTGATGAGCTGATGGGATCACTTCAAGCTCACGAAGCACAAATCAATCAATCGAATGGAAAGGATGAAGAAAGGGCTTTCCAGATCAAGGGAGAGCCTGAATCCTCAAATCAATATGTAAGAGGAATAGGCTTAGGAGGCTAAGGAGGAAGGGGCTGAGGTAGAAACAGTATACTTAAATGCTCATACTGTAATAAATATGGGCACTCTAATAAGTATTGTTGGTACAAACCAGAAGAAGCGAATTATGCTGAAGAAGAGGAAGATAACTTCTTGTTTATGACAACAACTACATCAAAGGAGGAAAAGAACGATGTCTGGTACATAGATAGTGGCTATTCTCATCACATGACCGAAGATCATTCAAAGTTCAAAAGGCTCAATGAGAATGTCAAATCACAAATGCAATTTGGAGATGATAAACAACTGCAGATTGAAGGCAAAGGGACAACTGCAGATTGAAGGCAAAGGGACAACTGAGATCTCAGTTGGTAACCAGAAAAAATTCATTATGGATGTTCATTTCGCTTCTTGTCTAGCATACAACTTGTTGAGCGTCAATCAATTGATTGAATTTGGTTATATGGTGGTATTTGATGATGGTAGATGCACCGTGACACAAAATCACTGGAAAAATTGTTGCTTATGCTTATATGTCGTCAAATCGTATGATTACTCTTGACTTTACTGAAAGAATAGAAACAATCATAGTGAGTAAAACTCTTGCAGAAAGCGAATTCTGGCATCAATGATGTGGCCATTTGAACATTAAAGGACTACAGTTGCTAAAGAACAAGCAAATGGTGAGTAATCTTCCAATCATTAAGTCATTGGAGAAGGTCTGCGAAGGATGTATGGTCGGAAAGCAAACAAAGCAATCCTTTTCGGTAGGAAAATCAAAGAGAGCTGAAGATATTCTCGAATTCATCCATGTTGATCTATATGGTCCCATGAGGACAGAATTGTTAGCTGGCAACAAATATTTCCTCTTATTTACTAATGATTTTAGCAGGATGACTTGAGTATATTTCTTGAAGCACAAATCAAAAAGCTTCAAGTGCTTTAGGAAATTCAAGGCACTTGTGGAAAAGTTATAAAAGTGCTTCATACTAATTGTGGAGGTAAGTTCACTTCAAAAGATTTCGATGCTTTCTATGATGAACAAGGAATAAAGAGGCAACTCACAACTCCATACACTCCCGAGCAGAACGGTATAGCCGAACGCAAGAATCGGACTGTCGTGGAGATGACTCAATCCATGCATTAGCAAAAAGGAATGTCAGATTCTTTTTGGGCCAAATGAGTTGCTGCAGTTGTACATATTTTAAATGCTTCATCGACTAATGTAGTACGGGATCAAACTCCTTATGAAGCATAGAGTGGAAGCAAGCTCTCGGTAAGTCATCTACAAGTGTTTGGGTGCATCTGTTATGTCTTGCTTATAACTGAACAACATAAACTAGATGGGAAGTCATGAAAACATATATTTATTGGCTATTGCACTCATTCAACGGGCTTATAGGTTGTATGATCCTTTAACTAGGAAGATTATTGTTAGTCACAATGTTGTATTTGATGAGCAAGCCAGCTGGGATTGGGGAGTCAAAGACAACAACCAAACTCCTCAAGATGAGACTGAAGAAGAACAAACTATCCCTGAACAACTGGAGAACGAAGAAAATGATCCGGAAGGATCACAGATTGTAACTAAAAAAAACATATTCAACCTTTTCATCCGAATAGTCCCCTCCCAAAAGATCAGTTCCAATAGAGTCGGTCAGCTACGCAGAAGTGAGCATGGGAGAATTTCTCAACGATGATTTGAAATAGAGGGAGAGGCTACTTCGCCATTGGTTATATTTGTTGGGGATCATATCACAGTGGAAGAAGTTATGAAAAAGCAGGAATGGAGAGATGCAATGGAAGATGAACAACTATCTATATACAATCAAACATGGGAATTAACTGATCTTCCAAAAGGTAAAAACGTCGTCGGTTTAAAATGGATCTTCAAGACAAAGTATTTGGCAGACAGAAGTCTTCAAAAACATAAAGTTAAGGTGGTGGATAGAGGTTTTACGCAGCAATAGGAAATCGACTACAAAGAAACATTCTCTCCAGTAGAACGGTTTGAGACTGTGTGAATAATTCTGGCAGTAGCAGCTCAAAAGTAATGGAAGGTATCCCAATTCGATGTTAAATCTGCTTTTTTGAATGGCAAATTAAAGGAGGAGGTATATGTAAGCCAACCACCAGATTTTGAAAGCAAAACCGAGGAAGACAAGGTACGTTTACAAAAAAGCTCTTTACGGGCTTAAACAAGCCCCATATGCTTAGTACAGTAATATCAACTCGATCTTCCACAAGAATGAGTTTAAAATGAGTCCTCATAAACCATCTCTTTATATAAAAAGACAAGATACGAATGACTTACTCGTTGTAAGTTTTTATGTTGACGATACGATCTATACTAGCTCGTCCGTGCAGCTTATACGTGAATTTCAAGCATCAATGAAAAAGATGTTTAATATGACTAATTTGGAGAATTGCAATATTTTTTGGGACTGGAAATTATTCAAACTCGGGAAGGAATATTTTAGTTCCAAAGGAAATATATGGAGGACACACTGAAGAAATTCAATGTGCAGGGGTGCAAGACTATTGCAACGCTGATGAATATCAATAAGAAATTGAAGTTGGATGACAACAAGACATTGACAGATGCAAGAGCTTGTAGAAGTTTGGTTGGAAGATTAATTTATCTTACTCATTCTCAACCTTATGTAACTTATTATGTTGGTGTCTTATCTCAATTTATGCATAGTCCAATTAGTCATCATTTTGGAGCGGCAAAAAGAGTTCTACGCTACTTGGCAAGAATTATGTTGGATCCTGATTTTTTTTTCAAAATTTTACTTATTATTTGTTTAATGATTCATTTATGCTTGTTAGTTTGTTTAATTATTTATTTTTGAATTGGGTCATTAATTAGAAATTTAAGGGAAGGATTAGAAATTGAAATTAGAAGGAAGTGTTAGTGATTAAGTTAGCTTAAGTAGTTAGTAGAGCCATAAAAGAAAAACAAGGATAAAATGGGAAAGTCCTAATAAGTGAAGGGCAAAATAGGGAGAATGAGTAAACAAAAAGGGCTTGAATTAATGAAGAGAAGGGAGAGTGTCGTTAGCAGCCAAAAAGGAGAAGAAAAGAGAGAAAACGTGTGAGAGAGAAGAGAAGGAAAAGAAAATTTTGAAAAAGCTAGGGAAGAAGGAGGAAAAATCGTGGAAAGAAGAGAAGAATCAAGTTTCTTAAGATAAGTTCTTCATCTTTTCTTCTTGTTTATTGAAGAAATGGGTTATGTTGTGAATGAAGAAGTTTAGAGAGAGAAAGGGATTTTTGTGTTAGAAATGATTGGAGGAAGATGGGTTTCTAAGTTAGGTTTTGGGTTTTCTAAACTATATGGACTATGGGTAGGTTAAGTTTGAGCTTGATTTGTGTTAATTCCATTTTGTTACGATTATGGAAATTTAGGGAATTTCCATTTGAATTGGAATTAAATGAGAATTTTGGTTGTGTTAGGAAATCAAGAACAACCTACCCAAGAGCAAGAG
>JAOSBP010000204.1:4284501-4297734 GCA_027563825.1 Erythroxylum mucronatum
TAGCATAGTCATTAGTGTTACCATTCATATTTAATAACTCTTATCACCTGTTACCGTATGTCATTTTTGTTGTAGTGAACTCAGAATCAAAATGAAGCAACAGTTAGTTGAAGCAAATGTCTACTTAAAGGAGAGTCACTGCATTTGCGAACAATACACAGATTTGAGAAATACTTCAGCAGCATCAATATCCTTAAAAGTCATATCTATATCGAACCCCTTGTGCCTTAGAAAGTGAAATCATTATATTAAGGGAGGCTACTAAACCCTTTATACATTTTTTGTTAAGAGCTTGTAGAGAATTGTTAAACACTATAAGTGTGGAAGCTTAAAGAACCTTGAAAAATATGTACTTGTGAGCTTGGAGAGGCTCATAAAAATTTACTAGTTGGAGTTTCATAATGAAATACTCAAGTTCAACACTTGGGGACTAGACATAGGCATCGTTATAAGCCGAACTAGTATAAATCAACTGTATCATTCTCTCTCTCTCTCTCTTAACTTTTAAATTTTTACATTACATAATGTGTGTTTAATTTATACGAGGCTCCTTTACTTTTAAAATATGGTCTTTCTGTTTTAATATCACAAGAGGTTTTTTTTGTTAATACGCTCCTTTCGTTTTTTTAATAGACTTCTTTCATTTTTAACGTTAAATGCTAAACATGATTCGAAATAATTATGAGACAAACCATATTAAATATTAAACCGCATATAAGTGTATGGAAATGATAGAAGAGTTGAAGTGAGAAATTCAAATGAAAGTCAATCAATCTCTATAGTAATATCCACAATCATGCTTAAAACTTACCCGGGTCTTCACATTTCTACCACGCACTATGATTCCTAAAAATTACACAAAGTTGGAAACACAGACTAACTAGGTAAAATTTATATTAAAACAAATACAAAACTGTATATCATCATCATCGTAATAAGATGGACAGGAATTACTCCCTATGTCCTGAGTTTAACCTAGTACAGTGCTTATAAGCAAGATCCATGGTTGTGTTATTATAGTATATAAATATAAATAGTAAAATGTTATTTTCTGTCTTTTAGTAAAATGTTATATTTTCTGTCTTTTCTACTTATCTTTTCTTCCAAGTTAATTATAACAGAAGAGCATTAGGCATGAAATGAAACAATGCATTGTGCGATGAGCTGTAAATATACAACAAAGTAGTTTTGTGTAGACTATGATTGATACGAAATAATAAAAACACATAGTGATGGAAAAAAGGAGTTCGGATCTTCTATCCAATATTATGATATCTTATTCTGTCCCATAAATTTTAGCCATTCATTTATGTGGGACCCATGTGACTGAGATTCATAGGACATAATAAGACACTATAATATTAGATAGAGTATTCCGTCCTGGAGAAAAAGAATGGACATGTGGTTGTTTTCATCTTTTCTTTTCTTTTTAATATATAAATTTGAATTTTTATAAAATAGTCTTGATTTTTTATGTTTTATTATTAGATCATTAAATATTCACTGGCTACAAATTAATTTTTAATTTCTCTAAAATGTTTAATTTAACCCAAGAGAACAATAGAAAGTTAAACAACTAAATTAACTACCAAACTTCATGCTAGACCTAGAAAGAATGAATTAATTATTAATTTTAACGAGTGATGCCTTTAACAACGATTGGGCTCCTAACATGATGACAGCCGTCTGTCCACTGAAGCTCTCCAAACTTGTATTGTATGGGTAGCGACTTGCATTTGGGTTCCAATGTCAGCTTGAAGCTCAACTCCTCGCCAATTCTCTCAAACGTCAAGCTACTAGGCTCCACTTTGACTGAAAATCCATGTGGTTCGACAATCTTCGCAACATAGGTTCCAGGTTTTCCAACATTCGTCACCCTCCTACTCATAATGACCTTGCCGGAGAGTTCTGTTACAGTGAATGAAGGATAGTTGAAGTCTAAAAGGCTCTCTGATCCAGAACATTTGTACGGACGTGGACCTTCACTGAATGGTTGGAGCTTGTTGTTATCATAGCCAATGGCACAAAGAAAGTGAACGTAATCATCAATGCCCATGTCATAAACCAAGCCTGGATCCATGGCACGGTTCGGTCTAATGTGTCCTGAACCACGGGCGAATGGAGTTGCCTCCCGGAAGGTAGCACCATCAAGCATGGGGCGACCTCTGTTGTCTATTACTCTTGCTGCGTTTGGAGGAGTACCAGAACATGTCAGACTGCAGAATTGAAAGAGAAAGAGGTGTAACGTAGATCTTACCAGATGTCATGATCGCAGATCGAATTGCAGATGGACTCCAGTCAGGGTGGAGTGTTTTGAGAAGGCCAACAACACCAGAAACGTGAGGACAGGACATGGATGTTCCTGAGTCTACGTTGTAAGGAAGCACGCGATTGTCTTCATCAATTCCTGTAACACTTGCTGCTTCACTGTATGCTGCTAAGATAGCCACTCCCGGTGCAGTAACATCAGGCTGCAAGAATTTAAATTAATTAGTCTAAAATTTTTATACTGCAAATCTGCAAGTATATAATTTTATGATGACCAAAAAAAACATTAAATGTCGAACCTTGAGAATATCTGGTGTGATATGACTAGGACCTCTAGAAGAGAATGCAGCCATGAAAGGAGCATTTGTGTCATTATACATTGTTTCAGGAGGATAAACAAATCCAGCAGGATTCCTAATAAATTAATGGAGTAGCATAAGAATTACTGGAACAATGAAAAAAGAGCAAGAAATGGACAGAGAGAGGTATAATACTTGGTATTGTTCACGTATGCAAAGATAACTTCGCCATCTTCGTAACTAACATGAGTCGCCGGGAGGAAATGGGCATCAGCAATGATTTCGTTACCACTAATCTCGTCGTTGCAGAGAATCATTCCTACTGCACCTGCTTCTGCTGATACATAACCCTTCAATACCCTAGCTGATTGACCCCTCAGGCATACTGTGATTTTACCCCTTACCTTCTCATGATCCAATGTTCCTGGTAGACAAAGGAGACTGCATGGCATTGGCAAGCTTCCAATTAATAGAAATTTAAGCTTAAGCTTACACGGGTATAAGCGAACAAACCAACTAGAAGCTATGACATAAATTATAACTTACGCGTCTAAGGCAGATGCGTTGGCAGCTTTGGCCTGTAAGCCAGTAATGAGTGGATAGAGTTTTTTGCTATCTATGCGCTTATCAGTAACAGAAACTCCCTATTACCCATGAAGAACAGGGACCAAATGGTTTGTCAAATAAGAAGGTTACAATACATTGTCAAATGTAAGCAGAAACAATTAAGAAAGTACTAACCTTTAGTCGTTTCCCATTTCCAAGTTGAGCAACACTCACGAAGTCACGGTCCTCGGTACTAGCTCCAACAGTTATGATCCAGGGTGCACCATTATCGACAGTTTTAAGCTCTGGACCACTATTTCCGGCAGAGGCCACCACAACAACACCGTTCTTAACTGCGTGAAACGCACCGATGGCGATACCGTTATTGAAGTAGTCGCCTGGGATCCCGCCAAGGGACACAGATATAATATCAACACCATCATATATGGCATCTTCCAAGCCCTGCAAAATGTCGTCATCATAACAGTCGTTTGGTAGCCAGCACACTTTGTATGCAGCAACTCTCGCCTTTGGAGAGCCACCTTTGGCCGTTCCATTGCCTAGTCCCATTATGTTCACTCCCGGGACAAAATTTCCACCTGCAGTTGACAATGTATGAGTTCCATGACCATTAAAGTCACGAGGAGATCTCATTTTAGAGGGGATAGGGTGGCCTGTAGCAGCTTCATAGCCTCTGGGGTAAAACTTTGCACCAATAAGCTTTCTGTAAAAGAGTAGGTCAACAGATATTTAGCATGAGAAATACTACTGATTACATTTATATATTGGACTATGACAAGTGAGGTTTCATTCTATACTTGTTGCATGGGACTCCAGCTTTGGTGTTATTCTGACATCCTCCATACCATCTTGATGGTATTGGCCCATAACCTTCATCGCAGAAACTCTTTGATTCAGGCCATACACCTGACAGGAAAGAAACAAAAGAAAACCAATTCAGCTATACTTCTAAAAAATATCATATCAACGAACTCTGAAGAAAGTTATTTACCACTGTCAAGGTTGGCTATGATGACGTCTTCACCGTATCTGGCTTTACTCATAAGACTTCTGGGGTAGGTAACACCATTATTCTTTTCCTGCATCATAAATTGCCAAGAACGTGTTGTATGTAGCTTCCTCAACTGGCTCGGGAACACTGACACAACATCTGGATGCTCTGCAGTGACATTTCAAAACCGAAAGAAATTTACAAAAAATAATAAAAGCAAACCGAATAAAGAAAACACATATGGCGTGCATGCTCTTACTCGCAATTTGAGCAGCCTCTTTCTCTTCCAAGCGAGCAGAGAAGCCATTGATGTGTTTGTTATATGAGTAGATGATAGCTTCCTTAGCCTTTTCGGTACTGCAAAAATAGTCAGAAATCATCGGTTTAACGTAAAGTAGACTATAAAGTGATGTAGAAAAACTTGATTCTAACCATACCTTCCTAAGAAGGATCCAAGAAACTCATAGTGAAAGTTGGTTGCTTTACCCTGATGAGCCTCTGACACTTGTCTACCATAACGACTGTGTTCATGAGCTCCCAAGTACACTATATACGACTTTTGACAACGAAAAGAACATGGGAATTAAACATCAGAAACAGAAGTTATGACATCTAATCAGAAAAAAAAAACCAGTAGAATTCAGGTGGTACATTGTTTACCTTTTTGACGGCGAAAGAAGGTGACAAGAAACAAAGGGTTGTTAACAAGATTGTAAGAAAGTGAAGCTTTGGGAACAACATTCTGCTTCCCAAAAGAGTAGAATAACAATGTAAAAATGATCCCTTCTCTATTTATATGCTCCACAGCCCATAGAGTAATACTGTAAATCTCTAGTAGTAGACTACACTTACGTAACTAATGGATGCAGTTGCTGATTAAAGATCTACTTTGCGTCGAAAAGCTGAACAAGTTAGGAAGAGTAAAAAGTTTAATTTTTATCACTATCTAAACGAATATTTTATAAGGTTTAAGTCTATCTAAATTGGCATTTGAAAATATCTCTGTGTAAATATAATTTCAGAGCAAAATCTGGGAGATGAAGTTTTTCTCATTCAACTCTCTCACAATCCACAACAAACTCTAGATATCTCCTACATCCTCGCACATTATATTAGTTTAACTCTCAGGTTAGTTGCCTTCCTTACCACAACAGGACTCCTGACATGATGCACACCAACTGACCGTGTCAGCCTTCAAAAACAAACCCTTTGGAATAACGCAACTTGGAGACTTTCCTCTTCATTTATCTTCAGGAAACTCAACTTCATTGCTTCAACTTTCAGTGATATCCCATCTCTAGCTCTGATGCGACCTGTGTATAAGCATTGTTACAGTGCCTGCATTCATTTTCAGGTTCTAGTCAAGGAGATCTCTCCTGTGAGAAAAATCTTGTTTATGGATCGACACAGGAAATTCATGTTCAGATGATGGATTGCTTTCATCTTCCTAGACTTTAGGATTAGGAAAGCAAATTTGTTAGTCATGAGACTGCATATTAGACTTGGCATGACATGAACAACATATCATATGTACACTCTAACATATCATATCGTATCATATGTACACTCTAATAAATCCAATATCGAGTAGGGAATTAACGAAACCAATTATATTATGATTATTATTAAAATTATTATTAAATATTTTACAGGAAATCAAAATTGAGATTTACTAATCAATGTATTTAGGAGAACTAGCTAGTATTACAATTTACAAAACTAAAACTATAGACAATAAATTTAACTCTTTATTATATTTCATTATATATGAAAAGAAAATTGAACAGGTTCGTTGGTTTAACTGTAAACCGACTAACTTTTCGGTTTGTAATTTTTTGGTTTGATTTAATTTAATAATTTTTTATATTAAAAACTTATTAGCTTATTAATTAATTGTTAGTTTATCAATTTATTAAAAACTGATAATTTATTAGTAAATTATCAGTTTTTAATAAATTGAAATAAACGATTAATTTTTATTTAACATACTCTTTTTTCAATTAAACTTTAATTTTTTAAAATTATTTAATTTTTAACTAATTTTTTGTCATTTAAACCTTAAATATCTTATATTTCCTATTTGACTTGTCCCAAATATGTTGAATGATCAACAGTTGCAAATATGAGATATCATCAATCATTGCTCCATACAAATGATATTTCGAATGATTATTTCTGATAAGATTAACCGCTTGACTTGAATAAGATACTATGGCCATGATCCCAAATTTTGTTAACTCGATCTGATAGCAATGTTCATAGAAAATTCCACAAACCAGACATCATTAGCATTCTATAAGGAGATCTTCTATAACCGTTGACTTTTGAGGCACACGAAAACTTCCATCCACGTTAACTTTGATCATCCCTTCCCTAGGTAGGTGGCATCCGAAGCTATTTCTTTACGAGTTCGGATCTTCTGTCTAATATTATGGTGTTTTATTCTGTCTTATAAATCTTAACCATTTATTTTTGTAGGTCCTGTGTGGGTTCTACATAATTGAACGCGAGATTCACATATAAATAAATGACTGAGATTAATGGAACAGAATAAAACACCATAATATTAGACAGAGGATCCCGTCTCCTTCTCTACTGAATTTTTCCCTAGTTGGTTCGCCAGGAAAGTAAAAGCACGAGTCATTAGGCTCCCTTGCAAACTTTTTAAGATGAGAATGAACACTTAACCAATTAAAAAAAGTTTAAGGTTAAAAAATTCGACTAGTATTAAGTTGCTATAAAAATCAGTATATAATAAATAAGAAGAAAAATTATAAGAATAAATAAAAATATAAAATAAAATAAAATATTTTATTGAAATAAAAATGTACTAATATATAATTAACTAGTAATAATCTAATAATTTAAACTAAGATTGAATCTAAATGAAATTTAAAATAATAATAATAATATTTGTATTTTATTTCTATAATATGATTATTTATTTAAAGACTCACAAAAGTTAAAGTATGCTTAAAGAAAATAAATAGAAATAACTTTAACATTTTTTTTGGAAAATGACGAATGTTTATTGAAATAGCAAAAACTAGGACCTCATCACAATGTTGTCGAGTTATAAGCATCACAACTTTTTACAAAAACAAGGAAACTACATCACATACTAATCGAATGAGTTAAATAAAACAGCTCAGTTGAAATGGGGGTGCGGCGTGTTGATCATAGGTTTCTTATACTCTTCATTCTGGTGGAGAGAAGTTGCTCGGCCTTTTTAGCAACTAAAATAGCCCTTATCTAATTCAATATTTTGTCAGCAAGCAAGTGGTTATCTTCTTCGGCTTGCTTGTAAATTCTGCAGTTACGCTCTTTCTAAATTGTATAGATGGTAGAAGAGAAAGCCACTTTATTTAGGAAGTCATTCTCATTCCATGGACTGGACAGATTAATAACCTGTTCAAAGTTGTCTCCCCGTCGTATGTGTATGTTACAGCATCCAACATAACTTGGATTCTATTCCAAATGGATTTTGAGTAGCTACAAGAGAAGAATAAATGGTCTCGATTTTCTTCTTCTATCTAGGTGCAAACCATCTAGATTTTAATCACAAGCCAAGTGATTATTGAGGCTTTTGGGTTTAGAGGATTCTTCCAAAGGAGGTTATACAACGGCAGAGCTGCTTGACTACTAGTAAAGAGTCTGTGACAGGTTTCATTTGAGAAAAATCCTTGGGGTTGGGTATCCAATAGATATCATCATCGGTTCCTCTAGCATTCAGATGGGGGGTAAGAATTCGTTCAAAGCTATGAAACCCCTAAAGTTGCCATGCCAGTTTCCTCCTTGGATTATAGAGGAGACTTCAGAGTTGAGGGGTAATCCATTTCTCAGCTAAGAAATTTCAAATCTGTGAATAAGAGGGCTTGCATCTGTCCAATTGTTGAACCACACCTAAGTGTTTTGTCCATTTCCTACTTTATATTTAATGTATGGATAAAGTAGGCTATAGAAACTAAGTAGCTGATTGAAGATCCATGAATATTGAATTGACACAGCCAATTGCCAAGAATTCGGTTGCCAAGATGATATTCATGGACCCATTTGGTCCAAAGAGCTTCTTTTTCCGTAAGTAGCCTCCAAACTCTCTTACTTAACATTATCTTTTGGGTGGTTAAAATTATATCCAACCCTCCGTATTTCTTAGAAGTAGTTATCTCGCTCCATTTGACCTTTGCTTTTTAGGAATTTTCAATTTTCCCACTACATAGAAAAACTTTCAATTCTATCAATCTCTTTGGTAATCTTCTTCGGAAGAACAACATGAGTTGATCAATGTATATGTAAACTACTAAGAACGGAAATGATAAGGGTGAGTCGAGCTGCATAAGAAAGAAATATATTTTGCCAAGTGCTCACTCTGGATTTTATCTTTTCCAAAGAGGAAGACAATTTGAATATTTAAGCTTTGTGGTGGCAATAGGTACTCCGAGGTATCTTACTAAAGGAGGTTGAATATGCAAACTTGTGGTTCTGCTAAGCTCTTCCTCGCTTCTCACATCTGAAGACACATACAAGCTACTTTTATCTAAGTTGATTTTTTCTAACTACGCTAGACCAGTTCGAAAAAATATTCATTGATTGAAGCATGATATTGATCAAGTAATTGTCTGCGCCACAAAGAAGCATGAAGTCATTTGCAAAGATCAAATGAGTTAGCTTATTTTGTAAGCATTTGTGGTGGAATTTGAATTTTCCATTAGAGGAAGTGAACTTGTTTAGTGGTCGACAAAATCCCTCCATTATTACAGTGAAGAGATAAGGAGATAGGGGATTCTTTTGTTTTATTCCCCTTGCATTTTTTAGAGGTTTTGATGGAATGCCATTAACAAGCACACTAATAGATGATGACTTGACACAAGTCATGATCCACTTAACAAACTGATCAGGAAGATCCATTGCTTCCAAGTTTTGTATAAAATTCCAATTAACTATGTTGAAGGCTTTGTAAAAGTCAATTTTCAACAAGTAGCTACTTATTCTCCTTCCTGATGAATAATCTTTCAATACCTTTTGACGAAGCATAATGTTGTCATCGATATTTCTATTCAGAGTGAAGGCTACTTGAGAGGCATCTATAAGTTCCTTAAGAACAATCTTTAGTCTTCAAGCTAGGAGCTTGGTGATGACTTTATAAATAGTGTTACAACACGAAATTGGTTTAAAGTCCACCATGCTCAACGGATGATGCTTCTTTGGCACTAAACTAATATAGGCATGGTTTATCTCTTGGAGCATCTTTGAAGAAGCGAAGAACTCCAATACAATTGCTCTAAATAATGCACTCGTAGTATCCCAAGTGTACTGAAAGAACCACACTAAAAATCCATCAGGTCCTGACGCTTTGGAGGGGGTGTAAGCTAAACACTGTTCTCTTTACTTCCTCTTCTGAAAAAGGTAAGACCAACAACTCCTTTAACTCTTGTTGAACAGAACCTTCCATAATTTTTGTCATATTATAAGTGGGTAGCTCGTTATGCTTAGATCCCATTAGTTAAACAAACAAAAAAAACTCCTTCCTAGAAGGTTTTCTTGATCTGAAAATAAATTACCCCTATTTTCTTATAATTTAACTATTCTATTATTGTTTCGGTTGGAAGTTAGAGTGGAAGAATTTTGTATTCACGTCCCCATCTCTCAACCAATTAAGTCTTGCTTTTTGCTTGAGACTCAAATTGTGAAGGTTAAGAACCTCTTAATATTCAGTAAGTAATTTCAGTTCTATGCATCTCAAATTTGAGTCATGAGGTGAGTTGTAACAATCTTCTTGGGCTAGTTTCAGCTTCCCCTTTAGCACATTGAGGTCACGAGAGTTTTGACACGTAAATCCTTTGAGAGCAGCTTTGACAATTTTAATTTCCGCATAAATTGATGTACTTTACACCCCTTCACTTTTTGTCTCCAACATATGCTAATTAGTTCCGATAAGCCCTCAATTTGTGTAACGCCATTGAAGAATCTAAATGGAGCACCAAAGTGCCTAGATTCTGATAAGTTTTGAGTTAGCATATAGGAATGATCAAAGAACAAACTTTCTCCAAAATGCACGTAAGAGTGTGAAAACTGTTGAACCCATGATGTGTTTACTAGAGTCTTATCAATTTTTTTTCCTAATGTGCAGGCTACCTTGTCGCTTATTTTACTAGGTGTAGAGCTTACCAGTTGTTAGATCCATTAAATCCACACAACTTATAAGGTTTGTGAGCTCTTTAGTGTCTCCTAGCATGTCTTTTTCCTGCCTTCCACCTCCGTTGACCTAAGAGTATAATTGAAATCCCCAACTATCAACCATGGGGTCAAAATGGTGGTTTGAAGTCTGCTCAGATCAATCCATAATTTGCTTCTCTGAAAGCTAAAGTTAGTGTCATAGATTAAAGTAAAAGCAAATTTAGTGGACTGACCTCTTAAGAGATAACTAAGATGGATATGTTGGTCACTTTCTTTAATCTTTTGAGCTTCCATCAGATTAGAATTGTGAAAGCAAATGATTCTCCCATTATAGTGGGATTGATGGTTAGAAAAAGACTACCATTAAGCACCCAAAATTTTTTGACAGCTATGTAAATGAGGTTCATTAATTTTGGTTTCAAGTAGACCTATAAAATAAGCTTGCTTTTCTTTGGCTACCTCATTTACCATAGCCCTTTAAAAAGGGTCATTAAGTCCTCTAATTTTCCAAATGAGGACTGTCATATTGGGGAACATCCCCTTTGTTTTTGTTCTTACCTTTTTTCCTAGCAGATCTTTGTCTAGATTTTGCTGATTCCCCTTAGTCTACAGCTTTCACTGTAGCCTTCTCCTTGTCCATCTTGCTAGAGATTTCCATATTAGGCTCACCTGGTACATGCTCACTTAATTTAGAACTTCAGGAAGTAGCCTCATAGATGCCCTGTTCTGCATTCTCGTTATAGTCTGGTATGAATTTTCAGATTTACCTAGAAAACCTGTTTATGCTAACACTGACACCTTATGCTGGCTATTAGAATTCCAAAATTATGCTCCACTGCAAACTCACATATTTGTTCAAATTCTCCAAAAGCAAAAACCTGATTCCCATGTACTTCCATGACCTCATTACCTTGCACCATATTCGTAGTTTCCATGATAAGAATTAGTTTCAATTTGGAATTTGATTCTCTTATTCCAGCTTCATTTCCTACATTTTCCAGTTGTCTGTTCTCCTGCAGTAGCGATTCATTTGTTGCATTCACCCTAGTGACCTCAGAGTCTTGATGTTTATTGTCTTTTTCAACTATTTAGTTTTCTTTGAATTCTTTTCCTATAATTTCCTCTTGACTACATGTTTTGAAGACTCTTCCAGTTGGCACCCATTTTTTGGAACAGTTGCTAGGCTTCCATAGGTAGGAAAGGGAGATCTCCCTTTTTACCAACTCGCCATTTCCTCCAAGGCACATGACACATAGATAATTAGGTAATCTAGAGTTTTTTTTATTTCAATATAAATTTTCGCATATCCAATATGTTCCATGCTTGACGTTTGATAATCCATACTAAGTGGTTTACCTAAAAAGCTATCGAGGAAACTAAGCCCTTCTATGGTCCAGAATTCCATAGGGAGGCTATAAGAGCACACCCACAAGGGGAGTTAAGATCCTCTGTCTAATTTTATGGTGTCTTATTCTGTTCCATGAATCTCAACCATTCATTTATGTGGGTCCCGCGTGGATCTCGCATAAATAAACGCGGGACCCGCGTAAATGAATGGCTGAGATTCATAAGACAGAATAAGACACCATAATATTGGATAGAAAATCCTGTCCCCCACAAGGGAATGGTGTCAATTTTCCCGATGTTCATTTCTATGCCCGATGTCCATCTTTGAATGAATAAGGGTTGATCACTTATATGTCATGGCTATTGTTAAAGAATATCATTCAATCCACTGTCATTTACAAACTTGAATAAAAATGTTCCATCATCTCTTAACTTAATCTTATCTAACCCCTTAGAACCCTATCAACTTTTTGCCCTTACATTGACTACTGGGAAGGCTAGTCTCTTACTCCAAAAGAACCCGATTAAAGATGAAGACCACACTTGAGCACCTGCATTAAGGAGTTCAGTTGGTGGAGTGACAATACCTTCACTTATTACATTTTGAAAGTGCTTGAGGGAGACTTTATTAGGCTGAGTAAATAGCTTTTTCTTCCGAACTCTTAGAAGTGAGAAGCGTCAACTGCTTTCTTATCTCTTGTAATTGTTTCTGGTGTTGAGAACTAAAGGCTTACAGGGGATATTTTCTTTTGAGAGCACTGATAAATCGTCCTTAGCACCAGAAGATGCCCCAACCTCTATAAAGGAGATCTCGACTTGTAGGAGGCCCTCCATCTGGGTAGAAACCCCAATAAGGGGGGTGTTAAAAAGTTGTTGAGTGGATCAAAGGAGTCTGGGTCCTCTGTCCAGTATTACTCTGTCCTATTCTATCCATTTGAATCTTAACTATTTATTTATGCAGGACCCACGTAAATAAATAGCTGAGATTCAATGAACATGATAGAACAAAGTAATATTGGACAAAAGATCCTAACTTGGATCAAAGAGAAGGCATAGGATAAAAAGTTAAAGAGAAAGTACTCGATTGAATCTTTTGCCATGCTCCAAAATGACTTTTTTTAAATATCCTTTGAATATATTTCTTTATAATTTAAATAGTTTTTTAACACATTTTAAAACTATTTTAAGCAAAATTAATTATATATACTATTTAATAATTAAATTTATTAAACAAATTTATAATAAAAATAATAATTAGTTTTTAACAATAATAATTTAAAAATTTTCAATTAAAGTAAAAAAGATAAATAAAGAACCTAAATTTTGACAAATATAATTTATTAGTGAGATTAAATAAATTTAGTATTTTTAAGTATAAAAATAGCAATTGATTTTTTAACAATAATAATTTAAAATATAATTTTAATAAAATATTAAAAAATAAACAAAGAATATAAGTTTTGAAAAATATAATTTATTAGTTAGTTGTGTGAGACTTAAAAAAAACAATAAATTCATTAAAAAGTCAAAAATATATGATTTTTTTTTAAGGTAATAAAGAAGAAAGTATATGTTGTCTTGAGC
>JAOSBP010000204.1:4318939-4332141 GCA_027563825.1 Erythroxylum mucronatum
GTGGTTTCTCAGGCTGGCGCCATTGGAATGATCGGCCTAAGGGAGCAATTCGTTTATGAGTTGATCAGGGCTAATCCCTACTACATTCCTACGTCCTCACTCCTCACAGAAGCCGACACTCAGTCCATTTTAGCATACATCAATAGCACTAAGTATGTATTCCTCGTACTCTCATTCACCAAATTCGAGTCTAGTAGCAAGCAAGTTCATAATCATTTGAATTGGTCACTCAGGTCACCCAAAGCTTTCATAAGTGGGGCAACAGAAATTGGAAAGACTGTAGCACCAATGATGGCTTCCTTCTCCTCTATTGGACCCAACAAAATCACTCGAGAGATCCTGAAGGTGTGTAATCTCATGAACCAAGGATTATAGATTCTTCAGTTTGCAAGATTATGAATTCCTCTATAAAATGCATCCAATCTGAACTTTTTGAATGAACTTTTGATCAGCCTGACATCACTGCACCAGGAGTGCAAATTTTGGCTGCTTTCACAGGAGCACGGGGACCTTCTTCAGTTACGGACAAACGAAAGGCTCCATTCAACATAATATCAGGGACTTCGATGTCATGCCCTCATATTACTGGTGTTGCTGGTCTTCTGAAGACCATGCATCCTGATTGGAGTCCAGCAGCAATTAGATCGGCCATAATGACCACAGGTAATCTATGCCTCAGTATCTTCTATTAAGTTTCACATTTCCTGTCTTCAGGTTAACGCCAGAACAACGTATTTTGACGATACAATATCCATAATTTCTTACATCACAGCCCAAACAACTAGCAATAACGGAGAACCGATTTTACAAGAAGATACACTTCGTCCTGCAAGCCCTTACTTCTATGGATCCGGCCATGTCAGACCGAATCTTGCTATGGATCCGGGGCTTGTTTATGACACAACCATAACGGATTACTATACTTTTCTTTGCTCCATGGGATACAATGCCACTCTATTGTCAAGGTTCACCAATGAGTCATCATTCAGATGCCCACCAGCTAACACTAGTCTTTGGGATTTGAACTATCCAACAATCAGTGTCACCAACCTGTCACTCACAGGGAGTACCACAGTCACTCGAACCTTAAAGAATGTGGGAACTCCAGGAAAGTACACAGTTCACATAGAACCACCCAAGGAAGTAGCAGTGAGTGTTGAACCAAATACACTGGAATTCAAAAGCAGAAATGAAGAGAAGAAGTTTAAGATCACTTTAGGGGCCAAAGAAGAAGTTTCGACTGGGACGACTGTGTTCGGAGCGATTGTGTGGTCAGATGGGAAACACCAAGTAAGAAGTACCATTGCTGCCAGCAACTATACTAACTTTGAATCAGACTAACGGTCATGTCATATCAGAATAAGAATAGTTGGCAATCAATAATGTCATACTCCGACGTCGAGTCAGCCATGACAGACCACTATCTCGTTGCGGAACTTAACCCGCAACAAAGTTAAGGGTAAACACATGTTATCACAGTTCAATAAAATAATAAAAAGTTTCAAATTTCTCATTAATTGTTTATAAATAAATCTAAAAACATTCAAAACAGAAATAATCTAATAAAGTTTATTAAAACAAACGAATCATTTATCTACAAAAAAATTATCCACTTAAGTAGAATATGGAACGTGTCCTACATGCACAGTCAACTATACGTCATCCAAAGCTCGTCCTCGGGCTCTGTGGGTCCAGACCCTCAAGGCTAAATTTAGAATGGATACTCATCATATCCCTCAGACTTTAGCCCGTAATGGCGCTTCGGTTATTTGGCGAGGGATTGTGGCGACGTGGAATATTGTTCGCCAAGGCACTAAGTGGCAATTGGGCAATGATAGGCGCATTCTTTTCTGGCTAGATGATTGGGGCCCTCTTTTTTTTGTGACGCACGCAGACATTCCTGAGAATATGCTCCTTGCGTCTGTTTCAGATTATTAGGATATCAATGGTAACTGGCAATGGCAATTATTCCAACGGTATCTTCCTGCTACAGTTTGTTTGACTATTGCGGCCACTCATTTCAATGACCAAGAGGACACTTTGCTCTGGGGCCAAACTACTCATGGACGGTTTACCGTCGCTTCTACTTACGAGCTTATTGAGAATATCTAGACGGATGCCCTTAACAGTCATTGGGAGGACATATGGAAATGGCCGGGACCGCAGCGCATACGCTCTTTTCTTTGGCTGGTGATGAAGCGCAAGCTGTTAACCAATCAGCAACGGGTGACCCGCCACATGACGATGGAGGGTAGGTGTAATTTCTGTGGACAGGAGGAATCGACCTTACACGTCTTACGGGACTGTCGTAGGGTCCAATCGTTCTGGCTCAAATTCCCGAATGATCTGATTGGTGGGGATTTCTTCAGGCAGGAGGACGACAACTGGCTCCGATCTAATCTTCGTTCTAACGCGCATTGGACTCGGGCCGCGTGGTCTACTATTTTTGGTGTGGCTTGTTGGTTTATGTGGAAATGGCGTAACAATAGCATTTTTGAGACAGATTTCAATTGGCTAATCGAAGGTCCTACTATAGTCCTGGATTACACGCGTTGGATCATTCGTGCTAGTGAAATGGAAAACCGGGTTTTTCCGTGTCAGGGGCTTCTTATGGGTACGGTTATAAGTTGGACTAAACCCATCAACGGGTGGGTCAAGATCAATACGGATGGTGCCGTCAATCTGCGTTCCAATCTTGCTGCAGCAGGAGGCCTTATCAGAAACTGCCAGGAACATTGGTGTGTCGGTTTCTTACAGAATATAGGTCTCGGGAATCCTTTACAAGCCGAACTGTACGGTGTGTCTTTCGGCCTCAAATTGGTGTGGGATTGGGGTTATCGACGCATAATTGTTGAGCTAGATTCGCTCGAGGTCATTAATATTTTGTCTTCCTCCCGAAATGATCTAACTAAAATTTCTTTTTTGGTGACAGGTATTCGGGAGTTGATCGCTCGTGAGTGGGAAATGCACATTCAACATACGCATCGTGAAGGGAATCAATGTGTAGATCAATTGGCGCATTTAGCTTTTGGCGCTGAGTAGGGTTGGCATATCATTCAGGAGCCTCCCCGGAGCATTTTGGATGCACTTTATCGGGACCAGCAAGGCACCCTTTTTACTAGACCCCTTCGTAGGGGCTTAGATGTTACGCCCTAGGCGTTTTTTTTGTTTGTTTTCTTTTCCCTTACAAAAAAAAAAAGAAATCCTACCATTCACTCGACTGTAACATTCTGACGACTCTATTAATAATCCGCACCACCCATTCTGTCCTTCCTTGCCACTATCTCCATATCTCTTGCCTCTACACTCAGCGGCCAATTAATATGCACACCATCCCTACTCGTTATAAAAACCATATACATAAACATCAAAGTTTTGAAACTCGGACCGAACGTCAAACCATAGATCTTACTGATCACCAAATCGACCAGTTCGACCACCGGTCGAATCGTTGTGACGTCATAATTATGCAATAATTATATTTAATTATATATAATGTTAGTAATATTAAAAAATAAAAATACCAAATAATATAAAAATATATTTAAAAATAAAAAATAAAAAATTTATTGAATCATTGGTCGAACCGGTTCGACCAGTTCCGGTTCGATCGATCAATTGACCGGTTCTTATCGGTTCCCACTGGTTCAATTAGGGACTGATTTTTAGGGGTCACCCGGGCCGGATATAGCCGACCAGTCACCGATCGAATCGGTTAAACCGGCCGGTCCGGTCCGAGTTTCAAAACCATGATAAAAACCATTCAAAAACTGATTCTTATTCCTACCATTAACTCAAATCATCCCCTTGAGCTGCAGTCAATGACCCAAGCACTCAAAGATCCAAAATGATGTGAAGCTACGCTTGAGGAGTATGATGCTTTTATGCAGAATGGATATGGGAACTTGTCCCAACTAATTAAACACAAAATCTTGTTAGTTGTAAATGGGTATTTAGAATTAAACATTTACCTGATGGCTCTATTGATAGATATTCAATTGATGCCTTAATATTGGTTAACATGACATATTTAGTCTGGTTATCAAACCTACTATTATTCACTTAGTTATCAATCGTGTTGCTAGTCGTAGGAAGTCTGTTCATTAACATGATATCCACAATACCTTTCTACAAGTTTATTTCTGATCTAAAGATGTTTACATGACATAATCACCAAATTTTCTTGATCATGATTGTCCCGTACGTATATGAAAGTTGTTTATAACTTATCTATATTCTCAACCAAGCACTAAAGACTTGGTAGCATGAGCTATGAAATGTTTTTGTAACATAGAGGTTTACCAACTCTTATACATATAAATCACTTTTTATCCTCAATAACAATGGTACTCTGATGTATCTCATTGTGTATGTTAATGACATAATTATTACTGGATGGAATGCCACTACAATTTAATGGTTTATTCAACTTTCTTTTTAAAGATTTTCCTTCAAAGATCTTTGTAATTTGAGCTACTTTCTTAGTGTTGAAGTTACTATAACTTCCAATAGTTTCCTTTTCTCTCAGTGGAAGTTTATCATTCATGTTCTCACTTGTACAAATATGATTGGGACCATATACCTATCACCATCCACTTGCCACTAAGCTAACACTTAGAGCTCTTTCTAGATCTGCATAAATATATCCCTCTAAATACAAAACAATTGTTGGTAGTATCAAATATTGGTGCCTCGCTTGCCTCAATAATACATATGTTAATAAGTTATCTCCATTTATGCATTGAACTACTGATGATTATTGGAATAATATTAAACGCTTGCTTCTCTATCTTTCTTCACAATTGATCATTAAATTATTTGACGTAGCTTATTGATTTTACTTAATGAAAATGCGTAAGACTTGATATATTTAGAAAAATGTGTGATCATTTAAGCCTAGAAGCAATTCATCACATTTGTGCTTATACGTTTTTCTTTATTGTATGTTATCAAAAATGGCTTGTTTATACCGGAACATGCTCTTGTATACATTTTGAGACTACATCACTGGTGAATCTGTGCATAGGGATTGCAGGGGCACTAAGGTATATATAACCACTTTTTAACCTAGGTAAGTCTATCTAAATTTTTTCCCCTATAGAACCAATTTGAGCCTTGTTCTTTCTTTCCTTACATATTAATCTTGTTACAAGCCACTTTTGTCCTTTCTTTTTTAATTTCCATAATAATTTTTAGTGCTTTAAATTAAAGGAATTGTATAAAGATTATTTGCATAGGATTTTGACTATCTTCATAAAATGTAAACCAGTTGATTCAAGTTGCATTATTTTGATTTTTCAGTTTTTATATAATGTGGGAGAAGTATAGTAAAAAAAGAAAAAAAATATCTTTTTTGATATTTCTTGTTCTAAAAAATAAAAAAAGAAAAAGGAAAGAAAAAGAAAAAATGATGAGGTGATTGAAAGGATATTATTTAAATGAAGTCAAAATTTGAATTGACTTGAGTTAAAAATTGCGTATATAAGTTTGTATGATTTTCTTCAACTTTTTAACCTAAAAACTTCTTTTTGCCGTACATTTTCCTAAGTCACATTACAACACTTATCAAGTCTCTCTAATTTAAGCATTAATTGCATTTTTTATAGTGCTAAAGATATGATTTATGAGCAAGTTTATAGAAATAATTAGCTATATTTTGAATTGAGAGTTTAATGAATACTAAACATTGTAAGTGTAAAGAGTGAAATCTATAAGAGAGTATCAAGTTTTATTTCATTTTATTTCAATAGAATTGATAACATGCCATGTTTTCAGTCTAAAAATTTATCCTAAGAGTGCTTGTTCCTTTGATTGCTATTTTATCTTAAACCTTTAATAGTATTAACTTTTGGGATATTTATGGATAATATAAAAGAGGATGAGGGGTTGTTAAGAGGATGCTTAATGTACAAGGACAAGTATGAGTGTAGTGTAGGAGAATATAATATGATGTGATTTGGTTATATTAATTAGATTGATCTCTTTTGTTTTATAATGATTCTGGTGTTTAATAGATAAAGTTAATATTTGTTTTGTTTTAGGAAATGATAAGTGGAGATTGAATCAAATTTGAGTTGAAACATCTAATTAGAACATTATTTGTCAAAGTCATAATTTTTTTTAAAAAATAGAGTGCTAAAGTGGATAAGTCGAGATCACGCACAGAACCAAATTCACTCCAAAAAGTTCAGTTCAATTAAGAGACTTATTCTCAGGCCTATTATGTAGAGATTTTGATTTGCTTAAAATATAATCTTTGGAATATTGAAATAAGGGAATATATAAGAGGAGAATTTACACGTACTGTCTTCATAATTTCGTTTTGTCTTTTGTCTTCTTTATTCTATCTTTGGTGGTGGAAGCTAGATAAACTCTAAAAAGTTTCGCTCAATTAAGAGACTTATTCTCAACCTTATTATGTGGGGATTTTGATTTTATTTAAAAGATATTGACGTAAGGGAGTTTTGGGTTGGAAAAGAAAAGGAAAATGATAAACACACTCTCTTCATAATTTCCATTTTTCTTTCTTCTATCTTTGGTGGTGGAGCTATAGTCATGCGTTGAATTTTCTAATTTAAGGGGAATCAAAACTCTAATTATAACTTTGAGAGGTTTAGTTCTAAATCTAGATTCTATTTTGATTCCAAGTTTTTTTTTTCTGTTTCTTGCTCTTTTATTTTATGAATAATTAAAATTAATTTATTTCACAAATTAATTTAGCATTTTATTATTCTATTATTATCCATAAGTTCAACAATCTAAAATTGTCAAGAATGATTAGTACAAGTAGCAAATAGATTATTTATGAATTTGCACATTTAACTTAAGATAAGTAACTAATTTGAATAGTTATAGCTATTTTATTTTTCATTAAGATTATTGTTATCATTTAGTTGATATTGAATGTTATCATACCTAATCAATTAATGGTAAGTTTTGATTTAAATGATAGGTTTGAATGAATTAATTTAGGAAAAACCGAGACATATTATGGCTGTCTTGAGATTGAACATGGTTCTATGACTACTATAAGAGTTTAGTGAATCATAATTAATTTTGAGAGCTTTGAAAACCCATTCAACTAATCAATATTGTTCTTATTTTACAATTCATGCCATTGCAAGAAGAATTCTGAAAGATTGAAACCACATAATAAAATCATTAAACTTGATCTCAGAAGTTGAAGTGGCATCAATGTCAATTTTATTAGGATGTTTAATTTGTTAAGTTTCAAGTCGAATTTCACTATATTGACCTTTTTTATATCCTAATAGATGATGCAACTAGGAATTTTTTATACTAGTTACAATGGTCCTAAACACAATAACTAGCTTTCATATGTTCTCTCTCTCTCTCTCTACATCTATTTGGACAATTAATATATGAAAATAATTTATAGTTTTATGATATATGATTATAAAATCATTTTCAGCGCATCAATGAATTCTTAGTCCTTATTCAATAATTATTGGTTAAGTAGCTTCCTTATGCATAGCCACCTCTCTTTAGGAGATTGTCTATATACAATAATTTGATGCTTTGTAAGACCAAATTTAATACTTAAAATTTTGATTTTCTAAACAAGTGGATTTTTTTATTAAGCCCAATTTTTTCTTGATTTGATACATTAGATTTCCCTTTCCTTCTTCTATTTATTTAAATTTTTACCTTGTCCTAACATCTTGTAATAAACTTTATTTTTCTTTGTGTTTATGTTGTATATTCTTTCACATATTTTGCAAGTTGAAATTATAATAAATAACACTCAATTGTCAAAACTATATTTTATGAACTTAATATTCTGTATTCATGCTAAAGTTGATCTAACATAAAATTATTTTCTTCATATCAAACATCTTATGAAAATATTCAATATAATTATATATTTTACAGAAAAATATTTAAAGCTAAAAGAATTTATAAAATAAAAAGAAATCTTGTTGATACAAATGATAACATTGCTTATAAAAAAGTATCATGTTATGTATATGAGAAGATTAGAAATTATTTGCAATAATAAGTAAACGGGAAAAAAAGTGAACTTATAATGTATTTTTTAGAGATGTTAAAGTAAGACAAGTATTAGATTAAAAGAAAAAAGAAAAACTACTATTCATATAGATTGTAAAGCCCACAAAAAGAAAGCAAAAGAGCCCTACCCTAACAAACCAACCTAGTCTATAAAACAAATTAAAACCACATGAGTATAAATAAGAAGACAATAGATAATTAGAAACCAATGAAAAAGATGTCTTCTTCTTCCTCCTCTCCATCTTTCTTCTAGTTGGTAAGTGTTTAGATACAACATCTTTCTCCTGCATGTAAAGCATTTCTTATGTACTCCCTCACTTTGTTTATTTTGCAGCAAATTGTGAAGAAATTGTAGAGGTTAACAACCCAAAAATCCCTAAGAAAGGCATAGAACTTCACATACGTACAAAAAATTTCCAGAAATATTTCTATGTTTTTTATTTGTGAGTTTTAATCATCTTAAACTAGCTTATAGTTGGAAAATGTGATTGTTTCGGACAATAATTTGAAGTATGGAAAAAATAAAATGTAGAAAGAGTGGCTAAAAAATGAGGAAAAAAAGGAGCATCTAGAAAAGGAGAGGGTAAGGAAGAAGACAATTTATGAAAATTTAAGTTTTATTAAGGGAAAAATAGGAAAAGTAAATAGGTAAAGGTAAATGTGGAATTTAATTCTTGGAAGGGATTTTGTAATAATAAAAATCCCTTAATAAGTTCAGTAGAATTTTTTCTTCAATAAGTTTAGTAGAATTTTGTAATGTCTACGTTCGAAGGTCAGATTACGGAGTAGATTGGATTTATTAATTTGTTGAGTTCGAAATTTTACCTTAGAATGTACTCTTAGAATAGCGTACGGTTATTGAAACTTTGAATTTTTTACTAATTAATTATTTTATAGTGAATCATATTTTGAATTATTCATTAAGTAAATTAATGATTATAATTACATAAATGGATTTCTAAAATATATTATTTATGTTCAGCTATTTTATGAATAATTAAAAAGCACAAAATATTTCGTATTTATGTTTTGTTATATATTATGAGGTGTATCACTTGATAATTAAGCAAAAAGTTTGTTGATTAAAAAGTTCTATTGTGCATATGTATAATTAAGATTATTGAGGTAACTAAATCACGTTCATGAAATTAAATAGAGACTAGCTTAATAAGTTATGAATAAATTGGGTAAATCGTAAATATGTAGCTTGCTTAGGATATGTTACATTTGATGGTCATAAATTGATGAATTGTTTAAATATGAACAAGCGATGGCTAAGTATCTATCTGTAGAGTAGGTACTGGGACATTCTGAGTCTCAAGAATGTCCTATACCGGTGGTTAGGTAATGGAGTCATACCAAGATATCTTGAGTCTTGGGGAATATTTTGTGCCGATGGCAAGGTACTGGATTGTTACCGGAGTACAGATTAGATTAAGGAATTGGGGGTATCCTGTACCGATATTTATATATCTAATTACAATTCCATTTAGTGAGAGATTATGATAAGTAGAGATGAGCTGACAAATCATTGAATGCAAGCCTATTAAGATAAATAAGGCCTAGACAATTCAGTTTTAATGATAGTAATAAAGTAATATTGGTATTAATCATTGCTAATGATAAAATTTTGGATGTTTGTTAATTGTTTAGATATGCTAAGTAATTTTGTGTATTTTAGCATTATATGTATGTTTTATTCATTTGACTAATTTCTATATAAATTGAGTCAATTGATTTTAAGGGTACAATCAGTTACCCTTACTAAGTAGGTAGCCCATTCCTTACCACAACTTTTTCTAAAGAGATAGAGAGATTGTCAGTAACCCCATTGCATGTGATTGACAAAGTAGAGTCTAGATGGGACCAACATATTAAATTTAGTAAAGTTATTTATTGTATATGCTTTTAAATGTGACAATTCGGATAGTAGTATTTGTATAGAATATTATATGACTGACGAACGTCATCATTGGCACTAATGAGGATTTTGGTAAGTAATGATAAAATTGAGGAACAATTTGGATAATTGTGGTTTAAGAATGATTGGAGCGTTATATAGATTTCTATTTTTCCTTTAAAAACCACTCCTAGTTTTGGTTGAATTTAAAAAGCATTTTGATTAATAAGGATGTTGTTTTACAATGTAAAAGGGCTTAGGCTAGATGGTTCTATCATGTTTATATTCTTTTAAATGCTTTAAATTCACCTTATTTCAAAAAGCAATAGATGTTACAACAATAATAGGCTTTAGATTTAAGTCATCCTCTTATTATAAGATTCATATGACTAAAAATTTTGGAAAAAATATCATTTGATTGTAGATTCATCTAAATCTAATTAACGAACAATACTATAATGATAAATAGCCGGACTAAGACCTTAATTAATTTCTAAGTTCATTATAATGTTTGAAAATCTTCTATCATGTTTATTGATGCTTCTAATGTGTTAAAAGGCATGCATACTTTATTTAAATTATTTTATGAAATTATTGAGAGAGTTGAAACAAAATAATATTCACAACTTCATTACAGATAACACAACTAATTATGTTTAGAAAGGTACTTACTACAATCGAAGTAAAGGTATATTGATTGGTCTTAATGTGTTATTTACTGTATAAATTCATTTTAATTGTATTAGTTTCATGGACCATATTTCTAATCTTTCTTCTTTTGTGTTTAAGATTACAAATTTTTATATATAATAATATTATACTTTTGACTTGGTTAAGAAAGCAAGAAAATTGAGTTGATCCTGTTACTTTTATATTTGTAATTACATTTATAAATTCAAAACGTATTTACAATCATAAACAAATACTTTAAAGATTAGAGACAAATAAACACTTTTTAAGTTATTAAGTTGTCAAAAAAGGTGTGAAATGAAAAGAGATTTATAATATTATTTTAGATAATAAAATTTAAGATGTTTGCTTGATTATTATGAAAATTGTGACTCCATTTATAAGATTGTTAAGGATTTTTGACTTAAAAAAGAAGCCAACTTTGGGTTATATATATAATGGTATGCATAAAGTTTGTAAAACAATTATAGATCTTTTTAAATGAGATTAGCAAATATAATTTTTTTAATAATGAGTAATCAATTACAAAAATGAAATTATATTGTATCGTTAAGGGTTAAAGAGTTTGCTAAATCACTTGTAAAGAGAGAACTTATGATGAAAACAAATATAGTTAGATAATTTTTCATAATGCTAGTATCATTCTTTACATATGAATTAAATATTTTTATTATAACTCTTAATTTAAAATACATATGAGTAGTAGCAATTGTTAGGTGAAAGTGCTCTAACCTTAAGAAAACTTGTTATTAAATTATTTGATAAGCAACTTCTATATAATATTATGAATCTTTTGAAGTGTTTTTTATATATTTATAAAAATAAACAAAATCAATTGGAATACCAAAAACCTAGTGACCTTGTTTATGTTACTTATAATTTGAAAAAATAAAGAATGAACACAGAACATCTTATCTGGTTAATATTGATTATATTGATCATACTAATTCTTCGATTAAAGAATATAATTCATAGCTTGATCTTGATTACAATGAAGTTGAAATGAAAATTTATGAAGAAAATACATTTATCTTGACAATATATATATATAAGTATAACATATTATAATAGAAAACAATTCCGTACATTATTATTTTATATTTTATTTAAGGATAAACTACATTTTAAAATTTGAGCTTTCTCTGATTTCATAATACTAACCAGAACTATGAAAAATATCAATCAAATTTCTAATATGTTACAAAAATAGTCCACTGTTAACTCCTACCTTAATAATTTTGATGTGGATTGCCATGTAAGCTCATAACTTTATATATTAACACACACATAGTATTTAAAACAATTTTAAAATTGCCTATTATGAAGTCATTTTATATCTTCTACACCCACTTTTGAAGAGCTTCCTTGGCTAGTTTCCTCTTCCTTTCTTACATCTCTAATATCCTCATTTTAATGTTGTTATGGGCAATCAACCTAACAATATTTACATCATCCTTTTGTTAGAGATATTATTCAAAAACTGTTGCAGGAGATATGACTCCAAATCTTTTGGAGAAAATTACCGCAACAAACTCTCAAATCAATTGATTAGTTAACTAGTTAATTGGAGATTTTTATTGTTTTTAGTTAGCAAGACTATCTGTTAGTAGCATAACTTTCTGAATTTAGTTAATTATTTGTTAGCCTATAAATTAGCATCCTAATGTGCATTGATAGTGTATTGGAGTAAAAGGGCATTTATCCTCTCTTTCATTAAAAATATACAGAATTCTTATTTCTTTCATTTTGTTTTTTTGCTTCAGTAATTTCTTTTAAAACCAACATTTGGTATTAGAGCTCCTCATGATCTTAAGGGGCTTATGAGTGTTTGAGAAACAGCAGCAATATCGCATCCCATCACCGATGGGAAGGGTAAAATAGTAATTTGGAATGAATTAGAAGTGTGGAAACTTATCTCGGCATGATCATGTATAGTTTGGCCTCTATATATATATGAATGGCAATTTTTGCACATGCACGTGACTGTACATGCATTCATGACATTTCCCGGCATACGTGTCTATAAATGTGATTTTTGTGGAAAATGTGAGTTTTGTGCTTACAAATTAAATTGGATTGATTTTTGTGTATTTTTCATTTTTGGAAAATTTCGGAAAAATTTTCGGACCGAAAAAATTGCCAAGTGGCGGACTGATTGATTTTCGGTACTAGAAATGACTGTCCAATGGCACTGGAAATTAGATATATGATGTTAGGATTTATGAAATCGAGCCATTGGAAATTTGGGGATAATTAGACTAGAAATTGACCTTGTATGGAACTAGTTTAATGAAGGAACCAAGCTAAGGTTTTACATTTGGACACATGGCACTTATTTAGCCATGAATTACGCCATTATTTTTTTAAGTATAAGCATCCCCTTTACCTTCACGACACTTGCATAATTGAAAGCCAAATGAAACATTTCTTAAAGCTTTCCTCCCCCATGTTCGTAGTCTCCTTCTCCCTCCCTTCTTTTTGACTTGTTTTGCTTATCTTTTCTACTTTCTTCTCCATACTTGCTTTCCTTTTGTTCTTTAAATCCAACCTAAGCTTTTCCCTCTCAAGAAGATGATGGTTG
>JAOSBP010000204.1:4346747-4364113 GCA_027563825.1 Erythroxylum mucronatum
AATTTCTGTCTTCGGTAAGCAAACACCCTTGAAGACAAAAATTTTTGTCCTCGTCCTCGGTCCTCGCGTCCTCAGACGCTAACCAAACAGTCTTGCTTGCAGACTTTTCTGTGGCAAATATTGAGTAGTTTCCAGATGCATTAATTATTCACGAAAATGCAACTCTGCATACAGGATTTCAATAAAGCCAACTACAAAGGGACACAAACACTAAAGGCAATACATATTGTGTCTAGGGCTTTAAATCACCAAACAAAAGCCAAAGAGAAAGAAAGACACGATATCCCTCTTACATGACCTACTTGGCCATGAAAGGCGGGCATTCAGTTTTAAGTTAATTGTTCCTATTGCTTCAGATTCTTTCATAGTTGTAGTCAAAACGTTAAAAAGTTACTGCAATGATCACCATTCAATCCCCACCACTCAAGCTTAGTAACTTCCATCTTTAGTATTGGTTAGGCCAAATGAGACTCCTGTACATGCAGAACAGGCGGTACAAACTAGGCAAATACATAATATCTTTTTACACACGTTAGTCAAAAATTACAAAATTCTTTGCAGCTGTTCAGCAAATTACTCCTAAAGCTTGTATGTCTAAACATGTTGTGATAAAAGAAGAAACAACTATGCAACTGCTGTTTTTGTTCTTACAGTTACTTACAAGTTACAAGTCTCCAACTTTTACCAATATATTTAAACTTCTGTAACTGTTAATTAAGGAATCATATTCCTGATTGTTTGAGTTTGTGAACCCAAGATGAGTCGTTATTCAGAGATCTAAGGAAGCATGCACTATTTTTAGCAAATTGAAGTCCAGAGGTAAAAAGATGAGCAAACTTGAATCAGTGTAAAAAGGAAAGAGCAGTTGTTCAAATTATACATTGACGACAAATAAAGAATGTAAAAGTTTGCTCATCTTTTTAATTTGAACAACTGCTCATTCCTTTTTAAGGAAAATCTCTTGTAAATGTTGTTTGTCAATGTTTAATTTGAACAACTGCTCATTCCTTTTTACACTGATCCAAGTTGGATCAGTGCACAAAGTTTCCTGATTGTGTGAACAACATTTACAAGAGATTTTCTTTAACTCAAACAGCACATTTGCAGCTGAACATTGAGAAACTGAATGCTACTACGATGGAAAAAGGGTTTCAAAAGGTAGAGGTGGAGTCGAGACTCCATCAAAGCTGTTGGTCATTTTGATGGAGATGGCAACAGCACAAACTGCTCAATTAAATCATTTTGGACTCCAAGGAGCTCAAGAATAGGAACTGATAGGCACGATAATTTGTGTGCTGAGAACAAAATGAGTGTGCAAATTGGCTAGTTAAGTATGCTTATCTATGTCCACAAGGTCTTTAACATTTTTGTTAATACCACTAAGGAAGGGATTCTTCTCTGGGTTAAAAATCTACCCAAGGTTTGTGGTTAACCTATAGCAATATGAGATATGAGATATGCTTGAAACTACTGGAAATTTACTCAGCATCTTGTACAGTAATGGCTTGCCCAAATCAAGTACCAATTAGGTTATCTCACAAAACAAGAGACTTGTAGGAGAATTGAGATAATATAATTCAAAAAAGAGTACCCTAGCCATGAATCTAGGCAATATTATAATTTCTCGCAACAATGACACTAGGAAAGGTGCTAGAAGATAAGAACACCCTTTGAAACATCAATGTCTTGAGAGAATCTATATGTACTTATTACTCTCAAGTATTCACTTCAATTAGGGAATTTTCCTGAAGAAATCTCCTACCATGACAATAGGAGACAAGGAACAAGATACCTGGAAACAACTGTCATTAAAGAATCCAAAACATACAAATAGTTCAAACATTAACTTTGAATAATGACCATATTCAATTTCCAAGCCATCTATTTCATCAGTTCTTAGTTTAATTAACTGAAACGTGACGCATCCAAGGAAATCGTGCAATTGAAAACCTCATTTCGACAAACAACGAAGCTAAATTAAAGAGTTGACAAGATAATACTTACCGGGTAGGAAGATTGCCAGGACCCTGAAAATACGTGCCAACGTTAGAATACCTACGCTTATCATCGTGAGCCACACCTCTCCCCACTCCATAACCAAACCCATAACCCACTCCACAACCTGCTCCAACCCCAAATCCAAACTGCAGACCAGGAATTCCTGGACCTATCCCTACACCTGCAACGAAATTTATGTATCTTTTTTAAACGCCCGTTGATAAAGTTGATATCTTTTGTCTTCCATTAGTAAACTTGATAGCTTCAATTATCACAAGTGCAGAGTAATGGAATACTAAGCAATAAGATATAAGGAAGAGCAACCCACCTCCGACGAGGCCGACACCAAACCCAACGCCGCAACCGGCGCCAAGGCCGAAACCAGGGCCCACCTTCCCCAAGTCCTTGAGCCTCACCTCCGGCAGCTTCCAGAGCAGACCTTTCTCCTCTTCCTCACTCCGGCCAGCGCCGTACCCGTTCATTTTCGACTACAGAACAACAAGCTTCGAGAAGACAGTCTTCTTTTTTCTCGGAACGGACACTCTACGAACAAAGCACGCTTTGTATAAGATCCTTCTGGCTTAGTCTCTTCCTTGGATACTAAGCTAAAGTTTTTTTGTGTGGACCCAAAGTCAAGATCTTCTCTCTCCTACCAGCTTACAAGTGTAGACTTATTAACTTTGCCATTTAAAAGTAGGGATGCCATGGGTAGAGTCGGGCTAGGTTAGGGTTGGATGGCCCGCTGGTCAGCCCGTGACCCAACAGGTCGAAATGTAGAGTCGGGCTAGGTTAGGGTTGGATGGCCCGTAGGTCAGCCCGTGGCCCGACATGTCAAAATTAATCGAGCTCGTTCTTTTTTTAAAAAAAATTACGAAACAACATAATTTTTGTTATTTTGATGGAGCCACAGGTTAGCTGTGACCTGATCGGGTTGAACCATTTTGGCCCGTGGCCTTATCAACCCGGGTCAAAATCGACATGCCTATTTAAAAGTAATATTTTAAAAGTTGAGTGGAAAATTAAACTAATAAAAATTTTAATTAATATTAAATCGTCGTAAAATTAGTTAAAGATTCAATATAATTAAAAAATTTGAAATAAAATATTTTATATACACCCAAAGTCAAAAAAAAACTCTCTATCCTACCTACTTACAACTAGACCTATTCAAATTTTGCATATTAGAAGTAATGTTTTAAAAATTGAATCAAAAATTAAACTAATAACAAATTTAAGATTTCATCAGTATTAACCGTCATAAAATCGGCTAAAAATAAATAAAATTAAAAAGTTTGAAATATGATTGAAAGAGTATTTTTGTCTATCAAAAAATTGAATTTTAATTAAAAAACTATTGTTAAATAAAATTAATTGATTTATTTTAGTTTATAAGAATTTATTAATTTAATAAATTGATCAATTTTTAACAAAAACGTACAACAAAAACGTCTGTTCCGGGAGGCGTTGGATGGGGTGCTGATACAATTCTCTGATACGAAGCAGATCATCCTAAGAGGTAATTTTAATGGGCATATAAGGGCTAGTACTTACAGATATACAGGAGCTCATTGGGCCTTCGGATACAGCATTAGAAATGATTATGGGATTGCTTTATTGGACATGGTCATAGCGTATGAGTTAGTTATAGCTAATTCCCTATTTAGGAAAAACGAAGCGTACTTGGTAACTTTTCAGAGTACCATGTCCAAGACACAAATAGATTATTTCCTTATTAGGAAAGATTTCAGATCATGGTGCAAAGATTGCAAAGTACTGCCGCCCACATGCATATCGACTCAACATAAATTACTAGTTTTGGATTTAGGAATTAAGGGATAGAGGTCACAGCTTTTTACCACGCATTGTCGTAAAATTAAGTGGTGGAGGCTAAAAGGAGACAAGGTGGAACAATTTAGGACGCAAGTTTGGTCTTTTGCAACATGGTCTGTGAGTGGGGATGCAAATCTGATGTAGGAGCTTTTAAAGATCTTTTAGCAAGTTCAATAGAGGTGAAGAGGGAAATTAACAGAGTAAGGTATAGACTGGCAAAACAGAAGGCAAAGAAAGCTATCTCAGTGGCTGAAGGAGAAGCATATGAGACTATGTACAAGGACTTGGATACGTTAAAGGGAGCACAAAAGATTTTCAAGTTAGCGCGAGGCAGGGCACGTAAAACGAATGATTTCAACCAAATTTGTTGTATATGTGATGAAGCAGGACAGGTACTCACAGAGGCCCAAGCCATCAAGAGGAGATGGCAGAGATACTTTTATGGCCTGTATAATGAAGAGATAGTGGGCAACATGGAGTTAGGCGAACCCTCCGTGACAGGGCTTATTCTTAATAGGTGCACTTGGGAAAGGGTCACGAGGGTTGAAATTACAAAGGTTTTGAGAGGTATAGGGAGCGGAAGGGTCGTAAGGTCGGACAAGATCCCTATAGAGATATGAAAGCGGTTAGGAATTGTCAATATTGAGTAGTTAGTTCAACTCTTTAATGTAATCCTAAAGTCAGCCAAAATGTCAAATGAATGGATATTAAGTAGGTCGATCCCCTTATACAAGGCCAAATGGGACATCCAATAATGTCAAAACTATAGAAGCATCAAACTATTAAATCATACCATGAAGTTGTGGGGGAAAGTAATTAAAAAGAGAATTTGGAGAGTTGCTTCTGTATCGGCCAACCAATTTGGATTTATGCCTGATAGGTCCATGACAGAAGCGAAACATCTACTCCGTAGACCCATGGAATGCTACAGGGAACGAAAAAGAGATTTGCATATAGTTTTTATTAATTTAGATAAGGCATATGACAGGGTTCCTAGAGACCTCTTATGGAGGTGTCTGGAGGCAAAGGACATTCCTATTACCTATATTAAAGTAATTAGGGGTATGTATGAAAGAGCATTGACTAGCATAAGGACGATAGGAGGCGACATGGAAGCGTTTTCTACTCAGGTTAGACTCCACCAAGGATCTGCATTAAACCCTTTATTGTTCACATTAGTATTAGATAAAATTACCAAACATATTCAAGGAGAGGTGTCTTGGTGTATGTTATTTGCTGACGATATTATCCTAGTGGATGAGACCAAAGAGGTGGTAAATTCCACGTTAGAATGTTGGAGAGATACGTTAGAATCAAAAGGTTTTAAAATGTGCAGGTCTAAGACGGAATATTTAGAATGCAACTTTTTGGAAAATCAGATGGTACATGAGACGATAGTAGTAATTGGTACCGATGTCATACTACAGAGAACAAGTTTTAAATATCTCGGGTCAGTCATTCAGAGTGATGGTAATATCGATGCCGATATAATACATCGTATTAGATCTAGATGGGCCAAATGGAGAAGTACATCAAGGGTTTATGTGACTGAAGGATTTCTTTAAAACTCAAGGAGAAGTTTTATAAAACGGTGATACGTCCAACCATGTGTATATGGGGTAGAGTGTTAGCCTGCCAAACGTAGACATATAAGACAGTTGTCGGTAGCAGAAATGCGTATGCTTTGGTTGATGTGTGACATTAGCAGGAGAGATAAGGTTCGGAACTAGGTGGTGAGAGATAGACTATGGGTAGCTAGCTTTGCCAACAAGTTGAGAGAGACTAGGCTTAGGTGGTTTGGGCATGTGCATAGGAGGCCCTCTGATGCTCCGGTATGAAGCTGTGAGAGAATAACACTTAATGAATACAAAAGGATAAGAGAGAGGCCTTACAAGAACTAGAAGGAAGTGATCAAGGAGGATATGTCAGAGTTAGTCCTTAATGAGGTAGTGGCTAGTAATAGAAAAGTTTGGCATAATCGGATAAAGGTGAAGGAGTAACCTTTAAAGTTAGCCAAAACAATATAGTGATTATTAGGGGATGACGATTCGCGTTGTGCAGATTAACATGTAGGAAGTTATACCCAATGTCCTCTCTCCCTTTTGTGAGGGTAAGTATGGGACAAGGCTTACAGGCATTAAACGTGGCTTCACAGAACAAGTGTGGGGGGATAGTAGGACGTCTTACCTTCATGGTCTCTGAGGAAGGTCTCCTAACTTATTAGAGATAAGAAGAGACGGACTTTGCAGCCTATCAGGTACGCGCAAATCTGGTCTCCTTCAGGTACTCCCTATTACTTGTATTTTCGTTCATTTATGTTTTTATTGTAATTTTAGTTTCATAAACTTTTTCCGTGCTAGTTTTACCTTTCCTATGTAACTTACATCACTCTTATATTGTCTCATTTGCATGTGGGTCTATAGGAAACAGCTTTTCTACTATGTAGGGATAAGACTGCGTACTATCAGACCTCTCCAGACCCCATTTCATTGCGAAATTTCGGACTGGGTGTGATGATGATAATGATGATCAATTTTTAACAATAAAAATTATTAAAATAAATCGAACTGAAAAGTTAAAAGTTAAATCAAAAAATTAATTTTTACGATTTAACTGATCAAATCAGTTAATTTTTTTAATCCTTGATGGGGTGAATTTTTATTAAGTATTGTTGTTGTTTAAACATCTTATTTATTTTTATAAAAATAATTATAAAAATTTTATAGTATTAAAATTGTTAATATTTTGATGTAAAAAAATATTTATCACGGTTGAAACAATTGCATAAATTAGGTTGCATTGATAATAATGAATTAAGAGTATAATAGAGAGTAATCTATGTTAAAATAATTTAGAATTTTTTAATTTTAATATTACAATATAATTTTTAAAATGAGTTCACATTTTTTTGTAATTTAATTCAACCCATTAAAAATTTTAATAAATACCATAAACTCTATATTTATTCTAATTTTTAATAAAGAACCTCAAAATGCATCAATACGAATCTGAACTTACAAGTAAAGAAGGCCAATTTGGGATTTTTTGGAACTTAAGACTAATCACGATTTCTCATTAGTTCACTTTACACTTCTTAGAGATCCACAAAAAGAAAAAGAAGAACAAAAGCAGTTGTTTCATTATAAATGTGAAGGAAGAAAGGTGAGAAAAGCAATCAAAATGAAAAGAGAAAGCCTAATAAAGCATCAAATCTTGACAAATTCTCAATGTTTTAAAACCCGCAAAATAAAGTTAAGATGGTAAAATAAGAAAATAAAGTTAAATAAATTTTAAATTTTAATTAAAGACTATTAAAATTTAATTAATTGATTTATTTTGATTTATAAAAATTGATTAATTTATAAAACTAATCGATTAATTAATAAATTGATCAGATTTTAATAATAAAAATTATTAAAATAAATTGAATCGAAAAATTAAAAATCAAATCTAAATATCAACCGACTTTTACGGTTTAACGATTCAATTTTTTTAATGATTGCAAATTCTTTGAAAGTTATCAATATACACCGCCTTTCTTTTGTAATTTTTTACAAAAAAATTATTTTCGTGATTTAAACTTGTGACCTTACGATCACAAAGAAGCATTACACTGTACCAACATCAACTTAGAATTTCAACCACAGAACTATTGACAAGGAAACAAAATTCAGGAAGATGATAATTATTAAACAATGACACAAGTAAGCATTGATAGAATATGAAGCTATGGTCTAATTTTGACAGATTAAAATCAATTATTCTAGATGAGAAACAAGTTTTGTACAATGCATTTGCTTACACTGGACGATCCTACATCTTTGTTGGTTTTTTATTTGATTTCCTTTATATCGATTTCAACTTTTGTCAGGACCCTGTTGAGTTTTACAGGGGAATGCTTACATCCAATCAAGAATGTGGTCTTGTTAGAATTGGAAACACCTAACTTCTTGTGTAATACTGTTACATGCTCATGGCTCTTGATGAAACCTCTGATTCACCCTCCTGCAGCTCCCTGTCTGTTGCCTCACCATTTTCCTATAGAACACATTCAAGCATATCATATTAGCATAATTGAGATCAAACATACAAAAGAGAGTAAACCAACAAAAGGGCTATAATCCAAATCTGAAACATAAAGCAATTGGAGAGATCTGGGAATATGGATGTCTACAACATTACCCCAGATTCCTTTGAAAGATATCGATCCAATGAACCGTCACCACAAAGAATTTTTCCACCACATCCAGGAGCATTTAAAGAACCTACAGACTCTTCATCAACTAAAACTGCATCGATCCTGTCGCTTCCTGTTTTAACGTCTGGAATCTGAGACATACAAACAGCACAAGAGGAATTGTCAATATCAATGAAAAACTTTCTGTTCTTAACCGGTATATTTCATATAAATTTCAGGGCCGTTTATACCTCAAACATGGCTTCAGTTAGAATACTTTCCAATAAGGCTCTCAAACCTCTGGCACCGGTATTCTTAGCCATTGCCTTTTTAGCAATTAGTCTCAGCGCACCTTCCGTAAAATGAAGCTTCACCTGAAATCGGATAAGTAGTTGTATGGCTATTACACAGGGCTGACATGAATGAAATGTCAAATTTTGGAGTTACTATACAGTGAAGAGAGAGAGATCATCTTACCTTGTTCATGCTAAACAATTTCTTGTACTGCTTAGCAAGAGCATTCTTTGGCTCTCTGAGGACCTAATAACAAAAACAAGGGTCGAATGTATCAGGCCATTTTATTCAATATGGAAACTGTAAGTTCTAATATCAAGCATTCCTTAGTCATTTCGATGTGAAACTTATTCAAACACATGCAAGAAAAGGCATCAGAAGTACTAATATAAGCATATCCAGAAAAGGATGGGGATAAATTAAACTCGCTAACATGATCTAAATTTGTGAAAAAGGAAGTCATAATGCTTGTTAGGTAAAATAAACAAAAAATAAAAAACTGGAAGTGCAGAGAGAATATCTTCTCAAGCAAAAGCTAGTCGAAAGTAAAAACAAATTAACGGTCTTATGTAGCCTTTCATAGAAATACTTGTCACAGGAAAAATGCCCTGAAGGCATTTCTATGAACTATTCTCATGCATCCTAAGAGGATCCCCCATCAGATTCCAGACTGCAACTTAAACTAAGATCAAAATGATCAGCCTTGTTATATATACGTCAAAATTAGATAAAAAGTAAAGCAAAAAGAAGCAAGATAGAATTACCCGCACAAGCTGATCCTCTGTTAGGGCTGACAAACTAACTAGTATTGGAAAACGCCCAATGAACTCTGGTATAAGTCCATATGCAATAAGATCAGGACTCTCGACCTGCAGACATACTAAGAGTTACACACATAAATACTTCCCCATTTCACACCCACTAATACAAGAAACTGGATAAATGACTAGTAAATTTAATTGCTGATAAGATTGGAAGGTTGGGTCCTGATTCTTACACATTCAAGTAAAGACGATGTCACCAATGCACTCGTTACTCCTCCAGCTCTCATGTTAGCACGAACAGGTGCTCCAAATCCAATTGAAGAATCTTGCCGTCTGGTATACTACATTTTTAGTTCAAATGCCCCAAACCAAATACTATTGTTCATACATCATCTGTAAAAAAAAATTATCACAAGGATTACCTCTCTGAAATCGTCTTCTCAAGATCAACAAAAGCTCCACCACATATGAAAAGGATATCTTTTGTATCTATCTGCAAGTCAGTCGAGAGAACTTAACATAAAACTCCCAAAGCAAGAATAAATCCACAAAAGACGTGATTAACAAACTATGCTGATGATAATAGCGATGATAATGATAGTAACAATATTCACAGTTGACGAAATTCATTTTCTTATCATAAAAAGTAAATTACTGATTAATAGGCATATGAAGACTCGAGGAGCCATCGAATAAAACTAAAGTGAATACTTTTTCCAAATTTGAACATAGTAAAACTCATCTGCTGACATTATGAGAAGCAATCTAAGGAGGAAGAAAAAAAGTAACCAGATCAATAAAAGTGTGCAGGGAGCTACATGGGCCACCAACTGGCAGATCAAAGCTACTTCACTCTTTCAAACACATCACTAATGTACTTGTTAAGATAAAATGAGAGGGAAAATCTGCCCACAATGCGTGACACAAATCCCTTTTCCCTATTTCTTTACATATCTATTTACATGAAGCCAAATTGGTCATTCACTTGCCACCAAAATTATATCAGAGCTACGAGGTTGACCATCCAAATCAAGAAGAAAGTCAAATATTATGGTTCAACCGTAGTCAGTATAATCTAGTGGTATCCTCCATAATATTAAAGGTGTTATCATTTCTTCCATTTGTAAAGGCATAGAAAATGCACTATAGACTTTAGAAATGAATACCTGTATGTTATCACCCCGAGGATGCTTCCTCGCCCCTTTCTCTGGAACACTCACTATCTGAACACCAGGAAAGTTTTAATTACATGCTAACACTGAAATTGTGGCAATAATCTTACAATCTTTTTAGTGCCTCTCAGGGAAATAAACTCAAAATATAAATTCAGATAGCATGGTAGCAGCAGAACTCGAGGCAAAATGTATCATTTCAAGCTATATGCAGTAAGAAGAAACAAAGTGCAACTTACAAAAAAAATAATCAATGAAAACATAACCATTGCCCCAGTATCCATTAGCAGAAATGTGTTTAACCTTGCACCTGAACTAAAGGTAACTATTCACAAAGAGAAACCAATGGAGTTATAAGAAACACAGTTAATTTGTATGATCTAAATCTTTGGAATTTTGACCCAAAAAAGAAAACTTTGGATTCAAGGCAGGAGTTAAATGACAATCCAACAATCTATAGTTCTCCTCTGGACAGATTTTATGTCACTACATTCAGTATGGTATCTTAAACCATGTAAGCAGCAAAACATCATAATGGATTGCCATATGGTTCGTTTTAGATGGAGCTTATATCATCAATATCCCTAAAAAAAACACTATTGTAAAAGAACGAATGATAAAAAGTTCAGATAAGAGCATAACGGAGTTGGTGGTTTGGCAAAGCTGCTGATTACATATCATTATATTGAATATATTCAGGGCGGACCTTCTTAGACTAAAACCTTTGTAATCAGGAACCCCAAGATGATCATCAAACTTAATTGAAAATGATATTCAATAAAAAACTGATAGTTGCAATTTAAAATCTACTCACAGTTCCTTCCAGCATTTTTAATAATGCCTGCTGGACACCCTCACCAGACACATCTCTGCTAATATTTAAGCTCTCAGCCTGCAAAATGATTGCAAATGTTTACAAAATTTAGATCAATGCAATCAATCACTACTAAATCACTATGAAAAGATCCAAAAACCTTTTTGGTTATCTTATCAACTTCATCAATGTAGATCATCCCTTGTTGAGCAGCTTGGACATTGAAATCAGATGCCTAGATGCCAAACAAAAAATGAGCATTCACTTTATTTGGAAAGTAAAAAAGGACCGGAATATGAATGCACAACATTCCAGCTCTTTGCCATAAGGAGAATACACAATGTAGGTTTTAAAAAAAAAAAAGATGGTGGACGAATATGCATCCGTAATCATAATCAAATAGGTTCAACACGTCAATTGATTGCCAACAGGCAAACCTACTACTTAAATTTATTTTTCCTAAAGAAAATGACAGGTTTATTATTAAAAAAAAAAAGAGGAAAAACAAAAGCCACTGGGGACCAGTAGAACAAAACTTACTGAAGAATGAAACGTGAGCTACAAAAGCAATCCAGCTTCAACCAGTTAGGAAAAGAAAATATTAAAGGCTATCTCCGTAATAACCAATTAAGCTAAATTTATCACTCCCTTCCACCAGCACTCCCCTCCAAAATAAATTCCCTCTTCTTTTTGCATTCACCATCTTCTTCCTTCTGTTTTCAAGTAGGACCTATTCCTGGCTTTATCATAGAATAACATAAATGCTCAAATTTTTTGGCAATCAACAGCACCAGACCTAATGAATTAAAACATAACAGACAACTCTCGAAGTTAGGGATGGCAATTGTTCGCTCATGGGCCTAAATTTAGTTGTTTTCAATGGGTCGGCCCATGGGCCAAGCCCAGACTGAGTCGAGACCTAACTATTCTAAACTAAATAACATCGTTTTACTTAGAAGAGTTAGGCCTCAGGTAGGCTTGGGCTTGTGCAGCTCAAGCTTGGAACCAATTAAAAAAATTACATTGTTCTATATTTTTAATTTTTAAAAAATTATTTTAAAAAAAACCCATCCCTACTCGAAGTTGATACGTCAACCACTGCCTCTATTAAATAGGTGGACATTCACATATTAAATAGAGGCAGTAACAACAACCAAGCACATGTCACAGCAATCCAGTGACAAACATGGTTGTAAGACCACAAGATGCTAGATATGAGGCATATACCATGAGCAATTTGTACAGTATAGATTCAACATCTTCTCCAACATAACCAGCCTGCAAGAAAGAACAGCGTTTTGCTTTTTTAGAAGGATAGTAACAAACAGGAAATGACAGTAAAAACTTATAATAGGTTGGATGAATCATGTTACAAAAGCAACAGAAATATTGCAGTAATTTTTATTTGCATGATATAAAAATCAATCTTTAGCTAAGAATTAATAAAGAGCAAAAATGCAGCTGTTGGAAGATACTACTACTAAGCATGCAGAGTACCCAATTGCTTAAAGAAATAAAAAATTATTATGTAAGCATGAAATTATCAATGTTAATTTCCCCCCTTATATCTAGTGTGCCACTTTCACCAATCCGTTTTAGTAAAAGACTTGCCTGTGTTAATGTTGTTGCATCAGCAATGACAAAAGGCACATTCACAAAGCGTGCTAGTGTTTTTGCAAGCAGCGTCTTCCCTATTTCACATTGAGTCAGAACAATCAGGAATTTTAAATTCAAAAGCCTGAAAATAGGGCTAACAATATAGCAATCTGGAGAATGAAGGTTTAGAATTTTCAAATGCAAGTGACAATGAGATTGTACCCGATCCAGTAGGACCCATCAAGAGCACGTTGCTCTTTTCTAGTTCGACATCATCATCGTTATCAATTACCTCTGAAATTCCTGATTCAGCTCCCGACCTATTATTACCATGAACCACTTCAATTTCCATCTCATTGAATTTGTTCACCATACACAAAAAGTAAAACGGCAAATATCACCAAAGGGTTACAATGATCGATCTATTCAAGACAATAAATGGAGTTCTATCAGTAGTATGCAACACTTGAACACAAAGGGGTAGCTGCAGACTAACCCTTTTTTCAAGGAGGCATGATAAATCCTCTTATAGTGGTTGTAGACAGCCACAGCAAGTACCTACAACAATCCACTTTTTTTGAAAATGTGAAGAGTGCAAATATGTGCATGAGAGGAACAGATCCACAATCCATGACCCTCATGTACACCCAAAAATCTGAAGTTTAAACTGAAATGCACAAGCAATTGTTTGATGTTTATTTGCAATTCAGCCACTCCAAAAAAGAACTACTTTTAACAACACTAAGCTCATTCTGAAGATAAAAGAGATTTTGTGTATATAAGCTTATCCAGTAGTGATAATACACAGCAACAGCTACGAAAGCAATCATATTTAGGTTGAAACTTAAAATTTCAAGTCAAATACCCGCATAAAGGGCATTGGTTGAATAAGCAAGGAAAAGTCAATCTTAAAACATGTAAATTAGAATGCATGAAGAACAGGATAGGAAAAGCCTTCACAGAGTAATTGAAATCATTGATTTAGAAGGAGTTTGACATTCAACAGGAAGAAAAAAATCAACTATAAAAACGGGGGGCGAGTTTGAAAACAGTCCTAAGTTACAAATATCTGGAAAATAACTTAAATGGCTTCAGTCCAGCATCAAGTCACAAGTCAAATTACCACAATTCAACAGAAGGAAATGAAGCTCAGAATCTCGGGAATGACTCAGCAATGAAATAGTATAAGCATGTAAACAAATGATCCATAAAAGAGAAAACCTTTTTGGCTTTATGTTGCCCAATGACAAATTTATCAAGATCCTTGCAAATCTGCTTTGGCGTGGGTAAATCCTTGCCCAAATTAGAACCACCCCATCCACCATTCTTTTCACCTCCATCCCCAGCACCACCAACGTTAGACCCGCCACCCCCGCCTGGTCCAGAAGCTCTTGTTACATTAACTCCAGGTGCAAAAGGTGGTCCAGAAGGAGTATGCACGGCCAAACCGTTGCCACCAGACGGAGAAGTTTCGGGTGGAGGCCAATTCTGCGGTGGGTCTCCACCGTAGCATCCGAAAGTCTCCCAAAAAGAAGCCCTTAGCCTATTAGACCCAACATTCTCAGCAACAGGAATACTAGAACCATAATCCTCAGAGGAATAGTCTTGAGTTGATTTGGAATGAGAGGGTGAGTGCTTCCCATTCTTAAGCAGCTTGTTTTTGCTAACTCTACCAATCTCCACAAAACTCCCCTGAAGAGGAGCAATGCTATAAGGTCGAAAATAATATGCAGTTTTACAATTCGGGCAGAAATTCACAGATTGATAGGTGTGAATATTTTTACTACTATCAATAGTGGACTTATTCTGATTTTCATGATCTTGATTAGGAAAGTGACGATTAGAGAAGAGAAGATTCAAGAGCTTGGAACAGCGAGGACAATGGGTCTCGGCCCTAATCTTACGAATTTCACCACCGTCATCACCGAAGTTGCTGCTGCCGCCTCCGTGGTCCCACTTGTACCGCTCTTGGATTGAAACTAGAGACTCGCGCCGGCGGTTGCAGCCCATGTTCATGGTATGAAGGTAATTCAAATGCGTCGATATGGTCGCCGACTGCTCCAACATGTGATTCTGCTTCCTCCGGCAAAACAATGTCTCCGGCCGGTGGCAGAAACGAGTTCTACCACCGGAAGCGAGCAGCGGAGTCATGTCCTTCACTGTCTTCCATCTCCAGATCCCAGACATGGGGGGGAAAAAACGAATCTGGAGACTACCCCACAACAACAAATCTATAAAAAAATGAATAAACACACTGCTCTACACTACCCCAGAAGATTAAACACACAGAATTTCTTTGTTGGTCTCCCGGTGCATGAAAGTTTCAAGTTCCAAAGAAAAGATCGGAAATTGGGATATGTGAATGTTACTATTTTAACAGTATTATATATGAACAGGGGACTAAAAGCTACACATATTGCGTGGGCGAACAAATCTGTCATTATTTAATTACGAGTGAAAGGGAAGAGAAAAGCGAAGGTTTGCAAAATTTATAGAGAACCGATTTCAAGAATGGAAGGTAAAGAGTGGCAGTGTTCGTCATTGTAGAGGAACAATGGACAGAAAACAGACTCCTCATCCTCGTACTTGCAACCAATAATAACTTATTAATTAAAAATTTTGAAAAACAATATTTTATTTATAAAATAAATATATAAATTATTTGAAGACTAATGGCCTGTATGGTGTGATTACTGAAAATATTCTCGTGTGAGTGTCTACATTAAAAAAAGAAAGGAAAAAAGATTAACACATAAGTTTAGTGAAATATTCTACCTATTGTCAATTGATTTTAGGATAAATTTTCACTTGGACTTATGTGTATTTTAATTTTCTTTCTCGTATGAGCCCATAAGTCCATTGCAAATTTAACATAATATCAGAACCAATGAAAATTTTGACCTACTGTTTGCCCCAAATGGGACTCATCATTTAAGGAATTGGATGAGGATTTGAAGTCTGCTGGAGCAAGTGGCTTAGCAGTATTGTTTGCCTCGAGAGAGGGCCTATTTAACCTCAATCATAAGTCCAACCTTGATGAAGATTGTTTACTTACCTCTCCGGATTGTCCAAGTAAAAAGGGACTCATGTGAGGGGGAATGTTAAGAATACTCACATATAAATATCCTACGTCGAAGAAAGAAGGAAAATAAGAATATAAGCCTAGTGGGCTACTCAACTTATTGTTAATTAGTTTTAAGATGGAACCTCACTTAAGCTTATGTGTGGTCTAACTTTTCTCCTCATGTAGGCCTAAAAGTTCATTGTAAATTTAACACTAATAGGATCTTAATAGTAAATTATAGGTGTTGAGAGAACCTAAGTAGAAATTGGACCAGATCCAAATGAGCTCATATACAACTAGAGCATTATATCTCAAATCAAAACATCTTGTGAATTTCCAACATCTACTCCTCAACCCATAGCTCATGAGAAGTCATTTGAATCACTTTAATCCAAATCCATTAATCTACTTCGTCAACCTAACTCTGATATCAATGAAATGTTTTAAGAGAGCTTGAGGAGAAATTTGACTAGATCCAAATGAACCCATATATAACTAGGAACCCATATATAACTAGGAAATCATATATTAACTCAAATCCGTAATGGCCAGTTTGGTTGAGTGAAATAATTTTTCTATTACTGATGTATTCTTAATGAATAGTTATTTCTTTGTTTGGTTAGAAAATAACATACAGAATAACTAATCCTAGGTTTAGTTATTCTTACACTTTGGGGGATCGCTAAAGATACCACCCCCTGTCTTTACCTATTCCGTGAACGTCATAAATAAGTAAATATAACATTTCTCTCTCTTATTATTATTATTATTATTATTATTATTATTATTATTATTATTATTATTATTATTATTATTATTATTATTTTCTTCTTCTTCTTAGTATTGTTGTTGTTGTTATTATTATTATTATTATAAGAAATTTGACAATAACAAGAAGAAGAAGAAAATTAATAACAACAACGACGACGATAATAATAATAAGAAAATTAATTATAACAATAATAATAAGAAGGAGGAGGAGGAGGAAATTAATAATAAAATAATAATATTATTATTATTAATAATAATAAGGATAGTAATAATAATAACAACAACAACAATATAATAATAATAATATAGTTAGTGGAGACTATAATAAATATTTTGGTCTTTTTATTACTTATTCTTTTGTCATTCCAATTTTATGCTTTTAAATCAAACAATGATATATATCATCATTAGAAATTCTTATCAATAAATCAAACTAAGTAATATTCATTTCTTATATATTCTATTCGTAAGAATAATCATTCCATTCTTAATCTATTTTAGCAAGTGAACCAAATATCCTGTAAGACATTGAATTATGAGCGTTATCTTTGTATCTATATCTCACTTTATCCTTTTGTCTCTTTCCAATGTGGGATGACTCCACTTGTGAATTTCCAACAGTAAATTATATTAAAAATATTCCAAGAAAATTTAGCAATAAAATTTTTATATTATAAATATTTTTAAATATTCTGAATATTTTTAAAATAATATTACAAAAATTATACCTTTTAGGTAAGTAAAATCATAAATATTTCTATATAATACATACTTGTAGTTGTCGTTTTTTTTTTCAAAAGGAACCTAAACTACATATTACAAAATGAGACGTGGGAGACAAATCCCAATGATATCCTCTCTGAGGATCGATGTGCACCCTGAGGGG
>JAOSBP010000204.1:4364213-4383762 GCA_027563825.1 Erythroxylum mucronatum
GTATTAGTCTAGTGTTTTATTTATATTACATTATTGTCAACACATTTACTTTCTCCCTAGGTCTATTCTTCTTTATATAGTGATAACATTGGTTGCTTTGATTTAATAGAAATTATTGTTCTTACTATGGTTTTCCTTTTAATCCATTTGTTTTTTGGTTTCATATATTGAACGAATTTGGGGAATATAAGAAATCAAAAGAATTTATAGAAGAAATGAAAAGAGAGAGAGAAAGATAGAATAGAAAAGCCATCATGAATTAATATAGCTATATCATACTTATATACAAGTAAAACCTCTTTATTGTCTCTTAAACAAATTTATAAAAGGCTAGAATTAATTGTACCTGTGAAAAATTAAAAATTAATTACAATATGTTATTATATATTTCACATCTCCCTTAAGTTAGAGCCTTTATAAGACCCAACTTGAAACTGATGTTACACTTGATTTAGGGTTGTGATCATTATATCTGCAAGTTGTAAATGTAATGGGATGTAGGAAGTATATAAAAAACCTTCTTGTACCTTATCTCAGGTGAAATTATAATCAATATCAAGTTAATTTATTCATTCATGATAACAAGGATTTGTGGCATTGCTTTGTTATCACAAAGGAGGGTTCCTATAAGCTACATAAGAATATGTAGATCTTGAAGAAAGTAGTTGAGTCATAGAAGTTCACAAGTTATGGTTGCTATGCTTCTGTACTAAACCTCTATAGAGGACCATGAAATTATATTTTATTTCTTTGTTTTCCTAAAAATAAGAGAATTATCCATGGAGATATAGTAGCTAGAAAAAGATCTCTCTATCATCATACATCATTAATTGTTGATGTCAACATAATTAATAAACCCTAAAATATGGATTTGGGATTTTATCTTCATTAATTCCAGTCTTGTACCATTTGTTCCACTTGTTCATCATGTACTAAAAGCATGTGATAATTTGCTTTCTTATTTATGGTTATAGGTGATATGATATACATCTATATATAAAACAAGACATACAACTTCTTATTAGCATCTTCTCTGTTTATAAATACATAAATCAAAAATTTATTTATGAAATATTAGTCATAACAAAGCAAACTAATTGTTACATATTCCAACATTTACTTTAATTGTCTTGTAATTTTAATTTCTCCATTTCCGATTACTAATACCAAGACTAAGGATAAGCCAAACAATATGCAAGAGCAAGACAAGTTGACAACTTATTCACCAACACAATCAAATTAATTTAACCATACAATAACTCCAATTTGATTTGTTTATAATTCAACTGATCTGCCCCTAAGAGACATTTCATCAAGCAATTCATAGGTAACCCAAATTATCTTTAACTAATAACAAAATATGTTGGCCCCCTAATTTTTTCTTATTATTTTATTGAAGTTAAGCATTATTTAATTTAATTACGAGGTCTTTATGGATTGATTATAAATGTGCTTAAATTGAGAAATTTGAAATAATTGTATTGAAAACTGAATGGGAGAAGTATAAATAGTTGGATTAGAATTTGTGGTTTTTATATGTTGAAAATTGATTTGGGGAGTGTATTTGGTTATTCAGATTTTTGGTAAATTTTAGAAAAATATGTGAAAATTTGGGAATTTCTGGAATTTAAGGATATTTTGGCCTAGAAAAAATGCCAAGTGGCAGAACAATTAATGAATAGTGATAGAAATGAAAGTTAAATGGCAGTAGAAAATTTTATATGTGACATTAAGATTTAATGACAAGTGTCATTGAAAAATTGGGAGACAATTGAATTGAAAATTGGAGACAAATGGACTAGTAGATTAAAAGACCAAAATGGGATCATGAGAAAGTGACAAGTGTCACTACCCTCATTACTTACTATTCCTTTTACCAAATAAAAGACCATTTTATGGTATTTCACTTGACCATTCATGACATGTGCTTCATTTTCTTCATCCTCTTCACTTTCTTCATCTTCCTCTCCTTCTCACGAAACTCTCTCCTTTAAGCATCAAAGATGAACCTTTCTATCACTAAGTTCTTGCTATCTTTTCTTCTTGATAAAAGACCTATATATTCTACTTTAGCAAGATGATGATTGTGTATGTTGGAGAAGCTAGGGTTTTATGGTGACTGAAGAAGCTTTGGATGGATAAGTATAAGCATTATTCTTCTTGATTTGATGAATGAAGAATATTTTGGTGATAGTTAGAAGTAAAATGAAAGTGAAAATAAAGTTGAATATGTGTAGTAAGTAAATAGTAGAATTTGGAAAATTTTGGAAGACGAGTCTGTGAAAGTTTGCTGAGGCCAACTCTCCTTGGTTCGCTGCAACAAACTTGTAAGAATTCACGCGGACTTTTCCTCTCTGGAAAAGTTCATCTGGCCAACTTTTCTTGGTTTGCCGCAGCGAACTTTCCTGCACAGAACATGCTTCGGTATTTTGGGTATAACTTATTCTGTAGTTTTCCAAATTGAATGATTTTTAATTTGGAGTAAATTAGAAACATAGGGCTACAAATTGTATAAAAAATAAAGTTTTAATTCAGTTTTTAAGAGTTTAAATTTTTGGATGGAAGTTGAGTACAGAATATTGTTTCAGTATAAGAACAATCTGAAAATGTTGGGGTATAACTTTCAGATTTATAAACCAAATTAAATGACTTTGGTGTTATTAGAAACTTAAGACAAAGAAAATATGTTATCAAATTTCTTTATTTACCTGATCAGAATGATCATGGAAAATTGGCCCGAAGGTTTAGATTTTTGGAAGAGTCTTAGTTCACGAAGTTTAGGAAATGCATGGATTTAAGTATTCTAGAATCAATTCTAGTGAATATGCTTTGTGGGATTTTCAATTTGTATTGCTATTGAATGGAATTTTTGCCAATGTTAAAGGGAATCAAGAAAGGCAAAAGGAGCAATAGGATATGTACTATTAAGCAAATTTTAAGCAAGAAATTCAAGGTGGGTTACTTTTTTATAATTGAATAATAAGCCATAAATGTTTCTTTTAAAAGAACAAAAATAAATGATTTTTAATTACTTTATACATGTTCATTTATTGCTCTTTAAATGCTTTAAGAGAGTGCTACATGTTTGTATATAAATTGTGTTAATGATTTTGGCAAGAAAATGAAATGATTTTGAAAAGATATTATGTTTACGAAATCAAGTTTCGAAAATGTGTCATTTTGGGCCACCTATTTTAAGTCATGAAATACATGTTGTGTGGGTTTGTTCGGTCCATTCTGTATGTCAATTGCACTTCGACTAAAGGCTTCTCCCACTTGCCCGCTAGTGGCATGGAGCTCCTTCATGTTCACGACTACGCAAAATCACTATGTAGGATTGCAATAGTTTGTTCTGTTCACGACTACACAAGACCATTATGTGGGAATGTGTTAGTTCGTTCTGTTTATGGACCTACCCGAACCATTCTGATGTACTTATGTGCTCATGATATGTTGACAAGATTGATGCATACATGATTTGTTTTATTGTGAAATTCATTGAGAATTTAAAAACCATGAGTTTTATGATTCAATGAGAATTTTCTATGACAAATGAATATTTTCAATGATTTTGCTTATTATCCGTTATAAACTTATTACCCACAAGCTTTAAGCTCACTCCCCTTTATCCGTCCCATCTTCAGTTGAAGAACATGAGATTGAGTGAAAGAGAGTCAAGCCATCACTCCAATTAGGCAGATTTTTTAATTTTAAGCTAGATTTTGTAATCACAAGGCTTTAGCCGCATTTCAAGTTTTACTAGTTCAAGTGTATTTTGTATTTTTGGTTCACGAACTCAACTGATGTATTGTTGCTCGAAATGCCATTAAAGCTTTATAAGACTTTCCTTTTGGAGGTTAATGAAATATGAGTTTGTCTATGGATGAGGTTGAGTTGAAATTAGGTATATTTGAGGAAGTTATTGATTTGAGATGATAACTTTTGAATTCGAATTGTTGTTATATATAAGTGAGATGTGTTATGGAAAAAGAAAGATAGGAAATTGTGAAGAATGAGAATTAGTTGTAAGTAATGAATTAAATAAGTAGAGATTAGAGAGTATGATGAAATAATATTGGTAGTTGAATTGTTACGAAATGATGTTACATTAAAGGAAGTGAATTTGGGACAACTTAGGGTGAAAGTAAGGTTGGAGAAACCTTTGAGAAGGCTCTTGAGTGAGTTTTGACGACATCTCAAGACTTCGTCGCGGCGAACTTGTCCTGAAGGGTTTTTGAAAATTACTTCCGCAGTTTCGCCGCGGCGAACCCGCCATTGATCCCGCAAAATTTTTCCCTCCAAATCCGTTGTTTTCGACTCCGGTGTTGGGCCCCGAAAATGGGGCCCAACAAAACAACCGCATTTTTTCATTATTTACCAACAACACATTCAAACCACAAATAAACCAACCTTTCAACGTAAAAATGCATAAACCAACAATCCAAATAAAACACACCCACCTACCCACGGTCATATATATATAAGCATTTAACACCTTCGTTTTTTGGAGACAAAATAAATCCAATAGTTTTGTTACCTGAAAATGATGTAGGATGGACCAAAAACGAAGCAAAAATCGACGGTGGAAGTTTGGGAGGAAGAGGATCAAAAATTTTAATGGTGGGAAAAAGAGAGAAAATAATAGAGGAGAAGGATAGGGGGCTTCGGGTTTGTTAAGTCTGTGAATAAAACGATGTCATTTGGATTAAACCAAACAATGTCATTTTATTTTATGAACAATTCAATAATTACCAACAGACTTTACTGTTCCGTCGCTATATTCCGTCAGGAAACACACAGGAATATTTTCCTTCCACATTTACCAATGGATTTTGGCTGTCACAAAAAAATTCATCAAATTTACCGACGGATAATCCATTTTCGTCGCTAATATACTACGGAATGTTTTCCGTCGGTAATGTTCCGTTAGTAATTTGTTATTTTCTTATAGTGAATAAGGAACAAAGCCAAAGGAATTGATGGTTAAACCTATTTTCTATTCCCCAAACGGTCTCCAGCATTTTCTGTGCTCCATCTTCGCTCCACGTTTCTCAATTTTCCACAAAAATAAGGTCAACAACCTAATCGAAGCTCGCAAACAACACATTACAAACCATAAATAAATCAAATACATGAAAGAACCATTAATTCATACCAAAAAGATGATCGATTAAAAGAGATAGAGAGATGCAAATCGGAATCAAAGAGTACGTATGAACACAGACAAGCAAAAACACAAATCCAGGGAGAGAAACATAACTAAGTGGTGAAGCAGAAAGAAATACTAGACCTGAGAAGGAGGAACTAAGAAGAGAGTACGACGGAGGGCGATAAGATACGTGGTTGTCAAGGAGAAAACGTATAGATTTGCTGCGGGTCTCGAATCCTCTGTGATTCATTCACTTTTTCTTTTTTGTTGTTAATTCTTTTTTTAAAGAATTTTTCTTTTCCTAATTCATATCTTTCTATCGTTTAGAGGTTCGTTTAATGTCGTTTAGTTTGAATTTCTTCCTAACAAATTTTTGTTATTGACAAAATTAGATTTTGTAATTTCAAAATAACGAAAGATGAAAACAACTTTATCAGTTATAATTCCAATAATTATAAATAAAATATGTTCACTAAAAATAACAAATAAAATTTAGAGCTAATTATTCTATTTTATTAAAAAAACATAGTAATACTTTTCAAAAAACAATGATTTTATTAAACATCCCCATCACATAAGCTAATATTTGAAAATCAAAGACCTTTTGCCATAATGACCATATTTTGTAAAGCTCTTATAAGAACTTACCATGTTCCTTTTGGAAATTTAATACATTTTTCAATTTTCAAAAAAAAAAATTGTCTAATAATCGCACACATATATGTCTAAGTTTATACTTCAATTTATGAGATCAATACATTCTTTATAAGAAATAAATATAACATACACTATTCCATCATGGTTCCATCTTAATAAAACTATAACTAGAAATAATAACTAATTGCAATTTAAATTTTATAATTATGAACCCATCATAATTTCAACCATATAATAATTATTTTAAGGTTTGTTTTGGTATTAAATATTAAATATAATTAATTAAACACATAAAACATTATTTATGTTTTATTGAATAAAATAATAATTTCATAAAGAAGTTACAGCAAACTGATTGACTATAAGATATAAACAAACATACGATTAAAGTAATTTAGTGAAAGAGATGAGTTAAAGTGCGAGTTCTTTTAAGAGAGGAAATTTGTGTGGTGGAAGTATTATAGTCACGAATTTGTCCTTTTTAATATCGTAAACGTAAAGACCAAGTTGATTTAGACACATTTTGTGTCGTAATGGACTATGTACTAATTTTAAGTATTTCCATTTAGACGGGGATACAGAAGAAGATCTGTCTATGTTTGGTGGTGTTATTGCTGATTGTAAATCTCTATTTCATGAGATTAGTGGCTCGTTGGGGTTCTCCTATGTTTATCGTTCGGCGAACGGGGTAGCTCACGCTCTAGCTCAAGCTACTCGTTTATACCTGAATGTTTTGGAGTGGACTTCTATCCCTCCTGACTTTGTTCTTCCTCTGTTGTTTTAATACTATTCCGTTTTATTTCAAAAATAATAATAACTTATTAATTAAAAATTTTGAAAAATAATATTTTATTTATAAAATAAATATATAAATTATTTGAAGACTAATGGCCTGTATGGTGTGATTACTGAGAATATTCTCGTGTGAGTGTCTACATTGAAAAAAGAAGGGAAAGAACATTAACACACAAGTTTAGTGGGATACTCCACCTATTGTCAATTGATTTTAGGATAAATTTTCACTTGGACTTATGTGTATTTTAATTTTCTTTCTCGTGTGGGCCCATAAGTTCATTGCAAATTTAACATAGTATCAGAGCCAATGAAAATTTTGACCTACTGTTTGCCCCAAAAGGGACCCATCATTTAAGGAATTGGATGAGGATTTGAAGTCTGCTGGAGCAAGTGGCTTAGCAGTATTGTTTGCCTCAAGAGAGGGCCTATTTAACCTCAATCATAAGTCCAACCTTGATGAAGATTGTTTACTTACTTCTCCAGATTGTCCAAGTAAAAAGGGACTCATGTGAGGGGGAATGTTAAGAATACTCATATATAAATATCCTACGTCGAAGAAAGAAGGAAAATAAAGACTAAACTATAAGCCTAGTGGGCTACTCAACTTATTGTTAATTAGTTTTAAGATAGAACCTCACTTAAGTTTATGTGTGGTCTAACTTTTCTTCTCATGTGGGCCTATAAGTTCATTGCAAATTTAACACTAATAGGATCTTAATAGTAAATTATAGGTGTTGAGAGAACCTAAGGAGAAATTGGACCAGATCCAAATGAGCTCATATACAACTAGAGCATTATATCTCAAATCAAAATATCTTGTGAATTTCCAACATCTACTCCTCAACCCATAGCTCATGAGAAGTCATTTGAGTCACTTTGATCCAAATCCATTAATCTACTTCGTCAACCTAGCTCTGATATCAATGAAAGGTTTTGAGAGAGCTCGAGGAGAAATTTGACTTGATCCAAATGAACTCATATATAACTAGGAAATCATATATTAACTCAAATCCTTAATGGCCAGTTTAGTTGAGTGAAATAATTATTCTATTACTGATGTATTCTTAATAAATAGTTATTTCTTTGTTTGGTTAGAAAATAACATACAGAATAACTAATCCTAGGTTTAGTTATTCTTACACTTTGGCGGATCGCTAAAGATACCGCCCCTTGTCTTTACCTATTTCGTGAACTTCAGAAATAGGTAAAGATAACATTTCTCTCTCTTCTTCTTCTTATTATTATTATTAAAATTTTCTTCTTCTTCTTCTTAGTATTGTTGTTGTTGTTATTATTAATTTATTATTATTATTATTATTATTATTATAAGAAAATTGATAATAACAACAACAAGAAGAAAATTAATAACAACAACAACAACGATAATAATAAGAAGAAGAAAATTAATTATAACAATAATAATAAGGAGGAGGAGGAGGAGGAGGAGGAAATTAATAATAATAATAATAATAATAATAATAATAATAAAAAAATTAATAATAATAATATTATTATTATTAAGGATAATAATAACAATAATAACAACAACAACAACAATAACAACAACAACAACAACAACAATATAATAATAATAATGTAGTTAGTGGAGACTATAGTGGATATTTTGGTCTTTTTGTTAGTTATTCTTTTGTCATTCCAATTTTATGTTTTTAAATCAAACAATGATATATATCATCATTAGAAATTCTTATGAATAAATCAAACTAAGTAATACTCATTTCTCATATATTTTATTCGTAAGAATAATCATTCCATTCTTAATCTATTTTAGCAGATGAACCAAATATCCTGTAAGACATTAAATTATGAGCGTTATCTTTGTATCTATATCTCACTTTATCCTTATGTCTCTTTCCAATGTGGGATGACTCCACTTGTGAATTTCCAACAGTAAATAATATTAAAAATATTCCAAGAAAATTTAGCAATAAAATTTTTATATTATAAATATTTTTAAATAATTATGAATACTTTTAAAATAATATTACAAAAATTATACCTTTTAGGTAAGTAAAATCATAAATATTTCTATATAATACGTACTTGTAGTTGTTGTTTTTTTTTCAAAAGGAACCTAAACTACATATTACAAAATGAGACGTGGGAGACAAATCCTAATGATATCCTCTCGGAGGATCGATGTGCACCCTGAGGGGCCATGTATAAAAGTGGTAACCCCTATGTCAAAAGTCACAGCATAGTTGGCGAGTCAATCTGCACAGCGATTTCCCTTGCGGTAAGTATGACGGGAGATCACAACCCAGTTGCGATTTAATAGTTCATTAAAGCCCATGATGAGAGGATTGTGCGACATGGTGTGGTTGTTGGAGTCCGACAGAATCTGCATCACTATCTGTGAATCAAACTCCAAAATTAGCTTGCGGTGGCCCAGGTCCCAAGCAAGGTTCAAGTCAGAAAGGACGCCCCAAAGTGCGGCAGAAAACGATGAGCACCAACTGATGTTCTGAACAAAGCCGCCGAGCCAAATGCCCGAGCTATCCCGAATAAGGCCTCTCACAGTGGCGATTAAGGTGGAACGTTTATAGGCCCCGTCAGTATTTAATTTCACCCAACCTGGGGTCAGTTTGGTCTAGCCAATGAGATGCTCCTGACTAGGAGGTCGACCTAGAAAAGCTCAATTGTGCCAAACCTCCGCGTGGTGGATCCTATGCACATAATCCATAATGAGGTGGCCTGGTGAGGACGGCCACGCGAATTGTGGCTCAAACAAAGAGCTGTTATGCCAGGTCCAAAGGAACCAGCAGGCGGTACCAAAAATGAGGGGCCAATCCACTGTAGATCCGATCGGGTGCCGCTAAAGATTGCTGTGAAGCCACTCCTGGCCCTGAAGAGTAAAAAAATTGTTGACAGGTAGAGGGAAGCGAAGCCACACACTCCTCGCTCTGGGGCAGTCGCGCATCACGTAAAGGGAAGACTCATCGGCGTGGCAGTGATGGCACGCCAAGTTCGAAGTCAGCCCATGGCGGAGACATTATTGGTTAGTCAGAAGGCAATCCTGTCCAAAGAGCCAAAGAAAAGAGCGAATGCGTTGAGGCCCTCTCCAGTTCCAGATGAGTTTTTAGAGGCCACTTAAATCGTTGGTGGGAGGATCCTTGAGCATGGCGTAAGCTGAGGCGGAAGTGAACTGTCCGAAGTCGGACTTTCCCCAGATCTGTTTATCTGGCCCGAACTGGGACTGGGGTGGTAAAATACCTGCAATGGACGAACAAATAAAGTTAGGGAGAAGGTATTGAAAATCATTCCAACGCCAATTACCCGACTGATCCACAAAGTGTTGAACTCGTAGCTCATGTACTTCCGGGGGTAAAGGTCGCTAAGTGTGAGCAATGAGAGGGCCTACATCTGCCACCTAGGGGCCGATCCAAAATCTTGCCTTAGAACCATCACAAATAACCCATTGGAGACCGTTGAGCACTGTCGACCAGACAATTGCGATGCTTCGCCAAGTCCGCGAGCCGCCGCTGGTTTTCAGGGCAGCAGGGAGATTGTCAGCATCAAAGTTATACTTTGCTGCAAGGACTCTCACCCAAAGCGCATCCAGCTTCGAAATCAAGGCCCAACCTAGCTTAGTAAGTAAAGCATCATTTGTTGCACGGAGACTGCGAATGTCGAAGCTGCCCCTCTCCTTCGCGTGACAAACGCTATCCCAGTTGAACAGATGGATCCTTTTGGTGCCCTAAGAGGATCCCCACAACAAATTGCGCATCAACCATTCCAAGTCATCGCACAGTCGTCAGGGAAGACGAACCGTCTGCATTGTGTAGAGAGGGAGCGCAGCGATAACAATTTGAGTTAAAGTAGCCCGATCGACCAACGAAAGGAGTTTACTAGACCATCCAGAAAGCTGCTGTTGAACCTTATCTAGGACGTGTTGATATGTACGTTTTTGAACTCGCTCATAGAGCAGAGGAACGCCTAGATAATCGCCCAAGTCAGTAGTTTGTTGAAAGCCCAGCTTTCTGCTTAGTTGCCTAGCAAGGGATGAGGGCACATTTTTGGAGAAATAGCAGCGAGATTTGTTGTGGTTAACTCGTTGCCCTGAAGCTGTACAAAATGTGCTTAAAACGTCTCGAATAATCGTGGCTTGTTCGACAGAAGCCTCAGCAAAAAGGATGACATCATCGGCAAAAAATAGATGGTAAAGGGGAGGACCCCGTCTGCTAATTCTAATGGCTTTTCAATGGCCTTAGGCGATGAAGTGAGTAATGAGGTGACCTAGATGTTCCATGCACAATACAAAAAGGTAAGGAGAAAGCGGGTCTCCCTGATGGATTCCTCGAGTGGGGGTGAAACGTGTCACTGAGATCCCCTACCCAATTCACTTGCATGGTTGTCGAAGAAATACACTTCATAATGAGAGAAAGTAGCAAACTCGGCAACCCAATATCGATGAGGGTATCATGAATAAAATCCCAGGAGAGGCGATCGTAAGCTTTTTCCAGGTCCACTTTGATAGCCAGGAAACCCTTCTTGCCAGATTTTTGGGCCATGGTATGAATGATTTCTTGTGTCAGTATAACGTTATCCGTAATCTGACGTCCCGGAACAAAACTAGCTTGTGTCTGGGCAACAAGCGAATTAAGATGGGGCTTCAACCGATTAACGATGATCTTCGTAATCGCTTTATAAACCACGAAACAAAGCGCAATGGGACGGAATTTAGTAATCGACGTCGGGGAGGGGATCTTAGGGATAAGAATCGTGATGGTACGGTTGAGTTTCGTCTCCCAAACCTCATGACGGAAAACGAGTTGAAGGAACCAAGTCAGAGATGGTCTTATGGTGTCCCATTGAGATTGGAAGAATAAGGCGTGAAACCCATCATACCCTGGTGCCTTATTCGGGGCCATGTCAAAAATGGCTGATTTAACCTCAGAAGGAAGGAGAGGACTATCCAATGCCTGGGTGGCTCGGGTCGAGAGAGAGGGAAAATGACCGTGTAGAGGAAGGTGCGTATGGCTCAAAGAGTCAACCAAATACGGCATTTCAAGATAGTCCTCGGTCGTCTGTCAAATGCTAGCTATGTCAGAATGAGTCCGACCTTGTGCATCGGAAAGAGAGCTAATGTGGGTCTGTTGGCGTTTGGCAGTGGTCACTGCATGAAAGTACTTTGTATTTTTGTCGCCCTGCGCAATCCACTGGCAGCGCGACTTTTGGTGCCAATATAACTCCTTTTGGCAGAGGACCTGTTCCAGCTCAGTCCGAAGGGTAGCTTCCAGCTCGTGAAGATAAGCAGAGTCCGCGTCCTCCACAGTCTTTTGAATCCCTACAAGCCGAGCCATGAGGCACTTTTTGCGATAAAATATGTTCCCAAAGGTAGTGTGATTCCACTGCTGCAAGTGAATAGCAAGGTCCCGCAGAGCGCCACACATTGTAGGAGGCTCAGGGGTCCAGTGGTCATGGACGGTGTGGTTAAAAGCTTCATGAGTTAACCAGGTAGCTTGAAACCGAAACGGACGAGGGTTCAAAAACTGTATCTGTCTCGGTCGGATCTGAATAAAAAGGGGTCGATGATCCGATTTGAGGAAGGGAAGGTGGGAGACCGTAGTGTGGGGGAAAGAAGTAACCCAACTAGTGGAGCACAGCGCTCAGTCTAAACTAGCAAGAAGTTGGCCCCGTCTCTAAGTAAACGTGGGGCCGTGGAAACCAAGATCGAAGAGCTGGCAGTCGTGGACATAGTCCCGGAAATGGGAGTTAATGATAGCCCCACCGTGCTTGTCGCTGCGTTCTAATTTTGCATTGAAATCGCCACCGATGAGCCAAGGATAAGAAGTAATGTGGGCTATTTTCCGTAAGTACGTCCATAGAAAATGCTACAGCGGATAGGTGGGGCTTCCGTAAATGGCTATGAAAGCAAAAGACGTATTCTCCCAAGTGTAAGATTTTTGTCGTTTTATTCTATCAAAGTTGTAAGATTTTTGTACTGATTTTGACAGTTTTGACTGTGTCTTCCAATTGTAAGTCACTTATTCACCTACTTTTAGGGCCAACGAGGATTTAGCACATGAAAGGTTTTTCTTTTGATAGATTTTGGCCTAGGTTTTCAGTCGGGCCCAACACTTCATTTTGGTCTATAGACTTCGTTGACCCTTTAGTAATTGACTTAAACTGGAAACTCTTAGAATAGGAAGTATAATTATTATGGATTCTGCATGACATCTTATCTTTACCTTTTGAAATTCCAGTATCCTTGATTGTAGGCAATGACATCGCTCCTATTGATCCATTTAAATTCCTTCTCCATCTGTTGATTCCACCACCGTTTGTGCCCTTAAACTCCGCTCTTATTTCTTCCGGCCAGTCTTGTCTAACCTCGCTGTCCGAAAAATCCAAAAGGAGCTCACAGTTTATCTCACTATGCCCAATAATACCACATACATAACAAATCAGTTGAATTCTTTCATATCGGAATATAATCTCCACTTTTTTCTCCCCTTGTTTGCTAATGGTTTTCTATCTCATAAGTGGCTGCTTGATGTCCAATCTGCATTAAATCTGAGCATACCTTTGCCATGAAGCTCTACAAGGCATTGCATCATACTCAAGAAATGAACCCATGAGATTTCCCAAATTTTTAGCCAGTTTTTCCAATGCAAATCATAATGGAATATCGTGGACTTGAACCCAGATATCTCCATAATGAAAATCGACTTGAGCTGGATCTTCCCCTCGCTACAAATGATGAATAAGTAGAAGGCAGTTATTAAACGACCAATGGCCACCTCCTACCATCCTGTTCAAATCTACAATACGAAAAAATTGAATGAGATAAAGATTCTCATCAATTGGGTTGATATGCACCACTCGGATCGGCCTCTATAAATTCAACAATGTTCTCTCCATACCCTCAAAGTTAATTGCCCTTTCTCCCAAAAACTTCCCCACTAGCTCATGGTTGATCTCCTCCTTCGCTACGTCATCTTCTTGTAAAACCAATTCTTCATTTTCTTTTTCATGGATTGATAAATCCTGAATATCAATCTCCATAATCAAAATACAAAACAAAACAAAAAATTGACTACACAATACAAACTGTGCACATGGAAGTCACGACCAAAGCTTGCACTATTCTAGAGAGAAAAGGCAAGATGTTTTTTTACCAGTCTAATTCAAGTTTATTTATGCGAAAATATTATGCATGTCTAGTTTGAATTAAAAATACATCTTTAAAGTATTCACTTTTTCTTTTTTATTTTTATCTTCTTCTTTATTTCTTGAGTTATTTTTCTTACTATTTATAATTTTATAGTGGTATATGGGACAGGCCCTTGTGTTGTGATATGACATTTTTATATTTCAAACTATAGTTCTTTTTGAAATTCTTAATAAGTAAGAATGACAATAACCAAGTTGAGCCTACCCTTTGTTGCTATGGCTGAGCTCAAAGGCTTATGGCAGCCTAACCTAAGCTCGATTTGACTTAACTTAATTTTTTTAAATAAAAATTACAAAAATGATGTTATTTTGCTCGAGGTTAGACTTTTTTTTTAAAAACTAGGGCCCAAGATTTGTTCAACTCAAACCCAACACGGCCAATTATCATCCTTATCAGTAAGTTTGATTTGCTTCAAAAATGTCTCTGAATCTCTCCTTTTGTGTGGGTATTCTATTATGATAGAAGCATTTGCTTTATTTATTTATTTATTTATTTATGACTTCCTCTTATTTAATAAAGTTTTTCTTGCATTATTATTGCCTTGGAGTTTATTTTTTTAGCTTTTGAGAATATGTGTTGTGTTTATTAGTTGTATCTCATAGGTTTTTTTTTTGCAAATTAGACACAAGACTTGTGTCTATAATTTGATTAGTCGTAGGCAAGTCTTTAGAATTTTTAATTTAATATCTTCCATATATTCAAATTTGTTTCAAGAAATTAAAACTTTATCGAATAAAAAAAATTAAACTATAGTATTCCAAATACAAGCAAATTATAATTTATGTAAAAGGCCATTTTTCTAATTTTATTGATAGGCAAATTGATGTTTCAAAACAAGAAAGGATTGTAATATATTATTTAATTATTTAATATGAGTTATTAATAAGAACTCTAATTTAATTATCATATTTTGAGTTTAAAATATGAATAAATTTTAAACTAAATTATTTTTAGTAATTACAAATATATAAATATTAATTTTTAAATTATTTTATTTATTAAATTATTTTAATATATTAACATTTTATCAATATTTATTACTGAATATTATATAAAAATAAAAAAGACTTAATTAATTAATTTATAAATTTAAGTTATTTTTAAGTTTTATCTAATATTTAATTGTTATATAATAAATTAATAATGAAAACAAAATTTCTGCTTTTGTTTTAAAATGAAAATTGAAAACCTTTTTGTTTTGAAAAACAGAAATTTGAAAACAAAAAAAAAAGAGAACTTTTTTTATGAAGATGCGTACGTTGAAAGAGGAGTATCTTCTTCTGCCATGTCCGTCAGAGAGCTTAACCATGCATCGTCTTGGTCTTGTGAACTCCCTCAACAAACACGTCTTGTCAGTACTTTCAAAGTGTAATCACTTAAACCATCTCAAACAACTCCAATCTTTTCTGGTAACTCTCGGCTACTCGCAGTCCCATTTCTATGCTTTCAAACTCGTTCGTTTCTGCGTTCTCAGGCTCTCCAACCTCGCCTATGCTCGCTTTATTTTCGACAATCTCTGCTCCCCCAATGTCTACCTCTATACTGCTATGGTTACTGCATACGCTTCTCTTCCGGATAATGATACAGCTTGGGCGTTGTTTCGTGATATGATTCGTCACGGCCACGATAAACCCAACCATTTTATCTACCCCCATGCATTGAAATCGTGTCAAGTTACGAAATTGGTGCATACCCACATTACGAAATCGGGTTTTGGCAAACACCCAGTTGTGCAAACTGCCTTAGTTGACTCGTACTCGAGGTCTCTTTCAGATGTTTGTGATGCGAGGAAGGTGTTTAACGAAATGTCTGATAGGAACGTTGTGTCATGGACTGCTATGATTTCTGGGTATACTAGGATAGGAGAGGTCGGAAATGCTATTTCTCTTTTCGAACAAATGCCTGAGAGAGATACTCCTTCCTGGAATGCTGTCATTGCTGGCTGCACACAGAATGGAATGTTTCAAGAGGCCATCTCGATTTTTAAAAATATGTCAATTCTAGCTCAAGAGCCAGATCATGCTCAGAATAAGCCTAATTCTGTTACAGTTGTATGTGTACTCTCTGCTTGTGGCCATACAGGCATGCTTCAGCTAGGAAAATCGATCCATGGTTATGTTTATAGGCATGGGATTGTTTCTGATTCGTTTGTGTCTAATGCTTTAGTTGACATGTATGGGAAATGTGGGAGCTTGAAGGAGGCGAGAAGGGTTTTTGAAATGACTTCAAAGAAAGGTTTGACGTCATGGAATTCAATGATCAATTGCTTAGCACTGCATGGACAAAGCGAGAATGCAATTTCCGTGTTTGAGGAGATGATGAAATGTCATGACAACGTTACACCAGATGAAGTTACCTTTGTTGGCTTGTTGAATGCATGCATTCATGGAGGACTAGTTGAAAAAGGTCGTCTTTATTTCCAAATGATGACTCAGGAGTATGGGATTGAACCTCAGATTGAGCATTACGGGTGCTTAATTGATGTTCTTGGTCGAGCTGGAAGGTTTGAGGAAGCCTTAGAAGTTGTGAAGGGAATGAAAAACGAACCTGATGAGGTGGTTTGGGGTTCACTGCTTAATGGATGTAAAATACACAGTCATACAGAGTTGGCGGAATTTGCAGTTAGAAAACTGAACGAAATTGTTCCAAATAATGCGGGTTATGGCAGCATATTGGCCAATATGTATGGCGAGCTAGGAAAATGGGATGATGTCCGCAAGGTGAGGAAGATGTTAAAGGAAAGGAATGCTTATAAGACACCAGGTTGCAGTTGGATTGAGGTTGATAACACATTTTACCAGTTCTACTCTTTCGACAAAACACATCCTAAAACAGAGGATATATACGAGACACTGGAATCTTTGGTTGCTTTACGTTGAGCTAAGCTGGAGCCCTCGATACGATTGAACTACGCAAGTGGATTTGCCTTTAATTTATCCCATTGGCTTCTCATGTTAAGCTGAACCACCAAATTGTCTCTGATATGCTATCTGCACAAGACAACAGATATGAAGGCACGACTCAACAGTAATTTTGAGCCAGTTTTTTTTGGTTGTATGTGCCTTCTAGCTTGTTATCTCACCAAAGGCATATGAAACAAATTTGCTTCCAGAAAGGAGAAAACTTCCCTTCATTTCCTGTGTTTTTGGAGACATTGTCTTTTAAACTAGACCATTTTTGTTAAACATATGGGATGGATGACTATTTTCTGCAAGATAACAAGAGAAGAATGGTGAAAGTTTCAGTTGAGAATGTTGAGATAGTGTTGAAGATCCTTCCTTTTGAGCTTCATGACCATTTCTAGAAGTAGATCTAGAGTTCGCTGGTTTTGGTCCTGGTTTGCAGGTTTCAGATTATCAAGGGAATCAACAATGTAAGTCCATTAATCTTGTGTTTTGTATTTTTGATGTGTGAATTAACTGTTAAAACTTCTCATCTATGTTTGTATAACTTCCTAGTTTTCTTTAATTTGCTTCTTTTTTCCCATTTTTCTCTAGTTAAAATTTTGTTTCAACAACTGGCATAGCACTTTTTACAATGTGTAGGACTACTAAAGTGACATTTTCCATTGCTCCAAGCATGGTTACCAGGTCATCTAGTTCAACTGTTGGGTTGGCTCAATAACTACACTGGCTACTTAATTCTTTTCAGACTTTGTGCAGGTTAAGTGCATTCAGATCGTGTTGAAGTAAACTTTGGATGTTCAAGAACAAAATCAAACATTTATATACTTTCAAAGTGTACTAAAAAGATTGCATGTTCAGATCCGAAAATATTATGCATAATGACGTTGTTGACCGTGTTGTCCTTACTTAAGGAGACGGGATATTCATACCTCCATTTTGGCCCCCAAAATGTTTTTAAAGTAATAGCCCTCCCTGAATGAAGTGGTTGAAAGAGGCATAGATTTTCAAGATGCTTTCCAGTGAACAATGAGATAACTAGGCTATGAGTACTGGATAGGCAAGTATCATTTATATTTCTTTTCAAGTTGTGTTGTCACTCAAAAGCTTGTATGTTTCATTTACAGGTGCTTCATCATGAAGTAGCTGCCAGAAATTGTTCCTTTACATTACAGTATAGGAATTGCTTACATTTGCTTGAAGCAGGGAACTTCCGGACATTGAGATTCGTAAACAGGTTTAACACACATTTAGAACTTCAAGTTGCTGCCATTCTTGAAAATATCAAGCCCAATCAAGAGCTCTTATGTACTGATGTGACAATTTTTTTCACAAAGAGATTGTAGTGACAGGATTTTCATTCTATATCTTGTTTGATCACCTGGAGTCACCTGTGAATGCTGAGCAGAAACTTCTCTATAATCATAAATCTGAGCAGGATTTCATACCCTTGTAGGACAATGACAAGTTAGTTTCCTTAGTACAGGGCAAGTATGTATACCTTTGTAAACCGATTTGTTTAAAGTTATGATTTAATGGTCAGCTTCTGAAATTTCATTTTTATGTTGTTTTTATTCTTTGTATGAGCTGTCCTCTTTTGATTTAAGCTTTCTTCTGGATTTGTATTGTGACTGGCAACTTAGTGCTGGAAGATGGTGCAAGGCAATCATGCATCATGAGGAAGAGTAACTAAGAAAAGATTACTTTTTGTTCTCCCAATAACATTTCTTTTTTTTTTTGGGTAAATTCAATAACATTTCTTTCAGTTTATCTTAAATGTTCATTCTGGGCTGAGTAATTTAACATAACAAAACAAGTAACTAAAAGAGCCTTGATACAATGGCAGGTCAGCTAAGTTCTCAGAATTAGTTTTGATCTCTTCCTTCTTAGTTCTCTCTATTATTTCTGGTTCTCTCTAATTAAGTTCAAGCTATTTTGTCCCATAGCAAGTTATGAATGGTTGCTGTGTATGTTTTCCTCCTTCCTTCATCCATCACTTATTTATTTGACTTAAATAATTTAACTTACTAAAAAAATTATGTAAAGGAGCATCTTTTTAAAATACTTTCCTGTCCACTAATTATAAATTTATGTAATTTAATTTCTTTGTTACATTGCTAATATTAATTAAAAAAATCCATGAAGATATACCATATTATTAAAAGGGAAAATTACTAAAAAAATCTTAAAGAGTACATAATTTTAAAATTATAACTTAAACTTTAAAAAATGACAATTAAATACTTAAACCTTCAAATTTTTTCAAATATATCTCAACGTTGATATCTCGTATTGATGTGACAAATCATATTAACTATATTATGATAAATATAGAATGTCATGTATTGTAATAATAAAATTAAAATTTCTGGTTATAATTAAAAAATTAATTTTTTTTTATAATTAACTCTTATTATAATTATGCAATTATTGTTTAAAAGAATTAGGCATTAATAAGATATAATTGATATTAACCTATTTGAAAATCGTATTGCAATAATAAAATTAATAAAAATACTTAAAATAAACAAATATTTAAAAATTATTTCTCTGTTTTTGAAATCTTCTTTCAATAAAAAATAGAAACCCAAAAATATTTTTTTGAAAGATAGGAAATTGATTAAAGAATTTGTAAAAGTTGAGAACTTTCTCATGGTAGAAGAATATTTTATTCCGTTTCTTGTTAGCGATGAACTCCATGTAAGGTAGTCCTCAGGTTTTTGTGAAAAATCGTTGAAGGGCACTTAGTCATTTGTTCTCCGAAACCCAAAGTCACCCAGAATTCACATACACAGTTTAGAGCCATCAGCACCCAAATCGTCCATACCCGGTAAAGTTGGCTACTTT
>JAOSBP010000204.1:4400131-4417822 GCA_027563825.1 Erythroxylum mucronatum
TTTGTCACACATTTAACTATGCTAAATGTCACTCAATTTTAGACTTAATCATCCAAAATTTTCATGTATCAATTTATTCTACCACTTGGCATTTGTCCTCAAATTAGTCCAAATGTGCCTCAAATTCACCAAAACTTTCGAAATAATGCTAATGTTCTCTAAATAAATTTTTAATACAAATAACTCCCAATTCACATTTTAATCGCATTTATAAATCAATTATACCTGAAAAATGTCATGAATGCATGTATAGTAATATTAATGTGCAAAACTCATTATTCATGTGTATGAGTATGCCATATTTTGTATAAGCATGAATTGTACTTTCTCATTTATCAATAATTTCTCATATTCACTATTCAAGTCTTATCATGGGTAACGGGATGTTACATTTCTTCTGTCCATTTCATCTTCTTCATCCCATCATTTTTCATTTGTTGATTCAAGCAAAGCCAAAGAGGAAAGGAAAGAAAGACAATAGAAGAACTACTTTGTCAATTTTCAGGTTTGGGACCTCACTTAGTTGATTTCTATATTTTTGTATGATCAAATGATTCATTTGGATGTGCAATGGTTGCTGGGATGTTGCTTTGGTGTTACTTTGCATGAACTTGGATGTATATGACAAGAGAGTATCGTGTAGTGGAATTCTATCTAGGTTTGTTTGAGCCAGTCACATTGTTTAAGTCATAACTCCACCTACAGACCTCCAAATTGTGTTATTATAGTTGCATATGAAACCTAATACATAGAGCTAAACATCTCTAGAAGGGATTCTAACTTAATTCTAGCTTTATGACCTTGGAAATTGAGATCAAAAATGGTGACCTGATGTTGCCCTTGTTTTGGAGCAGCTTGTGATAGTTTCTCTGTATCTTATGATTCTAAAGTCCAAATGGTCTGAATATAAGTGTTATAGAAACTAGATACATCGAGGAAAAATCTCTAAAAGACCATGGAACCTAGTTTTGACTTTTTCTATACGAATATTAAGGAACCACTAGACTCCATCATGTGATTTGTTTCTAAACTGATAGTTTGCCTATTTTTAAACCACTGTGGGCTTAGCCCAAATTACACTATATTGAGTTTTTTTCCATTTCCAATTTTTAATGAATCTTATCTGAACCTCTTTGAATGTGTATGAAACTTTTCAAAAACATAGAAATAAATGAAATAGGACTTACCATCTTTGAATTGGGTGATTGAATGTTAGAAATTAAGATTGAGCATAATACATTCCTAAGAAAACTTACATGTTAATAAATGATTTGTATGCATATTTATCGCTTATATGTGTATAGTACGATTATACAAGTGTTATTATGATACCTTTCTAAAGATGATAAGTTATGACTTGCATGTATGAACATAGATACAGATTTTTATCATATGATTTGTCAATATATGAATTGTGATATTGGCAAATAGTTAAAGGAAATATTATAGTGCTTACTTTATTGTCTTGGTGCTGGATAGATGGGCATGTCTATAGGGTTACAGTTCAGCTACTACAGTTTGATACCTTTAAGTATCCACAGTTTAATACCTTCGGGTATCCACAATTTAACTTCATGACCTTTTATTAACATGTATAATCAATTTTTAAGAGAGCAACAGTCAATGAATTAACTATAAGTGCTTAATTTGGTACATAGTAAAATCAATAGTTAAGTCTTGGAACTAAGTATTACTTCAAGCCAAAAAGTTCTGTATAATCCAAACCCATAAAGAAGAATACAAGTAATTTGATTTGACTCATCATTTAATTATTTTATTTTATTTTATTGCATAAAAATTCAAAATACACTTATTTTTCCTTCTATTATATTACTATTCTTTCCTCATCTTTTCCATCCTCTCTAAAAAGTGAAAGAAAAGAAAAACCAAAGTCTTCTCTTCTAATGATAAAACTGACCAATGATTTGACAAATTAAGGTGGTATTCGAAAGTAAATCTGCTAGCTTTTTTAGTCTATTACATGATATGCTTAACAATTTAATTGTCATTACCAATCAATCAACTTGACTTTTCACTAGTTTGATTTTTCCTTCTTGTAAATCGGGGGCCCAACCGTCCCATCACTTCTACATCGTGCATACGAGACAACAAACTCAATATAGGAAGACGTTGTCGGGCATCACTCATTGAAAGCTCTAAAAGCAGAACTTATTGAAAGTGATAAGGAAAAAGTGAAAAGATTGAATCTTGGTATTGAATCCTGATACGCACACCTTAAAGAGGTGAGAATTAAAGAAGTGGTGTGCATCCAAAACTCGAAGATGTTTATCTTTAGTTGCTAACGAAGTGTCCTAAAAAAGTTTCAATTATAAAAAAGAAGCTTTAAATTAAGATGTAAACATTTTTAAAAAGATGTCTTTATAAACAGAGATAGGATCGGCCAAGTACAAAAGGCAACCAATTCTAATTTGATTCTCGCAAAAGGAATGGAACGGAAATCCCAAGGCGCAGGTGAGTTGGTAAGGGGTTCTTCTGGCTTAAGTGAGGTCGTGGGTCCGAACCCCCCTCATGTATGCAGCCGTTTAAAACTTTAGGCCAGAGCTTTACTTCCTACAAAGGACCTATCCGACTCAAGCAAAGAGTAGTCTGAGTGGGATGATTTAAAGGTACCATCCTATAATTAGGATTCGCCTAAAACACCTCGTGAGCAACTAAAAAAAGAACGGAACGGATTCAAACGTAGCTAAGAAAGCTACTGCATCTTAATCGTATGCACGATGTAGAATTGACGGGAGGGTTGGGCCCCCAATTTACGAGAAGGAAAAATCAAACTAGTGAAAGGAGAAGCGTTCACATTTTATTTTCTCTTGAGTTGACTGACTTGATTGAATTTATTAAGTCATCAAAAAACATGGCATAAGTGCATAACTGTTAAGACTTGGCCAGCGTCAAGTTTCCTGGTATTTTCTGCGAACATGTTGTTGGTATTCTTTAGGTGGCTTCGGCTCACGTTAGGTTCTCATCATCTTAAAGAATTTAAAAAATAATTAAAATTTTTATTATTATTAATTGAAATTTTATAATTTAATTAAATAAAAAATTATTAAATATTTAGTTCATAAAAATTACATAATTAATTAATAAATTGATTAATTTTTCATAAAAATTATTAAATTAAATCGAATAAAAAAGTTAAGAATTAAAATGAAAGTATTCAATTTTTAACCGATAAATTGATTAATTCGATTCAGTTTTCAAAACATTAACAGTTATCAATTATAAACAAAAAAATTTTACGATTTGAATAATTTTACGTCCTAATTTAGGCATTTTTAACGGGTTAAAGACCTTTATACCCCGAACCTAATTTAAGTACAATATAAAGTCGACATCAGTTTTTGGTGGACATCAACTTGCAAATATAATATCATGTTAGTTGAAGTCCAATTTGTTAAACAATGTGCTTTGTGAAGGTAATTTTGCAACAGATTGTCTGGTTAAATTGGGTCATGGTATTGTTTCAAATTTCAAGTTTGGGATGAGATTCCTGAAGCCCTCTCCTTGATTGCATGGGCTGATGTCTGTGGTATTTCTTTTATGAGGTAGTTTTCGTTTTTCTTAGTTGTAACTTAAAAAAATATTCCCAACCACCTTTTTCTTAACTTTTCCAAATCGTAGACAATTAAAAAAAAGGAAGTTTCATATTCTCGTGACGTTGCCTAATAAGACTTGGTCCATCCCTGTCTATTTACCAATTGGTTTTTTTTTCCTTTTCAATTCAACTGTTGATTGTTTTCTTTACCTCTTCAAGGTTGAAATTTATTCAATGCATGGGACTTCCGTAGATATTATTTACAAATGATCTGTTAGCATCAGGATATGCTAATGGCATATTTGGTTGAGTGGAATAGCTATTCAATTACTAATGTATTCATAATAAATAGTTATTAATTCTTTTATTAGGTTAAAAATTAACATACAAAATAACTAATATCAGGTTTAATTATTCTTATACTTTCAGAAATAATTAAAGATACCCCCTGTTTTTATCTATTCTGTGAACTGTAGAATAGGTAAAGACAACCTTTCTTACTATTATTATTATTATTATTATTATCAATCATTTTTATTCTTATTCTTATTCTTATTATTAATTTTCTTCTTCTACTTATCATCATCATTGTTATTATTATTCTTATTATTATTGTTGTTGTTATTATTAATTTTCTTCATCTTCTTCGTCTTCTTGTTTATAATAATAATAATGATAATGATAATAATAATAATGAAAATTATAATAGATATTTTGGCCTTTTTATTAGTTATTCTTTTGTCATCTCAAATTTATGTTTTCAAATTAAATATTGGCATACATCATTATTAGAAATTCTTAGCAATAAACCAAACTAAGGAATACATATTCCATTTTATTTCTCGTTTATTCAATTCTTAAGAATAATCATTCTATTCCTTATCTATTCCAACAGGTGAACGAAACACCCTGTAAAGTCTTAGCAATAATTAGAAAATATTTAAAAGAATATTATTTTATAAATAAAATTTAATTTTAAATTATTTATTTTAATAAAATAAAATAATTTTTATAGATAATTTATTAATAAATATTATATAAAGGAATAAAATAAATTTATCTTTAAATTTTATTTAATATGTAATTACCATTAGTAATAAAATATATTTACATTTACATTAATAATAAACATTTTTATTTTTATTTAAAAGAAAAGCAATAGCTAAAAATATACATTAAAAATTATAATAGACAATAGAAGGGCGATCAAACTAAGCTAATTGAATAAGTAAATACTAGTCTTTTCTAATTGCTTAAACTTAAAATCAAAGGCCAATCAAACTACAGTAAATGAATAAGTAAATACTAGCCTTTCCTGATTGCTTAAACTTAAAATCAAACTTTCACTATACCAAGTCTTGTGCCATTTGATTGCGTCACCAGCATTAAACTTCATGACGGCATAACTTCCCATTTTATTATTGGTCAATTAGAAACTATTTTCTTCATATTAAAATATTTTCCCCTGCACGATAATCTGTTTTTGACTCGGGATATGCTCTCTTCTTCGCAAGCGCGGGTTACTTCTTTAAACTCTTTCGTATTAGGCGTTCACGAACTGTTTTCCCATAACTGGATTGTAATAATTAGGCATTTTCATCGCGAGAATAGTCGAAGCGCAGATTGGCTCGCTAATTTTACAGGACAGTTTTTCTTAGAGATTACTACTTTTGAGCACCCATATAAGAGCTGCATACCTCTCTTAATGCCGTTTCGCAAGGGATAGACCCTCGCGAAACGGCATGTAATGTATTTTTTACCTTCCTTTTATATAAAATAAAAAAAAATCTGCTTTTTACTAACAAGTATCATTTTTATTAATTAATAAATAGTAAACAGTTATTTTATTTTTAAAATATCGAATTAACATTGAGCATATATAACATTGAGTTTGTTTGGTCCTTGTCTCATATGCGAAGTGAGTGGAGGGTTGGGCCCCCAATTTACGAGATTGAAAATTCAAACTAGTGACTAGTGAACGAGAAGCGTTCGCATGTTATTTTCACGTGGGTTGACTGACTTGACTTGGGCAGTCTGACTGTATTTATGGTTGCATGGTCTGGTCGGAAAGAGGGTTGGAGGGCTCTTTCCATTATTCTACTTAATTTTGTCCGCATTTAATAAAATAAAGTAAAAATTAATTAATCAAAACAAAGAATTTGAGTACTTTTTTTTTTTCTGGTTACGATGAAGGGAAATTAAAAACTATTACATAAAAGAAATACTACAACCATCAGCCCATACAATTAAAAAGAGGGCGTCGAAAATATCCTCCCAAACTTGAAAATTACAAGCAATGTCATGACCCAATTTAGCCAAACAATATGCTGCAAAATTACCTTCACGAAGCACATGCCTAATAGAGCACCTCCAATTCTTAACAAGTAAAGCTTGAATATCTACAATCAAAACAAACAAGGGATATGAAAAGGTAACAGTATAAGTCGTGGTCAAGATTTCTGGAATATTATATGCAGAAATGTTGTTGATATGTTTTTTAGGAAGAGATCTTTTGTTCCCAACCAATGAATGCCCTCTATTTTTTAAAAATCGTAATAGTTTACTTTTTGTGAATCTTACTTATTAAATGGAAGAAATTTATCAAACATGATAGCTATGGAATAATAGTAGAAGGCGTTTTAGTGCGGATGGACTTTTGAGTCAATAAGTAATTTTCTCCATCACAAAAATCTTTTATAAAAAAAATGAATGTTTGGTTGTAAAATAAAAAAGCACTTCTTTAATAGATATGACTTTTTTGGTAGCCAAAATACAACTTTTTAAGAAGCTCAAATTTGGAGCTTTTAAAAACAGTACTTTTTTAGGTAAAAATTTCAGATCAATTAATGAACCTATTTTTTAATCACTTTTTCCCTTATATTTTACACATAATTCTCACAATATCAACAAACTCATCTTTCTGTTTATTATGTATTTAACCGTTTACTCAACTTAGATATTTATTTTGAGATTTATATAATATTATTTGACTTGTTTTTAATATTTATTTTTGATATTAGTTTACTTATGTTATAATTTATATAAAAGATTTAATTAGATATATTTTTATTTATATTGTTTATGATTTAAAATTATATAATAATTAATATATTATACTTTGCATATTGTTTAATATACTTTAAATAATTTTTATATACATAAATAATTTTTATTACAAAATAAAATATAGTTAAAATTAGTAAAATTACTTTTTATTTTTATGTTGCCAAACAATCTACTATATGAAACTCTTTTTAAAAAGTTGTTATTTTAATTGACAAGCAAAAAGTCAACTAGTTTCTTAGAAAAGCTCTTCTGACAAAAGTTCTACTGATATAAGCTCATCCAAACAGACACTTATAATTGGAAGGTTACGAGTTCGAATTAAGAAAACAGTCTTTTTGTAGAATATAAAAGAAACGTTACGTACAATTAATGAATTAATGAAAGAACCTTTTCTGTTGATTCATTGAATTAAGTTTGAAATTATCATAATAAAATACTAATTAATTTTCTAAATTCGGCATCAACTAATTGTTAAAAAGAATTTTAAACGTGTGTGAGAATAAAAACATAACGTTCATGAAGTCGCTTTTTCGTAGTCAATTTATTTAATTTATGACGAAACATTGTCAACTTATGCTTACTTTCTTTAATTCAAATTATGGAATGCCAGTGTGAACATAGTAATCAAGTGTGCCTTCAACTTGAAGTGCAAGCCAAATTGAGCATCTTTTATGCTTACGATAATCTTGTTAGCTTGGTATGTGGGTCTGAGTAATCTCTTTGAAGGGCCCCCTCTAGCACTTGGTTTTGACGAACGTGTGCATTGTCTGTACTGCAACAAGACAAACATACCAAGTACAATTACAACTTCTTCACGGGAATGTGTAGGGTTGGTCCCATCAGGAGGATAAAAGAGAAAGCAAGGGGGAAAGGCAACAGGGGAAGTTTGGTCATTGGTCATTGGTTACACTACAAAAGGTCTTTGGATTCTCTTCCTGATATGCAACAATAGTTAAACAGTTTCTTTTCAAACCAGCTTCTGTTTCAATGGTGACTCCATTGTTACGAATTTGAAAAACAACACCAACATAAAAGGAGTGCTGCAGAAGGGTCTCCTCTTTTTTAACTTTTTGGGTGTGGATATCAATGAATAAACTAACAACTTATTGAAAAGAGTCAACGAGGCACAATGGGACTTGATAGTGGGAAGTGTGGTGAAAGAACCTCATTCTTTAAGAATAGGATTCCTTTCTGCATCAAACTTTCTTCCTATTCGTAATGAAGATTCTTAATATATTAACATTTTTGACTTTGGCATGACTTCACATCATCTCCCTTTCTTTTTCCTTATGATTATTACTACTCTTTCTCTAATCTCTCTCTAAGAACAGGCTTGGGGGTGAGTGAGTCCCACTTCAATGAGAAACTGGCACGTTCATTAGAGGATTTGAAAACGTTCTGAGGGCTATGATTGCCCTTCTCTTCTGTCGTGTAATTGGTGTTCATTTGAGGTCCACATACCTTGTGAAAAGAAAAGGTTAGAACTCCTACAATGCTTAAATCATAATTCGTTTCCTGTTAGCTTACTATGAGAGGCTGACTTTGAAGGAGCTTCGAGAATAACACGAGTGAACATTCTTTACGTGTATACATATGCTTTTTTGATTGAACCGGCTCATTTCAGAAGCTGATATGACAGGTTTGAATACATTGTTAGAAGCATGATTCTTGCCAATCAAGTTGTGCAATAACTCGAGTCAATGACCGAAACCAAGGTGTCAAAACCTTCTCCTTAACCACTCAAAGCATCAAAGAATATATAGTTCACGTGAAGACAAGCCGGACGCATATACTTTCCACCCTTTCGCTCTATGCTAAGTTCCTCATGACAAGTCGACCTTTGATATGAAGAGAATATCCATCCCTTATGCCTCTTTACTTGATCCTTTCGTGTTTGAAATGACCAAATCAATCAGGTGATGATTCTAGCATCACAAGAACAGAATCAGCAGTCAAGAAGAACTAGATTGAGAAGCCAATCGAATAAAATAATGAACAGTTTCTATCAGCCCTGTAACGCTCAAGAAGATCATGTTTGTAGCGAAAAGGACACAGTAACTTGAAACTATTATAAGCATATAACCAACTACAAGAGTTGAAAAGGACACAGTAACTTGAAACTATTATAACATAAGCATATAACCAACTACAAGAATTGAGCAAACACAACAATGCCAATCTGTCCAACAGTCTTAGTTCTACCAAATGTGATCCCAGCTCAGATTATGGTCTTGCTTTGTCCAACAAAATTTCAAGTAAAATAAGACAAGCAAGGAATTAAATAAGTATCAAAGGGCCTCTTTAAAAGTGTATACTGATTTTCCCAACATGTTAGGAACCTCTATAGAGATTGCCTTGTATTGATTGTAATAATCGGTACAACAGATAGGACACTGCTGGAGCAAGCTCCCCCTCCTGGTAATCCAGGCCAATTTCCTAACAAAATGTTAGATACCGATTCTCTACTCATTCCCCTGCTAATATTCCCTACTCTCTCTCTCCATAACTGCCTCACTCCCTCGTAACTACCTTGCCTACATGGCAGCCCCTTTCTCACTATCCTGTCCCCCTCTGTTCCTACGGGTATACACTTTAATGGGCTTACACGAAATGGGCTGAGGAAGTGGTGGAATGTTAACACAACATTATTAATTACCACGAATAGGTATTCAAAGAATTGAAAAGAAAAAAAATATATTATAATGACCAGTTATTACACAATTAGTGACTAACTTTAATCATTATTAATATTCAGTTCTTCAATTGCTAATGATAATTCTTTGAATAACAAATCTAGATTATCACTCATTTGTAATTCCTCCCTTTTGAATCAAAAATAAAATATTGACAGACTAAAATATAATCGTAAGACAGATATTTCACTAACATTCAGATATTTCCAATTCAACATAAAACACATTTGTATGAAGTACAATTCAAATAGGATAACAGCTTATTCCCTATACAAAATCTAATATTAAATGGATATAATTTTTCATTAAAATATACCATCTTGTGAAGTATACATTCTTTGATGTCGCTTTTGTTACAAACAAAACAAAACAAATTCCTAGGATAAATGTCATTGAAGACAATGTATAACACTTGCAATATTGACTCTTAATAGAGCAATAATCTGAAGAGGTACCACAACTTACATTCTTACTAGATAAATCTCAGCAAATCCTACTTCAGAGGCTTCAAATCCTGTACAAAACAAATGTACGTGTTTAATATTCAAGTTCAGAAAAGAAAAAGAAATACTCATCAACCTTTCCACAATTAGCAAATACCAAAGGAAAGAACTGCAAAACCAGAATGCTTATGGAAGTAAAACAGCCTACATTGACTATATCATTTCAGTAAGAAAAAGAAAAACCCCGCATTACTTTGGCGCCTGACCGCTATATATGCCTACAGCTAGTAGCACTGATGTTTTCCATAATTTAACCTACAGCTTACTCCAAATAAGAAAAGAAAAATCAGATTGTGTTTTTTGGTGCAGACAGTAACGAGTATACAAAACGTAAAACACTTCAGAGACAAATACTGTGAAAAGAATTACTGATTCTACCTTAGAAGTCCTCAAATCATTCACTGCCATGCGAAGAGAATCATTTGAAAGTATCAAGCGAGACAGCGCCCCTGTACTTAACCTGCAATGACCAACCCATTGTTAGTCTGGGCTGAATTAGTTCATCAAACTAAAGAATACAAACAACTGGCAATTCGTCAGCCTAATCCTGGCAGACAGCTAATCTAGTAAATCATGATGGCAGCATGAGATTTTAGATAATGCTTATGGGTGTAACGATTGACATTCAAAATAAATGGCAGTGAGTGTTCTTCCTAGATCAAAACTCACCCCTGATTCAGCAAATAGTAAACAGATCAATAAGCAGTCCTAGATAAGAATATGACCTCTATAAGTAATAAGCAAATAGCAGGAAGAAGCAAGTATTCAAACTCAATGAAATTTGAGTTTGCTTTTGGTAAACAATACAAGGAACCCAATAACAAGTTACATACAGAATTTAGTAAATCAAGGTGGAAAGAGGACTGCACCCGAGTATCTTCGCTGCTTCTGATATTGATCCTTCAACAGCAAAGATCAGATCAATTAGCGCTTGCATTCCCTGTATCATCACCACCATAATAATCAGTCATAGTAATATGTTATAGGAACAACTAGAGATGTTAATGGGTCGTGCGGGCACAAGCCCATTGCCTGCTTTTGATATATATATGTGGTCTTGTAGTATTATATGAAAAAAGTAAAACTAAAAGTGTATTGTTGTTATTATCACAATTTATGGTCGAATATAATTCTCATTCATACTTCTGGTCTATATACAAGGGAATATATATACTAACAGCATAAATACTTACTGCCCTAGCCCGTATATACAGTTCATTAAAATCCTTAAAGGCCAGGGAGTAGTCCCTAAAGATTAGGAATTACATCAAATCCTTTAGATCACAAGATTACCCTAATAAAGACATCTTAAATACATTATTCAACACTTTCCCTCAAGCTAGTGAATGAATATCTTCCATTCCAAGCCTGCTAACAATATACCTCGAAATATAGCACTTGGCAGCCCCTTTGTGAGTATGCCTGCTAGTTGATCTTTTGTTACAACAAATGGAGTGCAGATTAGGCCATCTGTCTAGTTCCTCTTTAATGAAATGCCTGTCAACATCAATGTGTTTTTTTGGATTATGTTGCACAGGGTTATATGCAACATCACTTGTTGATTTGTTATCAGAGTACAATCTTATTGTACCTTCCTATTTTATCTTCAAATCATGAAGAACTATTTTTAATCATAGTAACTCACCTATTCTCAGTGCCATTAACCTGAACTTAGATTCTGACCCGACTACCACATTTTGGTTTTTACTTCTCCATGTTACAAGGTTACCACTTAAGATAGTAAAATAGTCAGAGGTTGACCTTCTGTCAACTAATGAACTAGCACAATTAGAGTCAGCGTAGGCCTCTGAAGTCATACTTTCTCCTTTCCTAAACAAGATTCTTTCTCAGGGCTACTATTCAAGTATTGTAAAATTTGATGTACTGCCTTGAGATGCATATTTATAGGATTATGTATAAATTTGTTGACAACATTCACAACAAATATAATATCTAGCCTTGCATGTGTCAAATAAAATGATTTTCAAACCAGTCTAAACCTCTATCTACCATGGAATCATCCGGAGCATCCCATACTCTATGTTTGAACTCAATGGGTGTATCAACTGGATTACATCCCAATCCCAATTCCTTTAATAAGTCAAGCATGTACTTTTGTTGTGAAATAAAGATTTCCTATTTGGAATGTATCACTTTGATGCCTAGAAATTAATTTAACTTCCTGAGATCCTTGATGTCAAATTCTCTCAATAAATACCTTTTTAAATTGTGCATCTCGTCTGTATCGTTACCTCTTGCTATGATATCAACCACATAAACTAACAAAATTTTCACTCTCCCTAACTTTGAGTGTCTCACGAACAAAGTATGATCTCTTTGGCTTTGCTTGTATCCCAAGCTAGTCATTACTTTAGAGAATCTTCCAAACCAATCTCTCGATGATTGCTCAAGTCCATAGAGGACTTTTTTAAACTTGTATAATATTCCTTCTTTAAATTCAAAATTAGGAGGGAACTCCAGACAAATTTCCTCTTCTAGATCATTACGAAGAAAATCATTTTTTTACATCAAATTGTTGCAAGTTCCAACTAAAAATGGCAGCCAATGATAATAACACATGACTATATTCATCTTAGCAATTACAGCAAATGTCTCAATATAATCAATACCATAGGTTTGACTATACCCTTTGGCAATGAGTCTTGACTTGTATCTTTCTACAAAACTTTTAAGGTATGTACTTCATGATGAAATCCATCCACATCCAACTAACTTCTGCCCTTTCGGCAATTTAATCAACTCCCCTATTTCTTTTTTCTAGAGCTTCCAACTCCACTTTCATAGCATCCTCCCATTTTTGGCAATTCAACTAACTCTTATTTTTTGTTTACTTGAACCACATCCAATAGAAAAATCAAGAACAAAAAAAATATTTCTTGGATGATAAGAATGAACTATTTCTTTTTCTTTCATATTTTGCTTTAATTTATTTAACTCAAGCTTCATTTAAATTTGGTTGTAAATTTGAGAGACAGTTGATATTATACAACTCCTTTTTATTTAGATCTCATATGTTGATAATATAAAAACATTTCAGCTATTCAACAATGACACTTGAACTTTGACTGATGAATCTAGTTGATCTAACTGAGTAGCTACACAAACATTTGACTCGACATTGATATACTGATCAAAGTAATTAAGTAATTCCAAATCCTCTTCGGATTGAAGACGCTTCTTAAGATAATCTTTTAGAAGTTTTATCATCCATAGAGCTACTTCATTTTTTTTATTTACAGTAACAACAACAACCCAGTAAAATTTCCGCTGATACACGAGAGTAGAGGAAAGTCCAGTAGTATATAGTTTTACCCCTAACTAGTAAAGAAGTTGTTTTCGAATTCATTTTTTCTATTTCCCTCTTATATGCATTATATCCAAATTGAACAAACTTTCCTAAATCATCTTCAAATATCAATTATTGCCACAAATCTTGGTTGAAGGTCTAGACCAAATTTTCACATGAATTTGCTAGTGATAATTTCAACTCTTCAAGTAATTCCTTGAGGACGGTTACAATGATTTGGCACTCCAATCTCCATGATTTCAAAATTTGGTTGTTGTTGTTGACACCATTGTGTTTTTCCAAAGATGTTTTCTTCTCATTCTCACTTCTTTTGAAAACCTTTTTTGGTCTTCGTAACCTTTTGTGTAGTCTTGCCTTAAGACACACTTCCTCCACAAGTAATCTTTTCCCCTTCTCCACAAATGTCTCGTTTTAAACTTATAGTAACTTTCAATGGAACCTGCTTTTCACAAACATCTTTTCTTTTGTTTGTTTCTCATATCTAAACTAGAGGCTCTCATGCCACTTTCTTGGCTATAGAAGAAGAGGGAACTATTCAAAACAGAAATTACTTGTATATACTAACCAAATAACTATATTTATGCTTGATATTCCAAGACTCTTATCATAGTCGTAAAGTTAATCACACTTAACTATTAAATTTCAAAAGATGTTATTCGTATATTTAACTTCTAGTATATTTATCTCTATTCTCAACATTTAAGTTTAGTACTTCTAACAACTTCTACATATTTATATGGAAAATCAAAACCCAGAAAAGAAAAAGGACGGAAGTGAATAAACACGTACCAAGACGAATTTAGGATTATTGGGTCCAATTTGGGGACCACATTCAGCTCCTCTGACGGTAGATTTAAGAGGAAGAATTTGAAGAAGCTCTAGAGGTGGTGAGTAGGTATCAACATCCACAGGGTTCCTGACTACGTACCTCCCAAATTAATTGACCAAAAATAATGATAGCATACATGATAAACAAAAATCAAATAATAAGAGTTAAAACGAAAATAACAGCTTGCTTAGATAAGATACCTTTAAGACCTAAAAGAGAACGCAGACGCCGTAAGGCCGAAGCTCGATTCTTGTGCTGTGATCGGTCTTCAACAGCCTGAGACAAAACATCAAACATATAACGTGCAAGTTGAATAAAGCAGAAGAAATGACACAAAGTCTCGAAATTGCAACTGAAACCTGAGCAATAACGCCAGTGGGGAGGTGCTTGAGTCGGACGGCGGACTCACGCTTGTTCCGGTGCTGGCCCCCAGGTCCCGACGCCTTGAAAGTGATCATTTCGCATTGTTTCATCAGTTCTCCGTCACTCAATTGCAGGTACGATTTCGCATCACCATTACTACTACTGCTGCTGCTGCTAGAAGTAGTGTAACTGTGACTGTTACTAACGCAGCAGTAGCAACCCAACTGCAACCTTCTTATTCTTGTGGAATTAATGATAGTGATTTTTGACAGATTGAATGGAGAATTTACAGAGGAGACATAAGGACTCCGATAGTAAGAATTTCGCAGTTGTAATCGAAGACGAAGAAGTATAAGATTGAAGTGGGCAGCTAAAGCCATTTCATTTACAGGAATTACGAAGTGTTCAAATTGCGTTAATCGTAGTTCAGTTCCAATCGAACCAAAAAATCATTCAATGAAACGAAATCAAGAAATGGTATCATTTTTCGTGACCATCAAACCTCGGACACAGGATGTCAGAAACTTTTGTGTCAGAAAATATGAATTTAAGTTATTTAAAGGTAAAATCTTTAATAATGATATTATTTTTTAATTAAGAAACTATACTTTCAATAATTGTTTAAAAATTATAATAAAATAAAACAAAAATTTAAGATTAAAAAGATTTAACCGATACGCCAGATAATGACACGCAATATGCATCGTGGTTGAAAAATATGGGTACTTATATTTCCTCACAAAATATGAAGTCCAAAAAATCTATATGAATTCAAGGGATGTTTGGTTGATAAGTTTGAGAAAAGGTTAATGGATAAGGAATAAAAAGTTAGTAGTTGGTTGTTGGTTATCATTATAAAAATAATAGTTTGATATCTCACTTTTGGGGAATCTTCCATACCTTCTATTTAGTAGATAAATGAAACTCATTATTTAGTAGTGACTCTTTTTTAAAAAATATTTTTAATACTTATTAATCAAATACAATATAATTAATTACAATATAATTAATTAAAATATAATTTATTTATTAATTAAAACATTGAAATCAATTAATTTATAAAATAAAATAAATATATTATATTAAATTATAATTAATTAGAATATACTTAATTAATTATTAATTACAATATAATTAATTAAAATATTATTATTATTTATTTATTATATTGTAATTAACTAAAATATAAATAATTAATTACAATTAAAATATAATTATTCATTAATTAAAATATTGTAATTAATTAATAAATAAAAATATTGTTATTAATAATTAATTAATTAAAATATTATTATTAATTGGTTACAATATAGTTAATTAAAATATAATTCATTCATTAATTAAAATAATTATTTAATTAATTTCAATATAATTAACTAAAATATAATTAATTAATTAATTAAAATATAATAAAATTTTATTTCTCGATATTTTTTACAAATCAACCACTATTAATGGTAATGGTAATCATTCCTTACTATTAATGATAATAGTATTCATTTTTTCCTCTTAACCAACCATCATAATTATAACGATAATATTCATTTTTATTCCTCACTATATTCATTCTCATTTTTATTACCATTCTTCCATGCGAACCAACTGCCCCCTCAATTCATTATTTCAGGGTAGGCATATAAAATCAACGGAAAAAGTCTTGGGATGGAAAAAAAATGTAAGTTATCGTTATAAAATTAGTTAAAAATTAAAAATATAAAATATGATTGAAAAAGATTTGTCTTATCCAGTCTAAAATTTAAAGTTTAATTGAAAATTTGTTAAAATAAAAATTAATTAATTAATTTTAGTTTATAAAAAATTGTTAACTTACTAAAATTGATGAATTAATTAATAAATTGGTCAATTTTTAATAACAAAAATTATTAAAATAAATCAAACTGAAAAATTATAAAGTTGAATATTTTTATGGTTAATCCATTGCGTTTAACCAACCAAATTAAAATATACAAGGAGTCGTAACGCATTTGATGATTTAAAAAGATAATTGACCATGATGGGAGGCAAATTAAATTTGTAAACATCAATTAAATTGAATTATTTAATTCTAAATTACTTAAAATTTATAATTTATAGTTACATTATGTAACTAAGATTTTACTCGATGCATAAAAATTTAACTTAAAAAATAATTAAAAATATTTTTTATAATTTTTCATGGAAAAATAATTAAATTAAGTTGTTACTTAATTTTAAATCATTAATTCACTACATAGATCATTTAAAATATATTTTATAATTATTATATCAAATAAGATTTTACTCAGTGAATTGAAAAATAGTTATACTATTATTTATTGATTTTGATTAAAAATATTTTTATTTTGTACAAAAATAGGATGTTTATAAAGAAGCCTTCTATGGGGTGATCGAGTTAGTGGAGTAGGGGGCATAGGGCCAAAAGGTCCTATGTTCAAATCTTCTACCTACACTCTCTCGATCGAGCCTGTTATATAGGGCTTACCTAGTACGGAGTACCCGGTTGGCATGATTTGCAGGCTATTGTGTCAATCCGAAGGTTTATCCAGTGTGCATTCAAAAGATAGCGACTGTGGGTTCCTCAATTTCAAAAAAAAAAGATATTTATAAAATGACACTTCAAATTAGTCTTTAATGTCAATTATTCGGACCCACGTCAATTTCACTTCCAAAAATTTCCAATTTCTCATAAAATGAAATTAAATATTCCATGAATCCGATGCCTTGAGAATCAGGTCAATCGGATGTCGGATGAAAAAAAATATAAGCAAAAGAAGGCATAAATACAATAAAAATAATATAAAAATCCAACTGCTCCCTCGCGATCGCGAGGAGTGTCGCCGTCGCGAGCGGCGACAAATCCGTCTGGGTTGCACTCGCGAGGCGAGTGTTTGCCAACACCAGTTCGCGATTGCTCCGGCTCGCACCTGCGAGTCAAAACACCATCTCGCGATCGCGAGTTTACTAATTTAAACGGCCATTTCGCAGCTGCGATATTTCGCACTCGAGATTCGTTGTTAATGACCATCTCGAGATCGCGACGTGGCTCGCGATCGCAGACTCCCATGTTCTTCCTCCCTTTTCCTATTTTTTCATCCGAATTTCAAACTTGAATATCTCTTTACACAATGATCAGAAAATTACAAATCATATGTCATTGGAAAGATCATGAAAAACTCTATAAGTTTCATGTAGAACACAAAAATCAATTTTACCCCTAAGGGTGTCAAAAATACACTCAAAGTTACTGCCTTCACAAGGTGTCTCAAAATAAGGCAACATTTTTGCAAAATCCATAACTTCCCATTCCCTTTGCTAAAAATTACAAGCTTTTGCCAAAAGAAAGATCAGAATGTGTC
>JAOSBP010000204.1:4424047-4437549 GCA_027563825.1 Erythroxylum mucronatum
GCTGTATAATATATCAATATGGACTATTTTGCAATTTTTAAAAAGTTTAGGGACTATTTTATAAATTTAAAAAATATTCCGAAACGGTATCGATACCGACCAATACCGGTACAGTTCCGTTCCAAAGCCTAATCTAATATCAAATCCGGTACGATATTCAAAACATTGGTCGTGACGAACTTGTTACGTATGTGCACAAAATCCCTACGGAAGTGAACTTTGGTGGTGATAATTCGAAACTTATTACACTTTTAAACTATTCCCCATAACGTAACCACAAAGTATTGTTGTTGGTTTATGTATTGAGTAATAAAAGAAGTTCGGTTTAGTAGACCCGACCCGTTTATAAAATCAAACCAAAGTGACAAAAACCCTAGGGGATTTCGTTACAGTCACCCGCGTATAGGGAAGGAGAGAGAGAAGAAGAGGAAGAACAAGAAAGATCAGATAGAGAGATGGCTGATCGGCTCACTCGTATCGCTATAGTCAGTGGCGATCGGTGCAAGCCTAAAAAGTGCCGTCAGGAATGCAAGAAAAGCTGCCCCGTTGTTAAAACCGGTAAACCTAATTTTTGGGTTTCGACGCGATTCTCTTTGTTTGGATGTGATTAATTGACAATTCTACTTTCTGTTTGATCGTAAATTAAATACTTTTTCTAGCAGTACAAATTTTTAATTTTGGGCTTGATCGCGAAACCTGTGGTTTTCAATCTTACAAATTAGTACTTCGATTTTTTGTGATGTGTTTAGTTCGTTTTTGGTTGGATTCGATTAACAGGGAAACTGTGTATTGAGGTCACGCCTGCCTCTAAGATAGCGTTTATATCTGAGGAGTTGTGCATTGGATGTGGTATCTGTGTTAAGGTTTGTAATTCATATCTCAGACAACAGTTGTTTTTGTCCCATTAATATGTTTGTGTTTTATGGAAGATTGATTAATTTATATCTTTATTCAGAAATGTCCCTTTGAAGCTATTCAAATCATCAACTTGCCCAAGGATTTGGATAAGGACACAACCCATCGATATGGCGCCAATACCTTTAAGCTGCACAGGTTAGTTAGGTGTTAGCTCTTTGAGGAAATCGTTGTTTGTTCATTTTGTAAATTGATGTGATCGATTGCCCTAATTTCAGGTTACCAGTCCCAAGGCCGGGACAAGTTCTTGGCTTAGTTGGAACAAATGGTATTGGGAAGTCAACTGCTCTCAAAATTTTGGCTGGAAAATTGAAACCAAATTTGGGACGGTTCAAGGCAATGCCCGAATTTTTATTTGCTTAAATTCTGTGTTTTGGTTTATTATTGGTTTAACTTTTTGGCTATTTTCTTTTCATTGCAGAATCCTCCAGATTGGCAGGAAATTTTGACCTATTTTCGTGGATCTGAGCTGCAAAACTATTTCACTCGCATTCTGGAAGATAATTTGAAGGTGATTTCTACAGTCCTTGTAGGCTGGCATACTTGTGCCTATAAATCTAGATGTAATGATATTCAACTGCTTCGAGTTCTTCCTTCTCATTACTAAGCTTCTTCGACTATCTTGGTGCCTTGGCTTTATTTTGGATAAATCATTTTAACATGAGCTTTGCAATTTATGATGTTTAGTGGGGTTTTTCAATTTGTACGTTAGAACAGAAAATGAATTGCTGACTTCTTTTACTTATTGATGGTCGAGGTGGTTCCTTTATACTACAAATTTGTCAGACTTGATTCAAAAGTTGCATGACCTTTTGCAGTAATGGTAGATGTCCTGTCATTTTTCATAACGTTGCTGATTTAGTTTCTTAATCCTCTTTCATTTCGATGCGTCCTTTGTCTGATAATCTGATCAAGTGTAACAAGTTTTACATTCTTTTAGAGAAACATATAAAGTGTAAAGATTTTCAGGAAAAGGTGTTACTGGATAATGATTTTAACCTGACGGTGCTTAGTGTTATCAGGTTCCCTAATCCTTGTGTATGTGTTTTTTCTTGTGATTACATTTATTTATATCTCATTCAGCTAAAGATACATGTAATCTTCAACAGGCTATCATCAAGCCCCAATATGTTGATCACATTCCAAAAGCTGTTCACGACAATGTGGGGGTGGTCCTCAGCCAAAAAGATGAGAGAGATATGAAAGAACAACTTTGTGCTGACCTTGAGCTGAACCAGGTTATAGATCGTAATGTGGGGGATTTGTCAGGTGGAGAACTCCAGAGATTTGCTATTGCTGTTCTTGCTGTACAGAATGCTGATATATATATGTTTGATGAACCTTCAAGTTATCTTGATGTCAAGCAGAGGCTTAAAGCAGCACAAGTAGTCCGATCTTTGCTCAGACCTAATAGGTTAGACATCTTCCTTTATTCTTTTTTTAATTAAATATTTTTGTATACTTTGGAATTTAACTTGGTTTTACTTTCATTTCAGCTACGTAATAGTTGTGGAGCATGATCTTAGTGTCCTGGATTATTTGTCAGACTTCATTTGCTGTTTATATGGGAAGCCTGGTGCATACGGGGTTGTGACACTCCCCTTCTCTGTTAGAGAAGGTATTAATATATTCTTGGCTGGATTTGTGCCAACTGAGAATTTGCGATTCCGGGATGATTCTTTGACCTTTAAGGTAAATTTCTGCTATTTCTTCCATTGCTGTTATTGATGTGGGCCCTTTTGCAGACTCATTCTTTATCTTTAATATTTTTTAGGTTGCTGAGACGCCGCAAGAGAGTGCTGAAGAGATTGAAACATATGCGCGATACCGATATCCAACCATGACTAAGACTCAGGGCAATTTTAAACTTCGTGTGGTTGAGGGTGAATTCACAGATTCCCAGATTATTGTGATGTTGGGTGAAAATGGAACAGGGAAAACAACATTTATCCGTATGCTGGTAAAACATTTATATTCGCATCTTCACTTTTTATTGCTGCAGCATGAGGTGTCTGGCTGCTTGAATAAACTTTGCATTTAATATGCAGGCTGGTTTACTCAAACCTGATATTGTGGAGGATTCAGATGTGGAGATACCCGAATTCAATGTTTCTTACAAGCCCCAGAAGATTAGCCCCAAATTTCCCTCTACTGTTAGAAACTTGCTACATCAAAAAATTCGTGATTCTTATATGCATCCTCAGTTTGTTTCTGATGTCATGAAGCCACTTCTTATTGAACAACTAATGGATCAAGAAGTGCTTAATCTATCTGGTGGGGAATTGCAAAGAGTTGCATTGTGTCTCTGCCTTGGAAAGGTAAATACTATCTGCCTTCCACCTAAAAACCTCCTTGTCGGTGAATGGATTATATCAACTTTATCTGTATAGTTGATGCTTTCTGCTGCATGATAGTGTTCTGCGAGGAAAGTATCTTTGAGTTGATTTTATTACACTGATATGCATTTTCTTAAATTACAATCTGATTTGCATTTTTGGATTAATGATAGCCATATTTTGCAATTTTTACACTTTTATAACAATTCACAGGGTGACTTTATCATTTATGTGAGGTTGTGAGTCAATTTTAAGTTGGCTAGAGTGCTGGGAGAATCTTCAAGATGTGTTATGAGGGGATTGCACCAAACAGAAGCCATTCTTTTCTTTATATGACTGACCTGCCTTCTGATGTATACGTCAGATTTTGTACCCAACTTCTCGTATATATTAAGTTACAGCTGCTTATTCACTGTTACTGGAGTCAAGATTACCTACACTTGGCACATTAAGCATGTTAGATGTGTGAAATGTTTTAACTTTTAAACTTTCATGTGATGGCAATTGCTCTTGCAGTCATCATCATTGACTATGAAAAGTTTATACAAACAGAAAGCAGTAGTTTTTAATCGATTGAGCTGACTGATTTCGTTGTGTACTGTGGATGTTTCATCTTGTTTACAGCCTGCAGATATTTATCTGATAGATGAACCGAGTGCATATCTTGATTCCGAGCAACGTATTGTTGCTTCAAAAGTCATAAAGAGGTTCATACTCCATGCAAAGAAAACTGCCTTCGTGGTGGAGCATGATTTCATAATGGCTACGTACCTTGCTGATAGAGTCATTGTTTATGAGGGCATACCATCTTTGGATTGTACGGCAAATTCACCCCAGTCTTTACTGACCGGAATGAATCTATTCTTATCTGTAAGCTCATCAAACTCTTCTACTGATAGCTTTTTGGGACAAAATGTAAACTGTTGAACTGCATAAAACTCTTGGTATCAACCTAACATGCATTTGCTGGGTGAACAAGTACAACATAATTGTTCTGTAGAGTCCCAGCTTTTTTTGTCATAATCTGTCTTCTCTTACTCCCTTGTTTAAAGTTTCTTGTTACTTGAAGTCGCTTAAATATTTCTAAGCTGCAGAGACACTGATTCAGCCAATGATATTTCTAAACATTGTCTCTCAACAAAATTTACCTCTGCTTCTTTGATGTCTTGTTCCAATCTTGTCACTCAGAGTTCTATTTTTCATGCACACTGCATTAATATATATATTTTTCGAAGTAACTGCGTTCATATATATTGTTTCTCTTTTAGTCTCTCCCATGCGTGTACATCAGCTGATGCTAATAGATTCACTTTGTGCAGCATCTGGATATCACATTTAGGCGAGATCCTACAAACTACCGACCAAGAATCAACAAATTGGACTCAACTAAGGACAGGGAACAGAAATCTGCTGGCTCATATTATTACCTGGACGATTGACATGATTAATCAACAGGTTTCACCCCTCCCTATATGCCAATCCCTTTTGATGGATTATTCATTTGCTTGCTATTATTGTTGCAGAGTTAAAAGGGACATCCGAGTATTTTGTGAACCTCGGTCGAAGTGATCATTGCACGTTGAATACTTTACCTGGTGAGGAGGCCACATTATGAGTCTACTGGAACGAGCACTAGTTTGTTGCTTTTGCTGAAATGAGTCAATTGGTCATTAATAAAACCAATAGTAATTTCCGTTCTCTTATAAGCATGGTTTTTGGTTCACCGGTTTTGATTCTGACATCAAGTGAATTGCTATGTCAACTAGTATTTCGTGCGGTTGCTCCTTCACCCATTAGTATTTGGCTCGAAGGAGGAATTGCCAAGCAGATACCTGTATTTATATTTTGTAATTGCTAGGTTAGTATTTATCTATTTCTAAGTGGCTAGTACAAAGGGATTATAGATATGAGGTTTCATGGTACTAATGGTGATAATTTAAGGCCTCGGATTTAAAATTTTGCTTTTGATGAAATGAAAAAAGAGGATTGTTTGTTACATAGCCATTTGGGGAATATGTTATGTTGGTGTATGTTGAATGGATGTGATGAATGGTGTAATTGACCTGACAAGGTTTGGTTTTCAGGTAAGGAGTTTCGATTCCTGAACTCACCTGAAGGGAACTCTTAAACACTTTTAAGTGTATTAAAACAAGTGAAATCAAGGCATGACAATATATGTCAAGTTACTTGCATTTAGTATCACAATACGGGGGAAGCCTCAGTTCTCTTCTTTTTCTACGGCAAAACTTGTTCGCATCTCACATTTAACTCACATACATACTGATTGATGCAGAAACAAAACAAGAAACCTTAAAAGGTTGGTCCTATAAAGTCCTGACGAAATCAAGATGGGTAAGATGTATCCTCCTGTCTAAGCGTATATGGTAATGAACTTCAGATTCATACAGAATATTTGATTTCTTTAAACTTACCCCACCCTTACATGTAAAATCGAAGTCCCAACATTTCACGTAACTGAAAGAAAACAAAAGTGCCGACCAGACCGATAACGTGCATGAAGGAAGCTAGTGAAATAACGTAAGAGCATTACAGGAGGTCTCCAAAACCTCATCTTGTTCAATTTCTAGCACTTATTGATTCAGCGTGAAGGAAGATAGTGAAATAACGTGAGAGCATTACAGAAGGTCCCAAAAACCTCATCTTGTTCAATTTCTAGCACTCATTGATTCCATCTTGTATTACACACACAAGTTAAACAGAACAAATCAGTTAAAAGTTTCATCATGATTCATACTTCATCACCCCCCACCAATCTTCACTTGTTTACTCCTTAATTTCCCACTTTTTGGTAACAAGTTCCTGTCTTTCTTGCACTCACTACAGAATCATTAGAAAAATGATTCCGACCCAGATACTATGCTCCTGAACCCCAAACGCATGGCAAATCTATGAAACACGGGAATTCCAATGAGACAAAGAACTAGCTGTATTCAATTCATGAAAAAACAATTACGTGTGAACTATTGCTTAAATTTCTAAATGTAAGTTGCAACGTTCTTGTAACTTGTACAATGTATTGGACATTATATGACAAAACATAGTAATCGCAGGGTTCTTGACAACTTCTTGTGATACAAAATCTTGTACGTGAAGCAGTGCCCACCCACTAATCTATTAACATTAACCTACTTAAGCTTATAGGTGAAGCTGTGTTACATTTCTTGCAAATGCAAGCTACTCCAGAACTCAATATATATACATGAAGCTGGAAATGCATCCAAGAGCAAGTCCAATTATAAGTTGGTGTTATCTACATTTCATCTTCTTTTTAACCATGAAGAACTCATCAACCACAACCATGGCTGCTCTTGTAACGCTCCTTCTTTTACTTGCTCCAGCTTCAATAACTGCAATTTCATGCAGCGACGTGCTTAAGGACCTGCGGCCATGCGTCAGCTACCTTCAGAACGGCAGTGGTAATCCACCTGCAAATTGTTGCGCTGGGGCTTCTGCTCTTGCCTCCGCAGCAACCAGCAGTGCCGATAAGAAGACCGCCTGCAACTGCATCAAGACCGCCGCCAACAAAATCAATCCCATCCCTCAACTTGCTCAGGGTCTTCCTGGCAACTGCGGAATCACCTTGCCGTTTACCGTCTCACCTAATATGGATTGCTCCAAGTAAATGCACCGAACATCTTTCACTATATCGAGTTACAACTTTCATTTCTCTTGTCAAATTTATGTATGATTGCATCTAACTCATACCTCTCTTGGGTTGTTGTGTCTTCCACTGCAGGGTAAGCTAACGTAGAAGGTGGAGACTGGACATCATCGTTTGCATGTACTGCTGCCTTTCGGACATCTTATTACCTGCTATGGTATATTATATATATATATATTCAATAATGGTTGTGTGGAGATAAGGATATGTATTTGTTAGCCTAGTGCCTGTAATACCTTATCGGTGAAAATGAAAATCTTTTTTTGTAATAAGCTGCAATGTTGCTATGTATGGATATTGCCCTGAGACCTGAGGAATAAAGCTTAGATTTTCTATGTTTTTGGCCCTTACTGATCTTTTGGTACGTGCTGATTATATCAAGCTTTCTGAATATACCATCCACAAGATGGCAAACCTTAAACAAGCTTGAATCCTATCGTGAATTTAATAAATTAAAATTGATAAAAATTAGAAATAAACAAAAAAATAATAATGAACAAACCTTGGTTTCGGGTTATAGTATGAATTATCGATATAAAATTAAGTTCATTAATAAAATACTCACTAAATAATGTTCTCTTTTAGGATTAAATGAGTAGAAACATGTTTTTTTTAATGGAATAGAAACATGTATTTTAACTACTCTTATTAACCAACAACTTAGATACGATCTTAAATTTGATTAATTAATAGCTTTAAGAACTAAGATAATCAGTGAGTAAGACAATACACAAATGATATGTATTTAGTCTAGATAAATATTTCTTAGAATTTCCAATCCCTAATGTAAAAGATGATAATCCTATTTGTCACTTTGGATTAGCAAAATTGAATGTCAAATCTTACTAATCTGGCTATAAATTAAATCAATCGATTCCTAATTGTATACCTTAGAGATAAATCAATTTAATCATGAAAAGTAATACAAAAGACACTTAATATTAGTCAATGAAATAAGCTGTATTCAGAAAATCCCACACACATACTAGATGATAAAGTTGGTTTCTTTCAACCAAGAAAATGATTTAGCTACTCATGAAACTTGACAAAAAATAGCAAAACATCTGGTCTCCATCCTTGTCTTTTTCCAAAAAGAAACAAAAAAACTCCCAAAAATTCAAACAAAAACGTGAAAGATAAGATGTCTAGAAGGGTCTTCGTCCTCCCTTCTTAAAGTTATTTTATCATATACACTTTCCCACAAAATCTGATAGTAGAACTCCACATAAAAAAAACAACTTGATTTCCAAAATGTTTAGAATTCTAAGTCTCTCAAATCTGTCTTCAAATCAGACTCTGCTGATAAATTTTTTCTTTATACATGCCCACGCTTAGTCAATAACTTTTTTGTCAGTTGGAAATTTGAATTGCCTTTCTTTTCTTGCATCTTTTTGATTCAAATTCTTCTCCTATGTGTTGAAAATCATCTAATAACAATTAAAAAATAAGTCCATTAATTTTAAATAAAAATCTCAACACATTGAAGAGATTATATCCAAAGTTAGCACTAAAATAATAACTTATCATGATCATATGTTATAGTAGCATTACTTAACGTGTATCCTTAATTTTGCATAACAGGATATCATACGAGACACAAATTAGATGATGATCAGTCTTATTTTTATAGCATCAAACAAATCTAGGTTGTGTAGTTGTACGGAGCTAATCTATATAATCTGAAACGGTAATTAACCTAATGAATTATGACGTGTGATTATTAATATACTTGAAATTGTAATGAATCTAAACAATGGAGTAGATTGGACCCCTTTATTCACAAGCCATTTCAGGATTTGCTTTCTGGAATACAACCATACCAAGTGAGCCTAACATTAGGACTTTCTCCGATTGCAACAAGAATACATATGTACTAAAACATACGATGTGTCAATTGGAATGAATATCATCTATCATTTGGACTGAATTATATCTCCTACTCGTACCTGATGAGTTTAGCTAATTAGAATTTTGCAATTTCTTATGTTTATTTAATAACTCCAGTGATTAGGATACGATGAGAGCTCATTGTTATATATCTGTTAGAAATATATGATGTTTCGATTAATGTATTAATTTTTTACTAGATTTAGTATTCATATCTCGCATGCTTAATCTCATTTACTTCGTATCATAAATGTTGTCAATTCTCTTATTAAGAGCCAGACTACCTTTAAATATGTTTTTTTATATGAGTAAATAAACAAAAATGATAATAACCTATTTTAAATTCTTTCGATTTGATTTTAATTCGCTTTCTTAAAATTGTGACATACTATTGTATCACAGACGATCTTCTAGTAACATTCTAAGTTATAGATCTTAAATTTAATTCTTAAGAATTAAATAAGAGTCATGAGGGTGTACTATGAGACTCATTTAACCTTTATAGTTTCTATAACTTATAATAATCCCTTTAAATGGTTGATTTTTGCAAGTGTAAAAAGAGTCATATGTTGTAGTATTAACTCTTTTTCATTTGGAGAGTGTTTTTTGTTCATGCAATTCCGTATATCTTTTATTTAAACATAATTAATGTTTAACTTGAGTTTATTATTCCAGTCTTTAATTCATCTTTCTAAACTCTTATTTGACAATTTAATACATATATGATGACCATTCGATTACTTAAAATAATTTCTTTTTTACTTATTACCTAAGATGATAGTCATGGTTTAAGTTTCTTATTCTTGCTCTTAATTATCACCTTGATAATGAACTTAAAACATGTCTCATCTCTAATTATCACAAATATTAAAGGCGATTGTTCACTACAAGAAAAATAGAGTTTAGCGACGAAAATTACAAACGAAATTTGTACACATTCCGGCGGTAAACCTATTTAGCCACAAAATTTGCTAACAGAAAAAAAACGTAGAAAATACGAGTGTCGGTACATTTACTGACAAAACTTTTGTATTCGATCGGTAAATTTATGTCAAAAAATTACCAACGGATTTGATTATTCCGTCGGTAATTACCTAGGGAATTTTTTTCCGTCGATAATTACCTACAAAATTTTTTCCCATCGGTAAATCCAATATATTTTATCAACGAACATTTGTTTTCATCTGTAAATTTGCTAAAAACTATTTTTTAAAATTTACCTACAAAGTGTTCAGTTTCTCTAGTTACCTTTTATTTCTTAGCCAAGACGTTCATCTAAGCTTTGTCTCGGCAATAAACTGTGTCTCGTGGTTAGCTCCCCGAACTTGGTTAGAGAAGTTGCTCGAGCCCAAGACAAAATCTTTGCGAACCACAACCCATCCTGCACTGCTAGAATAAGAAATTTATCCCAACATCACAATTAAATTCACGTCTTATCCCTTCTATCACTGCCATTTATATCTTAAAGTTGTTTTCTAATCACAAAATACACAAATAAATGAAAGTAATTAAATACCCAAATTAACTTTCATCTAGTATACGAAAAAACACATGACAGTATTTGCAAAAATACCTCCACCAAAGGACACGATAACAATGGCCGGAGAAGACAACGCCGACGAGCAAAAAAGGAGAGAAGAAAACCGAAGAGGAGACTAGGAAGAAGGAAGAAGAAAACGCAGGTGGGGGGGGGGGGCGAGGTCGGGTGAGCTGATATTTAAAAAGAATTTACCGACGAAAATTTTCGTAGGTAAATTCAAAATTTTTTTATTCCGCCAATAATTTCTGCCTTTTTACCGACGGATCTCTTATATTGTCGCTAAAGTCCATCGCAAATTTGTCAGAATGATTTCCCTCCATATTTAGCGACAGATATTAGTACCGTTGGTAATTTTCTGTTGCTAATTCTTGCTTCCCTCCATATTTAGATACGGATATTAGTATGGTTGCTAAATGAAATTTTTTTTGTCAATTTTACCAACGGAAATCGATTTTCCGTCGGTAATTTGCAACGGTATATTTTCCGTCGCTAATTCTTGCTTCCCTCTATATTTAGCTACGTATATTAGTACCGTTGCTAAACGAAAATATTTCCGTTAATTTTACCAATGGAAATGGATTTTTCGTCGGTAATTTGCAACGGTATATTTTCGGTCTGTAATTTTTCGTTGCTAATTCTTGCTTCCCTCCGTATTTAGCTACTGATGTTAGTACCATTGCTAAACGAAAATTTTCCTGTCAATTTTACCAACAGAAATAAATTTTCTGCCGGTAATTTGCAACGGTATGTCAGTAATTTTCTGTCGCTAATGCTTGTTTTTCTTGTAGTGGTTCATCTGAGAGGGCCAATCTTTATCTCTCTCATATACTCTATGATTCATATATAAAATGTGTCATATAAAGTAACCATATTCCAGACTTAGGTATTATACAATGCTTATCACTTAATAAATAATATCAACACATATCCACATTTAGATATTATCACAATACAATGAATGAAACTTCACATGTGCAATATATGTATCTCAAAAAATTGGTTTTATTATTAGATTTGCCATAATACCTCATATAGATGTATGATCATGCTCACTTTATCTTGTGTAACTATATCTTTCAAATAATTGTATTTGGTATCTATATGCTTGATTTTATGATAAAATTTAAGGTCTCTAATATAAGTAATTATTGCTTGATAGTTGATTATTACTAGATTAGACATGTTTTTATTAGCTCCCAAACTAACCAAGAATTATTTAAGCCATATAACTTCTTATAATGCTGTTGTAAATTATATAAATTCAACCTCCACATGGATAACTTAACACAAAATTGTTTCTTACTTTTTCATAATATTGCATTATTGTTGAGTAAGAAAATAAATCTCGAGGTAGATTTTCTCTCATTTAAATCTCCTTCATAATTTGTATATGTATTCCCTTGTATATGTAGGTCGTTACCTTGATAATACAATGCATAATTAACCGTATCTTTTCTATAGCTCAATATTTTCTTTACTACTTTTCAATATGTTTGTCTTAGATTTAATTAACATATGCTCACTATTCTAATTGTTAAAAAATCAGGTCGGATCCAATCATGCGGCAAATGGAATAATTACAAAATTTTGTATTTAATTTGGAGAAATCCAAGATTACTAAAATTATATAAAAATAATAAATACATAAATCACAATAAAGCATGAATTTTAATTCTTACCTTATTCCGAAGTTTGATAATTTTCTTGTCGTTTTCTTCAAATTGTTTATGAAATCATCTCATTTCAACCATCGTAGTCACTCAAGTGTCTAACCTCTAATAGTATCCACATAGTATATTGAGAGAACTCTGGAAGGATTATAGAGAGGGTTAGGCAAGAAGTGCCAGCTCCCTTAGAGCTTAAGCCTATTTATTATAAATTTTGGACATTTTAGTAATTTAATTGAAATCAAATTCTAATTTAATTAAATTTTATTTAAAATTATAATTAAATACTAATTATGTCCAAATAAGATCCAATATGTCATATTGATTATTATTTATTAAACATCTCATATTCAGTCATAATTTTCTCAAACTTAACAATCTAATCTCATTTGATTAGCACATTTTTCTCTCTTCAACACTTTCTTTGTGCGTGGCCCATTAAATTCCTAAACATATTGGCAATGCAATCAATTATAACCTAAATTATATTTAAGATTGCAAAAATTAAATAACTTTAATTTATCTTTAATTCTCTAATTAAATAATTTATATCAATATATTAATATAGACATCTAGCGATGCATCATAATCACCTAAATATTTAGAAATGTCAAAATAGCTTTGACTAACCTTTTTTTGTATAATTTAATAATTTCATCATATAATGTTCCGATTAGATGTACAACATAAAATTAATGTTTATTCTATTTGAGTCTAATTATATTAGTTCTCTACCATTACTAATTGATTCAATTAATGATATTTGAAAATTATTTTCAAAGTGTCATTTCACCTTGGCCAAGAATTTCCTGAATCAATACTGATCGAGAATAATAGAGCATTCTCCCTAATCAGCTTAGGCTATGTTTGGTTAGACGTAATGTTTTTAATGAAACGGAATTGAATGAAATGATTTATAATTGAATGAAATGTAAATGGATGTAATATTAAAAATTTATTGTGTTTGGAATGATGAAAGGGTTCATAATGTAACATAGTAAAATGTTGTTTGGAATAAGGGTTCATAATGTAATATAGTGAAATGTTGTTTATCATTTTACATTTCATCCTAAACTTCCCAAATCATAGGTAATTCATTTTTACTATTTATGATGAAATGGGATGTAATGTGAAACCCTCCCCTTCCATCCTATTCCATTCAATTCCATTATAACTCCTCCCAAACAATGGAATAATATTACATTCCATTATATTCCATTTATAACCACCTAACCAAACATAGCCTTAGGGTGATAAATCCTATATTGATTATTCAGCTATCTCCATATAATTAATATTATGTCTAATGACTACAGACTGAGCTATCATTGATTATAATAGGTCATAAGTAGTATCAAAACATAGCAATCTTTATATGAGATAACTTTAGAGATCTCATGTTGGACCCCAAACCTGTTTAATTATTTTTGAGGCATGTTTTAATTTTTGCAGTCTTATTAGATCAGTAATTGGAT
>JAOSBP010000204.1:4464453-4486027 GCA_027563825.1 Erythroxylum mucronatum
ATGGGCCTTGAAGTGTGATCAAGCCCATTGCCAACATCAAATGAGCCTACAGGGTCGCACACAAAGAGTGATGTGATTTGGGCTTATTCTCTAGGGCCTGATTTGTTAGGTATTGAATAAATATATGTTGATATATTTATTGGGCTAGATTGAATTAAGTTGTCGGGCTTTTATAATATGAGATATAATATGGGCCGAAACTTATTGGGCTTCAATGAGATTAGGTTTTCTCTATAAATAAAGAAACTTAGGACTCATTAGAGGTAAGAGAAAAGGACGAAACCCTAGCCACCCTCCGAGAGAAAATTGTGCGGCGTTCGGAAAAAGTTTTCAGGAAGTGCTAGCACACAATAGCCGCAACCCAGATCGTACATCCTCGTGTGGATACCGGTAGAGGACATTCGCGTGTTTCAGTGTCTACGAATCCAAAAAAGAAACGATCAATTCGTGTCAAAAGGTGTTTTTCGCACATCCTATATATTTTCGGTTATACATCATGTTGTATTATAGTCTTTTCCGCAGCGTATTGTGAATACTCGGGCCATAAGCAATCCAACAACCATTGCTCGCTCATATTTAAACAACTGATCAATCTATGACCATCAAATATAACATATCCTAGGCAAGCCACATATTCACAATTTACATATTTTATTCTCAATCTATTATAAGTTAATTTCTATTTAATTTTATGAATCTGATTTATTTACCCTAATATTCTTAATTATACTCATCAATAACTAAAAATTTTAATCATAAAAATTTTCACCGAATTATCAAGAGAAACACCTTATAATACTTAACAAAATATAAATGTGGAACATTTTGTACTTTGTTAATTCTTTATTTAATAAATAAACACAATTAATTTATTTTAAATATATATATGTAGTTATTAATCATTAATTTAAGTAATAACTAATTCAAAAAAATGAGTCATTATAAAATAATTTATTAATAATAAAATTCAAAGTTTCAAAAACTGTACACTACTTAAAGAGTACAGTCCAAGGTTATCCTTACTAAATTTTTGAACTCAACTAATTAATAAGTCCAATCTGCTTCTTAATTTGTCGTTCAAACCTAGACATTGCAAACTTTTATTAGATTTATTTAAGACAAATTTTCAATCCAGTTACAATTAATAATCCAAAATTATTCCCTTTTTCACTTTATTCTTAATTATTAAAATAGTCTTACTTTACCTAACCATTATAATTACTAAAATACCCTTAACTATCAAAAGTCCTAATTTATCATCATTTTTCTATTAATACAAGAATACCCTTATAGGAATTAATTTTCAAATTTACCCTAAAATTTTTACATTTCCTATTTTGCACTTTAACATAACTTAAATTTTCCTAAATGACTTTCTTCTTCACCCTCTCCTCTCCTCCTACGTCCTATTTTTGCTCATTTTTTAGTCACCTTTTCTCTATTTTTATTTTTCCCACGACTTCAAAATTATTGTCCCAAATAATCATAATATACTTTCCAACTAAAACTAGTTTAGGATGATTAAAAATCACAAATAAAAGGCATAAAATTGTTGTTGGAAAAGTTTTACTTATGTGAAGTTTTATGCCTTTCTAAAGGATTTTTGGGTGGTTCATCTCCACAATTTACTCACTAATTTACTGAAAATAAATAAAATGTGGGAATACATGAGAAAAGCTTCATATATAGGAGAAAGATGATATATCTAAACACTTACCAGCTGGAACACAAATGGAGAAGAAGAAAAAGACAACTTTTCGTTAGGTTTCTTATTTTCCATCAGCTATCTTCTTAATTTATACGCTCCTCTATTTTAAAATTTGTTTTATGTACTGGGTTAGTTTTGTTAAAGTTAGTTTTTTTTCTTTTTGTGGGCTTTACATAATTAATCTTGAAGAATTAGGTCAACAAGTTCTAGATGGGATAGAAAAGAAGATGTATAGATTTCTAAATGGTGAAGGAAAGTTTAAGGAATTTTGAAAAGCCTTTAAAAGAGGATAAGAGTTTGTATATTAAAAGAAAGTTAAGGAAGATCTTTTGGCTAAGGTTTATAGTAACTTTGGTTCTAAAGAGTTTGTTGCTTAGTGGGTAATATGAATTTTAGGAGTTAGGATGGTTTGATTAGGATTTTCATGATACTGATAAAAATCATTAAAAATGAGTATGGACAAGGAATTATCTTCTATTTTTGGTTGCACCTTCCAAAGCAGTAACAAACATAATAGTAGTAGGGGGAAGTATAGGGCAAGAAAAGAGTGATCTATAGGTGCAAGATTAAGAGATTAGAATAGATATTATTTTGTTTATAAGGGATTTGACTAAAGTGTGACCAATTTTCTACAGTAAAAAGGAACTTAAGGTAGGTAGGTAATATATATATAAATAGGGCTTTTTAGGTTGTGATGATTGCCTAATTTTCATTATTATTGATTTATATAGTTTTTAATGTATTATACATGATCTAATTCACTAAAATTAGGCAAATCATATATGAATATAAGTTTTGATTTAGCATGATATGTGACATGTAGTTATTATGATATATGTTTTAAGATATTGTTAGTAATTTAGGTGTTCTGTGTAGCCAAATTCAAGTAGTGTGTATAGATTTATATGTCAAAGTAAATTAACCGATGCCTATCTTGAGCATGTAATTGCAATACCCTTACAAAATTGTTTGGAATCTTTTACTACCATGTATGTTGATTATTATTTAGCACTAGTATTAGTAAGTATGTATTTTATACCTATTTTCCTTTAAGTTTTCAGAAATTGTATAATATCATATGGACATGGGTGGTAAAGTTATTGTTAATGTGATGATGATGGAGCATGGTTTAAATTAATTATGTTTATTTCTTTTGTTAATGATTGATGTATGATATCCTATTACACTTGTCATTTTAGGTAAGAAATTCGAAGATGAGTATGGAGATTAAGTAAGTTATGAGTTTGTTTTTTATATAATTGCGTATCGAATGTTGGATGATTTATTTATAGGTTACTTTTTTTTAAAGTAGAAGATCCCACACTTGGATTAATGATAATGAGAGTGGAGAATTGTCGGAATAGTTCCCCAAATACACAGTGGTGAAAATTGAATGGATGCTCGAGCAAGAGAGTGAGCAGCGTTATTTATAATGCGGCGTATCCATCGAACTTGGATATCCGATCGTAGCTCTAATAATGTCTTACAATCCAATACAATAATACCAAACTCAGAGAAGTCTAAGGATTGAGAATTAAGGGTAGAAAATAATGCTTGACAATCAATAAAAATGTAATCGCTGGAAGGATAGTGGGCTATGACGAATTGCAACGCCGTTTTTAACGCCAACGCTTCAGCTGTTGTTGGAGTTTTACAGCCTACAGAGTGGCTTGATAAAGCTTGAAGAAACCTCCCTTCACCATCTTCAAATACCACGCCACTGCCTGTGGCATCTTCAACTTGAAACAAGGCGCCATCACAAAAAGCTTGCCAACTGAAGCTGTCAAGATTAACACAAATAGGGTGGCTAAAAATACCAGCACTGCTGTCATATCCACCGCCTACATAATCGCGCAGACGTGAGAGAGACAACCAGTTAAAAATCTGGGAGTGGCAAGATGTACAATCTGGTGTGGTGGGACAAATTTTGCAGACTAGTAGAAGTCATTCCTTGACCGCCACAAATTCCATGCTTTATAGGCGGCAAACTCCGCTCTTTCTTGGCCATGAGACGCCCAAATCTGCATAAACAAATCAATAAAAGTGACAGCTATTGAAGGTGTAGGAAATCCCGTAATTTGCCAACACAATGATGCTCTATGACAATAACCCAACACATGATCACTAATCTCAAGAGATACTTCCATTTAATTCCAAATTGTTGAATTTTAGGAGTTTAAGAAAGTTAGTTAGCTTTAGCCATTGATGAGACCTGAGTGATTATGCTTAATCATTAAGTGACAGTTTATCACAAATTTAATAAGATTTTCTAAAATTATAAACTAATGATAATTAAATAAAAGTTAATTATAAGTCGTGTTCTATTTATTTATAATTTTTTCATTTTTCTTTCGGTTGGTTTATGTACTGCAGTCAATCGGTTTGTTGTAATTTGGTGATAATTATTTAAAGGTAGTCTTTATCTTGCACATATTTAGATATATACGATAACTTCTATAAGATAATTATATATTGCAAATAAAATTATAATGAGATTATAGTTATGAGATTCATATTGCATTTATACATTATCTTAAATTGTTCCTAGTCATTGTTCTATTAAGAATAGACATAAATAGAATGTTAAAAGACTATGTATACGTTATGTTTTTCCTTATGAAAGAAGCAATCAATTTTATAGACTAAAATATGGAGATACTTAAACAAATATGTGAGTGCTTGTTAGAGAACAAGTTCATTAAACTGACCCCATATGAAAAATCCATTTGAAACATTATTTGTATATTTGTAGAAATTCTCATTGTGATAATTGTATAAGCGATCCTTTAACTTGAGATCTCCGAAGTTATCTTATAAAGAAATTCCTATATTTTGGTAATTATAACCTATTCTAATCATGGATAGTTCAGTCAATAGTTATTGGATATAATATGAACTATATAGAGATAGTTGAGTGATCAAGATATAATTCATCATCCTAAAGTAATTAGGGAGAATGTTTCGTTGTTCTCGATTAGTATTAATTCGAGAAATCTTTGGCTAAGGTAGAATGATATTTTGTAAATAGTTTACAATGTCATTAATTGAATCAATAGCTAATTATGGAGAGCTAATATGATTGGATTCAAAATATAATAGACATCAATTTTATGCTATATGTTTAATTAGAACATTATATGATAAAATGATTTAATTATATGAAAAAATTATGTACAAAAATGTTAGTCAAAACTACTTTGACATTTCTAAATATTTAGGTGGTCATGATGTGTTGCTAGATGTCAATTTTAATCTATGGATATAAATTGTTTAATAAAAGAATTAAAGATAAATTAAAGGATTTTAATTTATCTAATCATAAATATGATTTAAGGTTATCTTTTGTATCCATTACTAGCATATTTGAGAACATAATAGATCATACATAAAGAATGAGCTGAAGAGAATAAAAACATTTTAATCAAGTTGGACTTGATTGTAAAGTTTGAGAAACTTTATGAATAAATAGAAGATATTTAATAAATAAGGATCAATATGAGATGTTATATCTTATTTGTCCATAATTGATATTTAATTAGAATTATTTAAAATTCTATTTAAACATTAATTAAATTAGAATTAAATTTTAATTAAATTACTAAAATATCAAAAACATGTTATAAATAAGCTTAAACTCTAAAGAATCTAGTACTCCTTGCTTAACCCTCAATGTAACAGTTGCAGAGTTCTCTCAACTTATTATGTGGATAACATTAGAGATCTGACATTTATACGATTATGGTGATTAAGATGAATTAGTTTTGAAAATGGTTCGATGTATACGACAGGAATATGATCAAACTTCGAAATAAGATAAGAATTAAAATTCATGCCTTATTAAGATTTCTACAGTAATTATTTTATATAATTTAGTGATCTTAACTTTTGAAAAAATAAGAAAAAGTCGTAATTATTTTGTTAAACAAGGGAGCAAATCTCGACTCGATTTGCAACATTTTCTTTTGATTTGACATCTCATTCCTCGTAGATTTTCACATTCTCTTTCGTGTAAAGTTTTCATATCCTCGATAAGTTCTTGATTTCTTCTTTAAGGTTAAAATTCATAACCTATATATATATATATATATATATTCCCTCCTTTAGATACTGGATGATATTTCCTGTACCTTATGGAAATTATAGATTAAAAAATAATTAACTAAAAATTAATTAGTAGTTATGTCCTATAAATTCATAAAGCCTTTCATATGTTCTAATTTTTTTCTTATTGAATTCAACATTCTAAGTACATCATACAATTGATTAGTTATATTATTAACAAATTTTATTAGAAATACTTAAATATCAAAAATTAAAAAAATACAAAGTAAAACTAATAGAAGCACAATCCATTCCTAAGTAGGTAATTTTCTTGCTTAAATTATATATCTTTAATAATATTTACTTTTTCTTTTTTCATATAGATTTTGTAAAATGGATGTCTGGCATGTATGCTATCTACACCAAATACTACATATATTGTAAGCAAGCTCTTGGAAGTGAGGTAACACAGCAGAGCTGAGAAGAGTGTGAGAAAAATGAAAGCAAATGCAATACTTGGCAACAAAGTTTTAAACTTTAACACAAATCCTATGATGTTCTTGACCCGGTTCAGTGACAGCCCACCAGTTTCAAATCCCATTTCTGTTAGGTTCAGGACCAGAAATCCTGTATGCAGGCGGGGTTTGTCCGGTGGCAGTCGCAGCAGGTCGTCGGTGACGGAGGTAGCCACCGTGAAAGTAGAAGGTGAAGAAGGTTTGGCTTCTAAATTGGAGGCAGAACAAGAGAAAGATGCTTCTAAATCGGTTGCTCGTCGCCTTATCTTGCTTCGCCATGCTCAGAGTTCGTTGAAGAACCCTTCTCTGCGAGGTAATTGCTGTTGATTGATTGAGAATTGTGTGCAAGATTTTTTTTTTTATAAATTTGTTATCATGTTCATAATCAATAACCATAGAGCTATTTCGGCTGTAAGAAATGCCTTAGCTTTCATTATAATAATTAAGCCTCGAACAAGTACTTGGAGTGTTTAATGCTTCCCTGGGTAATGGCAGTAACTTTTATTGGTTACATTTGTAATGACCCAATTTCCCAGTTCATTTGATTTGAATCCTGGAGTGAGTTTTCAGCTTCTTGGTTATGAACTTGTTCTGCTTTCAGCTTGATGGTTCTCTAAATTTCCGATTTTGTGGTTAGATCATGATCGGCCTTTGAGTAAAGAGGGACGAGCTGATGCTGCAAAACTATCTCAAAAGCTCTACCAGCTGGGCTGGATACCTCAACTGATCCTTTCAAGGTATAGGTCTACTTATTCCTACACTAATGTGAAATGGAATTAAAGAAAATGAAAATTTTGTCGTCTGTTGTTATACTTCTGAGTTTGTTTGTAATTGATGAAGTGATGCAGTGCGAACAAGGGAAACCCTTAAAATAATGCAGGAAAACGTGCCAAGCCTTTTGGATTCTGAGGTCTGCTTCATTTCTAGCTTCTATTCCATTGCAGCTATGGATGGACAGACTGCTGGACACCTTCAGCAATACATCTGCAAATACTCAACTGATGAGATTGTCACTGTCATGTAAGTTCCAAGGAAAAGTAGTGATTACCATCTGATTCAAACTTTCACTGAATTACGAGTTTCCACACACTTTAACTTAACTATGTCTGCTGTTAGCACATGTTTGAACAGTGGTGTGCGCTGCTACTTATTAGGTGGGAAATGGTTGTTCAAAATGGCAGGTATGAGATTTGTCTTCCTGATTAAACACGTATTGTTCATACAGGTGCATGGGGCATAATAGAGGCTGGGAGGAGGCTGCTTCTATGTTCACTGGCTCCTCCGTAGAGCTGAAGGCCTGCAATGCTGCTTTACTAGAAGCCATTGGAAAGTCTTGGGAAGAGGTGAAATGAATTTGGTTTCTTATAAGGCGTCTGATTATACTATGGAACTGCTTATTTTTCTGTGTAAAACTACAGGTTATTATCACATCATTTCAACAGGTTTATTAGGCCATTAATTTTACACCACATATCTCTCTATGTGTTGTTTTCAAACTATGATGTTGTCAATTGCAAGTCTAATGAGAAATTATGGTGACCTTAACCTTTGTAACTGGTCTATTGGCATAATATATGATAGCCATTGAACTGATAGTCCAATCCCTTCTAGGGACAAAAGAGATAGAAATCATGTCTGACAGTTTGGTTGTTTCAAGTAAATGGGCCATTAGAAATTGTGAATTTGTTTATACCTTGTTGCTTCTTGGGTTGTAATTCATGTTTACAAAGTGAGGTCAGCATGCTAAGGGACAAAGGGAAATTTCTGGTGGAATGGGTGGTATAAAAATGAGTCATCAAGTCCTCAAAGCAGACTGATATAGGATGCCCTTATTAAATGACATAGGAATCAGTTAAAATTCAAGAGAAGAAGAAATTCTTTTGGGAAAGGTGGAGATGAAGCTGGATATGACTCCTTGATTCTCAAGGGGTGGGGATTGCTATAAGTAAGTACTCTCTGACATTGCTAGATTTTTTTGTTGTAGAAACTTCAACATAAAAATGCAACCTTCTCCATTACAATAGTTAGGCCTATAGTTTACTAAAGTGTCCACTAGTAATGGAAACCGATGTGCATAGGCTGGTGGAAGATTACTCAGAATCATATCTTATAGCAGGAAGCCTTTGTCATGGTTCATAGCCACTTGATATTGTTCAAGTACAGGTCAACAGACTGATTTTGGGAATACATGTTTTATTGAAGAGAACCAACTGCAGTTGGATACATAGATGAAGCAGAGGTTATGTGCAGGGTCAACAAGTTTTCATGCGTAGATGCTAACAACAATCTGGTAATATTTGATAGGATAGATGGAGTTTAGAACTTGATAATATTTGGTTGCAACGGCCTTGACTGCATCATTCAGAAAAATATTGACCATATTTTTTTTTTCTGGTTTCTCTGACAAGTATTTTACACTTTCAGGCATTTGCTGTAGCAGGACTTGGGGGATGGAAGCTTCTGGGAGTTGTGAAACCAAGTAACGACCTGTAGCCTATATTGACGATGCTACTATCCGAAACTGAACGAGATAAGAGAGTCTATAGATTCTAATTTTATTTGATCTGTACAGAATTCTTCATACTCCAACCAATTCGCCACCCTTAATTCCAAGTTTTGAGCAAATGAAATCTAGCAAAAAGAACATTAGCAAGCCATTTTCAAAACAATAACAATGACGTAGGCAGGAGAAAAGCTGTGCTCAATCACTAGAAATTTGCCTGCTCATTGAGATTCTTGCCTTGGCAAAGCCTTTTTGTATATCAACCTAGCAAGAGTTGGAACAGTCATTCTCTGCATGCTTTTTAAGGTCCTTCATGGAGGACTTACATCATCCTCTCCTGTGGTTCAGTTGACACAGATTTGTGTACTGTAAATGGTGTTGTAACTTGAGGGGTATAATAGCATGTATGAACCAGATGTACATAAATGTCACCTAATCTCTCCAGAACTAAAAGAAATGAGGTACATTCATTTGGTAGGTGCATTCCTCATAAATGGCAGAGCATTGAAGCTTTGTGTCATTAGTATCGTGTGGGTGCCAATACAGGACCATATGGGATTCATTGAACCATATCCATATGATGGCTGGCTATAAGCTTTGTTCTATTTGCCATTTAAACTTTATGGTATCTCATAACTCAGGCCAAAGAAGAATGATGGTTATTACTTAAGAGAACTCAGCTTCAAAATGGTCAAAATTTCTTGGTTGTGATTGGAGTTGTGTGGTCTCCATCTGATGTTAGGTACTGAAGAAAATAAGAACTCGATAAGAGTCTTACCAGTTTATAGGGAAATCTCTAGAATGGAACTAGCATTTATTTATTAATTTATTAGCATCATAAATTTGTTATCAGAATATATGGCCTTTGATTGGGTCATGTACATTAAAAGATTTCATGACAAAAATCTGTGTTGAGATTTAAACAACTTTTTTTTTCCCTTTGGACTTGTTTGTTTCTATTTTTATTTTTTATTTTTATTTTTAAATTAATGAAAAAAATTGTCTGTTTGAATTTTTTGGTTTCTATATTTAGTTTTAGTTTTTTTTGGGTATAAAAAGTGATTTCTGTATTTTGTTTATGTTTTTTTAAATAATCTAATTTACTACCAACCAAATATATATTATTTAATTATTAATAAAATTATAGATAATTTAATTTTATATTATATTTAATTAAGTAAAATTAATTATTAATATGAATAATATAATTTTACATAATAATTTAATTCAATTTTTGTAATTAAATGAAATAGATTTAATTTAATAATTATTAATAAATATAATTAAATTTAAAATATCTTCAAGATATAAATATTCCAAATAAAATTTGATTTGATAATTAAAATATATTTGAAGCTAATATAAATTTATAAATTAAAAGTCTATTTTAAATTATTTATTTTAATAAAAATAATTTTTATTAATAATTTATTAATAAATATTATATAAGAGATTAAAAATTTTATTTAATTAAAAATAATTTTTTTTAGTTTTATCTGATATGTAATTTTTACAGAAAATAAAAACTAAAAATTACACCAAAAAAATAAAAGTAGAACCAATTAAAGGTAATCCTCCTTGCCAAGATTCAGCAGCATTGTAAGAATCCGTGTATATAGAAAAGAAAATAATTTGAGACTTAGGCAGTGTAAGTAAAATAAATATTTACATATATATGTCATTTCTTTAATTAAAAGTGAAAAATAAATATAATGAATATAACAATAGTGATTAATTTAATCTAGCTTATTACCTGAATATTTAGATAAGAACTAATCAAATGGACATTATTTAAAGATTATTTTTATTAAATTTTATTCTACAAAAAATATATTACTATTTATAATAGTTATAATCATTAAGGAATATCAAGTAATCGGTACCAAAAAATTTTATTTTACATATTTATTAAGTAAAAATAATAATTAATAATTTTCTATAAAATAAATATTTGAATTTACACTCACAATGATTTGAAGTCATTTAATTAAGACGAAGGGAAGGTAAGATGGTATTGATTACTTTTTATCCCTTGGACAACTTATGAATGAGAGGTCATGTTCATTGTCACGAGGGTGTTCTGAGGCAAGAAAGATGCTTTTAAATCCCTCGTGTCGACGCGAATGAGGGACTGCTCTCTTCTTCATGTCTTCCGCGAGGGCAGCTAGTGCGCCGATTTTTTAGCTAAGTTGGAAGCTTCTCAGCGTCAACGTTTGGAGATTTGGGAGGCGCCTCCCCCAGGACTCCGCCGACTTCTGGAGCAGGACGCCTCTTCCACGGCCAGTTTACGGCACTGAACTGTCCTCGTCTTTGTGTTTCCTTTTTTATCACCGTCGCAATTTAGTCCCTCAATTAAGTTCCAAGTGAAATCTCACCAAACAACATAAGTGTACTTCACTTAATCAATTTGACAAACATCTTATAGGCTCTCATTTGAAGCATTTTGTCAAACATATGTTAAGCCCTCCAATCTCCACTCTTTAAAGACTTAGCCAACTCTCTTTCAAAGGTTAAAAGTGTTAGAATAAGATCTCCAAATCCACAAACACGAGTATAGCCTCACTTCACCGTTTGAGACATTTAATTAAACAGGTTTTGTGTATTCGGTTTTATGATGTTTTTGGGGCAGTAATAGCAAGGAATCAAATCATATATGTGTAACAACAAATATTTATTGATGTCTTATAACAAATGTTACACAAAATGAGGTCTGGCAAGAGACAAAATCAACCAATTATAAGTAACAGTTTTGGGCAAGATTTTTTCACCAACCATTATATCTTTCATGCTAAATTTATCCTAATTTTAAATATGTAGATGTTTGTAATATTATGACCCTTTTAAATATTCGAATTAGGACAACTACTTACAACTAACATAATCCATAAACCGACATAAACGAAAGTAATCGCCGTTTTGTAACTGTCAGGACTATAAGCTGAAATGGTCTTTGACTTGTTCCGAACCTGAATTCCAGTTGATACGATGCCACAATCATTCTATTTTTGAAAATGATCGAAATGGACATCTTGCACGCTTTTCTAGCTTTTAATGACTTAGCAATTATTGGATAACTTTATTATGTCAAATTTTTGTCAAAATAGCCACCATAATGTTGCCAGAGTTTTGCAACATTGGTGTCTGTGAAATACTGAAAAGAAACCAACATTCCATGGGATAGAGAGAAGTTCTTTGCCCGCTCTCTAACCTTTAGCTTACAATTCAGCATATATCTCCTTCAATCCTTGTTTCTCCTCCTTCCATTCCTGCTACTTTCCTCCTAACAGCTTTCTACACGCTTTCTTCACTCATTCCCTGAAACCTCTTCCTTACCAATCACCCATTCACCCGTTCACATTCTCCAAATCAGATCTCCTGTAAGGTAGTAAGGTCTCCTCCATTTTCTTTCCACTTTCCTGCCTTCTATTGTTTCCTCTTTTAGAACCTGTCTCTACTACTCTATTCTCTGACAAAGACTGCTTAACCATGCATACTTTGCAGAATTCATATCCTACTACAAAACAAAACACATACATGAAGGATTTTCCTCCCTTACCCTCTTCCTCACCCTCGTCCTTAGGTGTAGCACCGAAACCTCTCCTTCCCCTACCCCAAGCTCCTCAATCTTTTGCTACAACTCAAACTTCAGCTACATCTTCCTTTCTTTTCACTTCGACCTTAACCCTAACCTTACCCTCTTCAACTTCTGTTATTCCTTCTTCAGGGAGGAGAACTTGGAAGCAAATGGTGGGTGGTTCCACAAACCTTGTTCTGCATGTCTGCCCTTCCAAGTTAGAAGATGGTCGAATTATTGTTTCTCCTGATAAAGAAACCTTGGGGAGGGTGCCAAATCTTGAGAAAACTCCCTCATAGGGTTCTTCTAGAGCAAAAGACCTGCATTTCTTGTATCTCAAAAATGGGCTCAATCAGCTTAGAATAACAAAAGATTTATGAGGCTTTAATAGCTGAAGACAAATACATTATGTTCATATTTTCGTCTAAAGCTCAAGCATTAAAGGTAGTAGAAGAAGGGTCGTGGCATGTGACAAACTTCCCACTATTTTTACAGCCTTGGTAGCCAGGCTTTTAGATTGATTGTAAGGAAAAAAAACTAGTGTCAATATGGGTAAATCTCTTTGATGTTCCTCTTGAATACTGAACTATAAAAGGATTAAGTATGATCATTAGTTTTCTTGGTAAACCTCAATGTTTGGATGATAATACAAAAATAGGAAGAGGTTGGGGTATGCTAAAATTTGCACTAACATGGATCTTTCCAATAGTTTATCGGAAACTATTCCTATTATGAGATTAGGGCTTGATGGGTCTTTTTATGAGGATAACATGTTCGTCCAATACCAATGGAAGCCTTCTCTCATTTCTCTAGGTAAAAAATGGATCCCTACGGGTAAAACTTTTCTTAGGGAGGATTATAAGGAATTGACGTGTGATGGTCTCATAAACAAAGCGGTAGGGTAGATCGAGGAAGTTAGACCTGAGACTACATCTGAAGATCGACAAGAGAAAAATGAACTAGAATGTGATGGTAAAGGTTATTGGTTGTAGATGATGCCGAAGAATTATTGGTTATAGATGTTGTTGGGGAAGAAGTCTTTATTGAAGACAATGATGGGGGAAAAGCTAAAGAGGCTACTCCTAATGTCAAAGACATCAGTATAGGTGAGGAGAACTTGGTGGATGAATTGCCAGTCAACCTTGACGACAATCCCAAGGGGTTTGATCATAAGGCAACTATAGGTTCTCTTCTGGAGGATAATAAGGAGGAGGATCCCTATTATTGGAGAATTTTTGACAGCCATTAAAAGGAAATCCAACAGGAACAAAAGGAAGGGCTCCAAAAATAAAATTATTTGAATTATGAAAATCATCTTATAGAATGTGAGGGGTATCAATTGTCCTAAAAAGCTCTAAGCTCTAAGAGATTTTGTCTATAACACAAAGCCATGATTTTTGGTCTTTTCAAAACTAAAATCAGATATGAAAAACTTAATCTATTGAATAAACTGGGATCAAGATGGAAATTTATCTTCAACCATCAAGCACATAGGTAGGGGAGAATCATTATTGGATATGATCCTACTTTGGTGGATGTTCATGTTTTTGTCACAGAGACGCAAGCCATTCACCTGAAATGTAAATTCCTTCAGGTAAATGTTGACATCTTTTCCTCTTTTATCTATAGTGCTAATCATGTCTTCCAGAGGAAATTGTTATGGGAAAGTTTACTACAGTTCTAGAAGATGGTCAATGGACCATGACTTTTATGTGGAGATTTCAATTCTACATTATATAGAATGGAATTTGAAGGAAATTATAGTCTGAGAAACTTTTCATCTGACTTTAATGACTGTGTGGGTAAGCTAGAAATCTTTGACCTAAAGTCTCAGTGACATTTCTATACCTAGAGTAATAAGTAAATAGGAAGATGGGTTTTGAGGAAAAAACTGGATCGGACATTGGTGAACAATGCTTGGGTTCCTCAGTTTCCTATAGTGTAACTTCTTTCCTAGACCCTTTATTCTTAGACCATACGCCTATGCAAATTGAGAATCTTCTTCATAACCAGGGCAGAAGAGGGTCATTCAAGTTTAATAATCTATTAATCGATGATGAGAGGTTCTTTAAGGCTCTACAAAAAGGTTTGGAGGCTACAGTTGTAGGTACACAACAATTTGTCTGTATTCAGAAGCTTAAAGCTATCAAAAGGGAGATGAAAATTTTAATGAGTAGAAGATCTTCCCCCACTCAGCAAGCAGCTGCCAAAGCTAGGGAGGAACTAGAAATTGTCCGACATAACCTTGATTTGGATCCTGCCAATCCTAGCCTATTGAGTACCGAGAAGACTATTTTGATGTCTTATCTTTCTAAAGCTAAGGGTTATGACGGTCTAAAAGAACAAACGGCCAAAGTCAATTTGCTAAAAGATGGTGAATGGTGCTTAAAATGCTTTTTCAACTCTATCTTAGCTAGGAGAAGTGCAAACAGAATCTGCTCATTAAAGTTACAAGATAGGGGAGGAAATTTCTAAATAAGAAGACCTTCTAAAGGAAGCGGAGAGATTCTTCAAGAGCTTCTACGACTCTTCACGGAACTAAGCTACTACAATCACTCTTGAATTCTTTATTCATAAAAAGATCCCTCAGGAACAAGCTACAACTCTCATTAAACCAGTGGAAGAGAAAAAAAATAAAAAAGGTATTGTTTCAGATGCACCCTAATAAATCTCCTGAACCTGATGGTTTCAGTGGTTACTTTTTTCAAAAGACATGGCAGGACACTAGACTTATGGTTAAAAGAGCTATACTAGAATTTTTCTCTGGGGGAGTACTATTAAAGGAGATAAAAAAAACTCACATGTGCTTGATTCCTAAATCCACTTGTTCCTCTACATTGGATGACTTTAGGCCTATTGCATGCACTAACTTCCTATACAAAATTATCTCTAAAATCTTAGCAAATAGGCTGAAGCCAATCCTAGATTTTTTGATCTCTAACAATCAAAGTGCTTTCCTATATGGTAGAAGAATTGGAGATAATATTTCCATTGTTCAAGAGTTGATGAAAGGGTATCAAAGGAAGAATAGCCCACCGAATTGTATGATAAAAGTGGACTTTAAGAAAGCTTTTGATGATGTTGAATGGGACTTCATCCTTTAGACTTTACGACTCTTGGGTTTCCTTAAAGAGTTTGTCAGTTGGGTCAAGGCTTGTATCACCACTCTTACTTATTCCATTCTAGTTAATGGTACCCCAACCGACATTTTCAAGAGTGCAAGAGGTTTGAGACAAGGCAATCCTATCTCCTCATATCTCTTTATCATTTGCATAGAAGTCCTAAGTCACCTAATCCAACAAAAAGTGGGTAATAATAAGTTCTTTAAATTTCACACTAAATGCAAGAGGTAGGGCTTATCAACGTATGTTTTGCGGATGATATATTGCTTTTCTCTAAGGCATATGGCAAATCTATTGAACTACTCATGTCAACCCTTTCTTTATTTAAAGATCTCTCAGGTTTGGAGATTAACTTTACAAAAAGTCATTACATTCTAGCTACAAGTGCTAATACAATGGAAAACAATATCTCCACAATCATAGGGATGAGCAGGAAGTTAGCTCCTCTATCCTATTTGGGTCTTCCCATCACCATAAAAAGAATTCAATTTTTAGAATGCCTTCCCTTGATAGATAAGATACGGAGAAGATTGGGAATGTGGTATAATCAGGTGCTCTCTTTTGAAAGGAGATTGCAACTTATCAAATCCATACTAAATTCCCTTTATGTATACTGGTCCTCGAACATACCTTTAGCTAAAGGAGTTATCAAAACCATTGAGAAGCTTTTTAGAAGATTCCTGTGTGCAAACTTAAATTCGGGCAGTCATTTTGTTAAGGTTAAATGGCAAGAAGTTTGCAAAAGGAAAGAAGAAAGGGGATTATGTTTGATTCCTATTGCCTCCTTTAATAGATCAGCATTGATTAAGAACCTTTGGAATATGCTAATAGAAAAGAAATCTCTGTAGATTTGATGGTTTCATAATTATATTCTAAAAGCTTCTAGTATTTGGTCTATTCCTATAAAACCCTCTTTCTCTTGGCCCTTGACCCAGCTCTTGAAGCTTAGACCTATTCTTAAACCTTTGGTCTCTTGTAAGAATGGAAATGGAGATAAGGCTTACTTATGGTTTGATAATTGAACAGGTAAAGGATCCCTAATGAGATATCCTCAGGCTCTTCAACTTTGGAATGAATTTCTTATCAAGATGAAGGTTAAATCCATCTTACTAAGAGGTCAATGGAACATTCCATCGGAGCTACAATATCTTACTTTAATTTATTAACCAAACCTAGATAGAGAGGACACTTTCCAATGTCTCAACCTACCTCCAAACACCTTTAACATTGCAAGATTTAGGAAGTGGCAGAATCGGAACAACACAGGGTAGATATGGTTTCTTATCGTTTGGCACAAGTCACTTATGCTTAGTTACTCTATTCTCCTATGGCTTACGGTGCTAAACAAGCTAAGCACTATAGACATAATGCATTTCATTACTACCAATCTTGTATGTGTTCTATGTGAGATAAAGGTAGAATCAAGGGATCATATTTTCTTTAAATGCCCCTTTTGACAGTTTATATGGGAGCGGATAAAAGAATTGAGCCTTATTTCTAATGTTGGTACAACATTCATGGAAGCACTTGACTGGCTTCTGAAGCTGAACCATATTCCTAAATGTAACGAGTACATATATATCATCTCCTTCGCCTCCTCCATCAAGGAGATTTGGCAAGAGAAAAACAATAGAAGATTTTAGAATACTACTCGTAATAGAAAGAAGGTTCTCAACTCTCTGATTAGTGGAATCAGAGAGAAAATTCTCTATTATACTAGGTCAGAAAGGATATGCCCTAATCTAGCCTCATCATGGAAAATCAATTATTAATATAGCGTAGGAGCAAAATAAAGATGGAAGAATGAAGGTACCTGTGAAGCCCATGCTCATCTGATGTAACTATTGACACTGTGCTTGACGCGTGTAGCCCGATTTAAAAGTGTGAGGTCATCCAAGTGAACACTGGAAGCACCATCGGCTATAAAGGAACACCGAAAGCAGCATTAGCTGTAGAGCTGCATCCTCCATCTCTGCATCTGGATCAATTTGGAAGGATTGGGCGAAGAAGGGAAAGACGTGATTTACGTTTACCCTTTTTGCCAAATAATTTTTTGCCTTTGTTTAAACGTAGAAGCATTGGCTCTAAATGTCACCGTTTGTGGTTGGTTTAAAGGCCCTTCTTGAAATGTTATTGTTTCGTTATATACGCTGTAGCTAGCCTACATCTTTGTAAAAGAACTGATTATTATCAAATATCATTTTTTAACTTCTTAAAAAAAACCAAAAAGAAGGTTTCATCAACCTCCCCCACCAAAAGATAGTCGATGTCTTCATCGGCAACCAATATGCCAAATCTGTCCAACTTTTTTGTCATTGATTGCTTCCTTCCAAAGTTGGCCAATCAGTCACTTTTACCCTACAAAATTCTAACAAAATATGTTGGGTAAGTGTATATCAAAATGACACATCCGTACATGCCATTTTGTCAAGATTTTGAGATGGCAACCTCTGCTACTAACTTTAAAATTTTAACAAACAACAAATCTCTTTGCTACAGATGGAATAGTTAAATATGATACTACAAGTCCATTTGCAACCCCTTATCACCACTGAAGGAAGTTTATATGAGCCCCTTTCGACTCTCGACCTACAACTATCTTATTTACTCATCAAACATCTTAGCTTATACTAGCCTTTTCCACCATCAATGGATTGACAATTGCTACTTCACTATTGACCTCCTCCTCGGCCAATAATGCATTCAACTTCATTTTTCTTGAACACTTCCTTATATAATGTGATCCACTGCATATAAAGAAAGTAACCTTTTGTTAAGTAGAACTTTGAGAGGTTTGTATGTTTTTATCTTTCTTATTTTGTGCAACAAAATTTTCTCCAACAACTTTGCCATTCTCATTATCTTTGGAAACTTTTGCCTTATCTTTATTCAACCATAAATCCATTAATCGATTAGTAGAAGCAATGGCAATTGGAAGGTCTTGAACTCCCTGCCTTCGTAGTTGAATTTATGCCTAAAATTAAAGTCTTTATAGGAAATTGAATTGCTTGTCTTCTTCCAACATGCTGTGAATACCCAACATCAAAGAGCTAAATGCCTTAACATGATTTATGATTGTTCCGTCATGATGCGAATTTCTCAAGACTTCCCTTATAATCTAAGAGGTGTTACAAAGCAAGATCTGGTCCTTTAGTTCCCACACTAGCACATCCCATTTGTCAATATGGACAACCCATATTAGATCATCATCCATCTTTACATGCCGCCATAACTTTACATCACTAACCAAGTACACGCAGGGCAACATCACTTTATGTCCTTTCAGCACCCTTATTGCCAAAAAATATTGGTCCATTCCTCATAAGAAGTTCCCAACATTTTAGTATATTGAACACCATCAAAATGCTTTTGTTCCTGGACTTTAAATCTTGTCCAATTCCCTCCATTATGTTAGATAACATTGGTTCAAAAAAGTGTCAATGCATCAGACACTCTACTATTTCCCTCTCCCGAAATATCATCTAGTCATTTATAGATGTGTTCTAATGCCTGAATTATAGAATTCAATCAAGCAACCATAGTGAAGCCTCCTCTTTTGGTACTAGTATAAAAATTTGCTCCAACTAAGTCATCATGTCCTTCAATCTTTTGTGTTCACTTGAAAATTATATTATAATACCAATTATCATAGGGATGTTTTAAGGCTAGAAAAATGCCTTCAAATCCCTCGTGTTGCAATTTAGTCTCTCAACTAAGTTCTCAAGAAATTCCACCAAACAACTTAGGTTCACTTCACTTAATCAATATGTCAAACACATTTTAGGTACTCCTTTTAAGCATTTCATCAAACATTTACTCTTTAGAGACTTCGCCAACTCTCTTTAAAAGGTCAAAATTGTAGGAATAAGGTCTGGATATTCACAAACACAACTTAACATATAGACATCTCACTTCACTGTTTGAGACATTTCATTGAACATGTTACGTGCATTCAATTTTATAGTATTTTTGGGCAGTAAATAATAAGGAATTAGATCATATATGTGTAACACACATTTATTGATGTCTCATAAAAAAGGTTACACAAAATAATGTATAGAAAGAGGCAAAATCAACCCATTTTTCAGCCTACAACACACACACACACACACACACCCACTGAGATATATATAAGCAACAATTTTGGATAAGTTCCAACAATTTTTTCACCAACCATCATGTCTTTTCATGTTAAACTTATCCTAAATTTAAATTTGCAGATGTTTTAAATATTATGATTCTTTCAAACATTCATATTAGGACAATACACTAACATAATCAACAAACTGACATAACCGAAAATAACTGTCATTCCATAACTGCTATTTTGTAACTGTCATGACTAAAAGTTAAAGTGGTCTTTAGCTTGTCCCAAACCTAAAATTTTCAATTGCTATAATACCATGATCATTCTATTTTCGAATATGGCTGTATTTTATCGAAATGGACAACTTGCACACATTTTAGCTTTTAGTGACTTAGCAATTTTCTACTCTTGCAAAAACATGCCACCATCATGTTGCCAAAGTTGTGCAACGTTGATGTCTATCAAATGTTGAAAAGAAGGTCTCACACTTATCCTCTTTATTATCAACTTTCAAATCCTTTTTTTATTTTTCTTTGTATTAAGTAAAACTTAACATTTCAAATATTTATTTGAGATTGAATTGCTTTAATTTTATATTTATTTAACCAAAAATCACCTTAGCAAAATCAAAGAGTTTGATTAGGTAGTAATAAAGAAGGCAATGAATTGGGTTGGATTTGTAACGCCCTGATACCCCCTGGGAGGATACGGGACGCCACGCAAACAACATAACATACATGCATACAGAATCGAGACAAAACCAAAACATACGAAACATTTATCATGCATTCTCAAAAGCTCAAAGCAGAAGCAATTCAGAGCAAACATACATCATAATACACTAAGCTTAATACAACTTGTTCCAAACCGGAATCAGCCTGAATTAAGGATATTACAAACCTAAAATAAATCCAAAGTCATAGACATCAAAGGCAAGCCAAAAACAAATTTCAAAAATACAGTTTTAACAAAACAAGACTCAGACTCTATTGGCCATTGCGGTTGACTCGTCCCAGTCCTTATGTCCATCTCTCTAAACCTACACGGGGCAAATCTACCGTGCTAAGCATATAGCTTAGTGAGTAATAACTAATCTATGCATAAATTGACAACTAATTATACACAATCATGATATATCAAAAGCATGCATTAACAGTTTATTGGAACGAACAATTCATACATATTACATTGGATCTCAGACAGATTGTACAGAAATAGAATTGAGTCTCAAAAGAGGATATAAACCCTTCATAATCATAACACAATTTCTTGTTTATATCAAAGTCAAACAGAAATCAGAATACAAAATCATATGACTATTAAATCCATTTACAGAAGCAGGTAACAGGACTTATACAGAAGATACCATGATTGGTATCAACAGGAGAGACATATGTCTCGATATCAGGAGGCACCGAAGTGTCAATACAGGAGACACCGAGGTGTCAATGACAAGAGACACCGAGGTGTCAATAACAAGAGCAGCTGCAGACCCTTCTAGGCATGCCTATTTACCCACAACTAGGACTTGACAGTTTTAAAACCAAATAAGTTCATTTCATGTTCAACATAATTAGCCAATCATTGCTTTCATGCCAAAAATTCAAACATATCAATCTGACAGCTTTGCAAATCATTCAATGGATTAAAGTCAAACAGCAAACAAACAGTCAAAGCAGAACTATCCAAAATTTCTTACTAGATTTCTTACTGAATTGCCCACAATTATTCAACAAGACTTACCTACAAATAGTACCATTTAAATTAGTTACAAAATCTCCCTTACTGCTTATTGCCTCGACGTCTCGATAATATCTGGAATCGGTCACTCGATGGGTTCCTCTAAAATATTTAATACAAACACATATCACTATTGTGCACAATTAATAATTCAATTATTCATAATCATGTATACTGAATATATATGATGCATGTTCATGTCAAAAGTTCGAGTTTCTTATCCTTAATCTTATCACATTGCCAAACATGTGAAACCATACTCAATTGCTCAATCTAAAATTATT
>JAOSBP010000204.1:4504578-4514932 GCA_027563825.1 Erythroxylum mucronatum
TCTTGATGAGTGGTGAACTCATATATGTTTCATTATAATTCTTGATATGATCGGAATAGATTTTTACAGAGTATTAATCCAGTGTCTGCATGTTGGAATTATTAATTGAAACATATATTAGGGAACTTTCACTCAAATAAAGAGTTTATAGTGATATCATCACTTCTAGGTGTTTTATGGAGATTAGTGATTAAACTGGTGCCAGGAGTTTGATGGACTAGCTACCCATCAAGTCTTAACACCAAGATGAGATCTTGTGTGCTAATCACCATATAGAATAAAACGGGAGATCTAGAAGGAAAAACCAACATAAGGGCAAAACGATAATTTGACCCTTTATTGTGAGGATGTCTATAATAAGGTTTATAATAGGGTTTGCAATTAGACACATTATTTGAAATATGTGTTCTCATAATATTTAGTAATTCAAGAGTTCAGCTAATTTTCTTTAGTGGAACGACATTTAGTTAATAAGCTAAAATTAATTTTAATGAGATTAAATTAATTTTAGGCTTATTGGAGCTTGAATTATCTAAGTCCAAGAAGATTCTCCACTTGGCTTCAAGGAAAGTTATCAAGGAAAGTAAGAAATATAAATGGAGGTTTTAAAGCCCATGATTGAATGTTGGGTTGCACTAATTAATGGTTAATTAAAGCCCAAATGTACATTTAGAAATGGGTTAGACTTTGGTTTAATTTAATTAACTATATTAAAACAATTTTTTTAAAGAAAGGAGAAGGAATTTCGGTTTTCAATGGGCTGAATGTACAGCTGCACATTTGGCATTGAATTGCTAAATAAAGATGGTATTTATCATACATTATCAGCATTAAATGGAGTAATGATCTTACCATTAAATAGTTTAATAGTTATCTTTTAATGATAACATTAACTTATTAACATTCATTGGATTAAAGAAGAAAAAGGTAGATTAGATGGACCATCTTCCTTCTTTCATCATTCAAAACCAAAATTGATAGGTCTTATTTAGGTTAATAGTCTTTTCATATAGCCATCTTAAAGAAAAATGAGAACAGTCTCATTTATTGGCTTCTCTATGATTGATTAAAGAAAGAAGTGATGGATTTGATGCAAATCTCTTCTTTCCTTTGGGGTTAACAGAAATTGTGAGTTGGTAAGAAAGTGTTCTTGCATTTTTATCACTCTCTCTCCTATCTTGCATGGTGGTACCAAAATTTGCATGAAAAATTTCTCAATTTTGGCTTCTTTCTTCTAAGAAAAATCTCCTCCAAAGTGTTTCTTCTCATTTCCCACCAAAGGATCTTGTTAACCAAGTTGTCCAAGAAGAACAAGTGGTAAGCCGGATTGGTTGAGGATACAATATCGAGAAGAGGAAACAATGACAAGAAGAAGAGGATACATCATCTTGGAGAGGATATATTGCTAAGGATAGGATAGCACAACGAGGAGTTAAAGCTGTAGCGAAGAGTTGGTAATATTTCTACCATCTTGTTCGTATGTTAACTATTACCCTTATACCGTATCAGTATGGATTGACATGTTGGTTTGGTTATCTTGCTTCCAATGCATTATGATTTCTAAAAAAGTTTTGAAATCCACCGTTTAACCAAATATTGTATGTTTTTATTTCCGATCCAACATTTCTTGTGTTAATACTAAGTTTAAATTTATCACATTGAAGTTGAAGTGTTTATGTTTGAATTAATAACCTACGCTTGATTTCAATACCATGGTATGTGGCATTGTTACACAATATGAATCGAGAAAGCAAGTTCTCGCTATAACTCCTAGGCTCGTGGAATTTTTCACCGATAAGCCTCATAGGAGCTACATCATGAGTTTCCAACCTATATACCATTCTAAGCGTTTATTATACCTCAAATGATCTATAATTTTTACAACTATAAAACTTACTACTTCTTTAACGTTTTGATTGAAGTTCATATACTAAGTTGGAATTAAAAGGAACACTAAGGTATGTGACATTGTTACACCTTATGAATCGAGAAAGTAAGTTCTCGCTGTGACTCCTAAGCTTATGGAATTTTTCACCGATAAGCCTCATGGGAGCTGCATCACGGGTTTCTAACCTATATACTATCCTAGGGGTTTATTATGCCTCAAATCATCCATAAGATCTCAAACTCATTCCACATACAGTAAATACTTATGTAATCGTACATCTACTCATCAACGATTCAATCAAAACCCAAACATAAATACTTAGACTATTAAAGAAGAACATAAAAACTCATCAATGATTATAAGAATATTCTAAACAACAACACCAAATCTAAACCTCCTTTGCATTCACACAAAACCCAAACACATTATAATTGTATTATTAAAGTAACACATATGGTAGACATTAGTTGGACAATTTACCTGGATAGACGGACAACTACATACTACAAAGAAGAAGGATGAGCGACACTCTTCAACACAAAATAGGGTCTGTGAAAAAGAATATTTCGTATTTATTGTAATACACTTATTCAATAGTTTTATTATATTTTTAATATATTAAAGCTAGCAAATATATTAAAGGGTTTTAATTAAAGAGTGCAATATGTTTGGTACTTAGCATACTAAAGCTATTGTTATAAAGTAATAAACATGGATTATAGTATATTACTATCAAAAAATATCCAGGGATAATAAAGTACTTTGAATTCTAACCAAAGCAATTTTTTAATTAATTAAATTTATTTTGACAAAAATAAAAGAGATGGAATGAGATCTAAAAGTTTAAGATTATAATAAAAATAAGTAATTTAAACTTCAATTTTCTTTGAAATAATGATTGATTTAATATTATCATCAAAAAGTTTTAACTAAATGAGAATCTTATATATAAATATCTTGCTTTTATTAAAGAGAAAGAACATTTAAAAAATTAATTAAAAATAAAGAAAATGAGTGAGTTAATTATGAGATTATTCTCATCATCAATATTTGGATTACTTTGTTAACAAAAAGTTACTTATTTGGAATAATAAAATAAGTATTAATAGCAAAAATTAACATAAGGTAAACTTAATGATATTTGTTTGGTTTGGATTAGATTTAAACTAAAAATCAAACGACATATTTAATTTTCTTTTAATTTTAAAAGTAAAATATTTTTCTATTCTAAAGAAATCAATAATAGTCTAATTTGATTTGATTGGAATGTGGCCTTTATGCTCACCTTTAAGTATAATTAATTTGTAAATTTTAATATTTTCCTTTTTTACGTGTAAGTGAGTCTATTAGCTAATTTGCTCTGCATATATTAAATAACGGTCAAACTGCATATATACTTCATAGCCGAGACAAGAAAGATCACGTAGGCGACAGACAAAGTTGTTAACTTCGTGCCCGGAAAAACATATCTTTGTCTGTCACCTCTCCTGACAAGAACTTCAGATATTAAAATTACAAAACGTGAGAACCATGCAAAACAAGGAAATAGTTCATCATCATGTAAATTCCTTTTGATAAATTAACACACCCTTTTTATAAGAACTCAGTGTGTAAACGTATTTCTACTCTTTATGGCATCAAATAAAACAAAGAAATTCCTTATGGTCCCTTCTGGAAAGTGGAAAAAGAAAAGGTCAGTGCTTAGATCATTGTTCAGGTCGAAGCCAACACTACAAGAAAATAAGACAATTAACGACGTTTTAAAAACGTCATTGAATCTCAAAAAACGTTGCAAAATACATTCTGCGACGTCACAAAAAACGTCACGGAATGTGGTGTAGACAAAAGATTTTTGCGATGTTTTTTGTAAAACGTCACAGAAAACACTAATATTCTAATTTTTCGCGACATTTTTTAAAACGTCGTAAAAAGTCTTCTGCAACGTTTTTTAATTATTAATTTTTTTTATTTTTCAAAAATAATTTAAATTTAATAAATGTTCAATTTTAATAATTTTTTAAATATCAAAAATTTTTAAATCGTATTTGTTTAATAACTATTCAATATTATTTATGAATTTTATTTATTTAATAATTCTTGAATTTTTAAATATATCATTAATTTTAAACATTCCAATATTATTTTTTCCACTTTTTGAAAATCATTTTAATTTAATAATTTTTTAATTTAATAATTATTATTTAAAATAAATTTTTTATATTTTAGTGTTATTGTTATTTTCTTTGAATAGAACAAAGGAAAAGGGAAAAAATAAATAAATAAATTTAAAAAACAAGAAGTAGAGCATTTACTTTTTATTTTTGAAAAAAAAGGAAAATATTTAATTAAAAGACCCGACGACCTACAAATCCAATTCTATATAATTGTATTTCCAAAGTTGTCTTCAACCTAAGAATAGACCCTTCTCCCTCCGTTGGCTAACTCGACTGATCCAAAACTCAATACAAACAGTAATGCCATCAGGACGCTTTGCTTCCAAAAGGTGCTAACGATCACAAACATCAAGAGTGTTGTGATGAGCATCAGTGTGATCACTGCCAGGCCTAAATGCACAAAGGGGGGAAAATGCAAAATGGTTAATTTTAATTCTTTATTGTCGAAGTATTAAGGCTAAGGGAGAGAGGAATAAGAATATGGAAATACCGTATGCATTGCTGATCATATCAGTATCATTACATCCAAGAAAGTTACGGGTTCTGGGCCTCATGCGGATAATCTGAACAATGCCCTGCCGAGCTGCAAAAAACAAATATCAAGCGCATATCAGCTAAGCGTTCAAAATTTTACATATAGAAGCATTTATGCAGCTTGGCAACCTTGTAGAATCATTTTGCAGGATCTCCAAGAACACACATAATTGGATAATTTTCATAACATATTATTAAATCTCATACTCATTTACCCTGGGACGCAAGATATATCAAAAACAAATTGAAACAACAAAAGTAAATGGGTGCCTTTGACTCCGCATTGCCATGAAACTAAAAGTAGCTAATAAAAGTCCACTAATTCAAGCACCTAATTTTCTACTGCATCAGCAACAAAAGGTTGACATAAAACCTTCTGGATGGGGCATAATAAACAATGTGTTCGACTCCGGCTGTGGAAATTAAGCAACTAGAGGCAAATGCTTAAGTACCTAACCAAATAACCAAAGAGGAAACCATCAGATGATCACTTCTGCCTCAATCTTTCCTAGTTCTCTCTGTCACTTCTATACTTACTGAAAAATAAAATTTATCAGGTACAGAGCAAAAAGAGAGGATGTTCATGATGTAGTTGAAGCCCATACTTAGCGTGATCATCAATAATCATTCATTCGACATGAGTAAGTTAAGGTCAATCATTTCATCAACGTTCAATTTCAGATTTACCAAAAACTTTAGTCGTGTAACTAGTCCAAAACTACATCTGAGCAATTGTTGGAAATTAAACCATAGTTACGCAAGGAAAGTACAGCAATAAGAACACATTATTGTACTCACACTTGATGCAACTCAATATCATCAGCTCACCTATATGGCAAATCCAAGCCAACTAATTAGTTGGATAATTAACACAACTAATTAACTAGATCAGACAAACTACTCTCAATAGCAATAGACGAACTCATCATACATTACAATACATCCAAGCCAATTTAACTATCATTTCCAAAAAAGGGTCCAAAGGCATCGTAGTGAACAAGAAATTATTGACTCAAACAATAAAAAACTATGGCAACTGCAAGGGAAGACATATCGATTTCACAAAGTCATTCACTAATGAAACTAAACCAGAGAAAAATTTGAAGATGAAATTCAAGAGTGAGTAGCAACCACCAGATCTAGTTTCACAGGTTCATCAGGAATGAATGCAGCTTGAGTTTGAAGATAAAAGGAAAAATAACTTCTTTTTGGATTGTCCAGACCAGAAAAACACAGTAAGAACAACCAGAAAACTCTTGCAACCATATAAAATTAACTCCTCCATCATTCTTTAATTGCATCAGCATCATAAAAGAAAGCAGAAGGTAAATGGGGTTCACTTACATTTAAACTTGAAACTGGATCTGCAAGAGCAGATGGCTTTCTTGAGGAGAAGGAGCCACATGCAACCACAACCATTTTCTTGGCTGCCCTTTTCAGCTTGGAGGATGCTCCTCCAACCCCCATATCTTCTTCTTCCTCAAAGTTCAAATCGTATGCTATTGTTTTGCAGCCAGTAAACTATAATTCTAATATTAATAAAGCAGTGTGGAGTGGAGTGGCCTATAAAGCAGATAAAGTACAGACAAAAGCCCCTGCCAAGTTCTGCAACTTCATCAGACCCTGTTGGTTCTTTGCCTATTTGCTTTTTCTATTGTTTTCTAACACACGCTCTCATATGTTTACCATCCCTTTCAAAGTTTCAATTTTCACCTTGACCACCACAACCACTAATATTCCTATATTTATATGCCAAATCTAACTTGCAAACCACAATATCGTACTACTTATTAATACTCTACTTTATCATTAAAAGTTAAATGTTCTTCATCTACCTTTTCTGTTTTTACTCATCCTGCTTTCTCTTCTTAAGTTTCTTTGCTTCTTTTTACAATACCCTGATTCTTTTTCCTGTTCTCTGCTTGCTTTGTAACGGATTTTAATACCATAAAGAAGTCTCTCAACTATGGAGGGAGCTCTGTTTGTTCTGGTGTCGCGTACATATGGACTCTCCTGGTTCCATTACTTTATTGTGGCTAGAGAAGCTAGTGATCAGATGCTAAAACCGTAATCATTGTGAAGGTTATGTCCACGCCATTGAAAACCCACATGTCCTTTTCTGCAAATGAAGAGAATTCCATGCTCACAGAGTTACAAAGTGTCAGATACCAATCTTAAATTGATTGGAGTGAGACTAAAACAGCTTTAGAACCACACCCACTTCGTGGTTATATTCAGAAGATAAAGAGAAAAAGCAGAGGTTATTGAGTGGAGGAGAGCTAATTCCAAGCAAATGTAATTAATGCTATAAATGGATTGGCAGACCAGGGAAGAATAAAACCTAAGGTGGCAACAACAAAGCCTAAGGTGGCACTTTCAGGGTTGGGACCAGTTTCGCACACCCACCTGACCGATATGTTTTGCAGTGCAAGGTCATTGTGCTTGTTCAGCACAGGTCTCCATTATATATGGTCTCTTTCTGCTCTTAAATGCACAATAAAGATATAATACAGTTTAATTTATTTTTTTAAAATTACCATATTTTATTAAAATTATGATAAAATCAACATATTTTATAATTTGAAACATGTCACATATTAGTTTGACAAAAAATTGAGAAAAAGAGAAGAAATGTGAGATGCATGTAAAAGGTCAAACTCCGTACTTTACAAGGATCAGGAGAGGGTTATCAATTGTACGCAACTTTCCCTTTGCATTTTACAAAAAGATTGTTTTGTTACTCGAACTCGTGACCTTCTAGTTATAAAGGAATAACCTTGCCGGTTCTTCCAAGATTTGTTAAAATACACATTTAATGCATGTGTAATTAATAAAGGAAAGATTTTAAAAAAATATTAAATTATAACTAAAAAATAAGTAAAATTATAAAAAAGAAGTACATGTCTTTGTCCTTAATCAATTAATCAATTCCCAAGCTTGCTTGCTTTTGGTAAATGCCAGTGCTCTACTGCCATAATCTTTATTGTGGTGTGTACAAAACTATCTGGAAAATTTCTGGCCATAACTAATTGAGTAATGAAGTGATGAATATGGCATGAATGGTTCTTCTTTTAAAGAGGTCTGTATCATCAAAAAAGAGCAACCCTAGAAAATGTGTTTGCTTCAACAAGAAATGGGAATTTGGGACCACTTTCATATCATTATTCATTAGAGAGCACAAAGTGTATTCAAGACCGTTAGATTTGAAATTCAAGTTTCTCATCAAGATCAATCATAGCTTTGGCCTATTGCCCTTTGGCTTTTATGGTTTCTTCTTCCATCCACTGCATTCCAATTGACTGGTAATCACAAGACACAAACTCCTCTCCATCTCATTCGACACATTGTGTGGAATGCTTTGGACCAATCCTATAAGTCATTTTGTGTAAAGTTGGCCATCCGTTCATATATCATAAAGATTTAGCAGTTAGGAAAAGGTGTTTATGAATAGATAATCAATGTATTTAGTACATTACTTGTCCAAAGGCTTGGTTAGATTGAAGTTGGCATGGATAGTACAATTATAGGAGATTCATTTGGTTGAGGCAATTAATTCTTGACCACCAATCTAAATCTATATAAAAATCTTCTGCTTAATCCAAACTTTTTGTGATGCTCATTAAGAAACTATTAAAAGTTAGTTGTGATATTAAGTTCTTTAGACCAATGATTAAACCTTAAACCTCTTATCTTCATTCACGGAGACGTTCAGTACCGATGGACATGAATCAAATTATATGACTTGATTTAGTTTACATTTTTCTGTTGGGATTTGATATTAAAAAATCTACAAGCAAATGGTTTAGGATTCAGAAGATAACAAGGCGCAGAAAACAAATTGGTGCAAGTTGGAAAAGGACAGATGAACTAAAGGATACTACTGTCAGTATCGAGATCTCTCTTTAGCAGCTGACATATGGGAAATGCTTTAACTGATCTCTCTTCTTCATCAAAAGAAATGTTAAACAGTGACCTCACTACCTTCCATGCCTACAACACACACACATACACACGCAGACACACAGAAAAAGAGATGTTTGTTTTACTTGCATGAGATCATACATTTGACCTAGTCAAACCATCTTGGTCATGAGCTCCACGGTGACCACAAACGTTTCATGCCCACAATCTTTATTTGAATCATTGCTTTTTTTCAGCTATCTTTATTCCTGGTTTTCATGTGATCAACTATTTCTGCTTGTTTTTAATTTGCTTTTGCTTTGGCATCTTATAGAACTGAAAGCTTTACGAGTCCGTATCTCGTCCCCAGCATCTTCCTTAAAATGTGTTTTTATGTTCTTAATGGAACCAAGAACAGTCTTCGAAATCTTTAATGCTAAACTGTACGCCATGGGAAATGGAAACCTGGGAAATTTTATTCCTGGTCACCATGTTCCAAAATAGTTGGCTCTCATAACTATACGCAACAAAGATGACTGCCTAAAAGTTGCCACCAAATTTTAGCAGAAATAACAAGTTCTGCAGGATCTTCTTGGTATCTTGTAATGACTATCTCATTTCAGATTTCCTAAGTTTTAACTGAGTAACTTTTGACAGACAAGCTATATTTTTGAGGACGCCGTTGTCAAGATATAATAGTTTTCTTGCTTATTATAACTTCTTCAAAGATAATCATTTTTGCTATGAAGATGGTGTTTAAGGGTTCAGTTCCATTTGAAGGTTTCAAAAGTTAAGATTCGACTTTTTATATGATGGAATAGGTTACAATGTATGGTTTATTTGGGGGGCCGGCGCAGTCTGGGGGTGTCAAGAAGGCAGCAACATCTTATCTCCAGCTTCAAGTGGTTAAATATAAATAAACTCAACTCCTTGAATGATGGGTTCCTGACTTTTCCCGACTCGGCCTTCACGAGCAAGCATGATAAAGAGTTAAAGACTAACCACCAATGTGATGACATCTTGTTATTTACTGCCCTCACAGCTTACATGTACGTGCAAAGACTTAAATTCATGAATGATGATTGTATCAGTGGCTTTGGCAAGCTAGTGAAAAGCTGACCTAATCGAGTGAAGTGGACATGCCCCCCCTCGAGATTCACATACTAACAAGGAAGGAAGGCATGGAAAATAACCAGTGTATGAGCATAACCGTAAACTACTCTCATCAGCACTGGAAGAGTAGCTGATTTTTCCTTATAACATTGTTAACTACATGGTTACTGGTAGGAATTCGATCATAGCCAGCAAAAACAGTGATTTCCTCTGGAACAAACGCAAACTTCGACAACAAAACCAATTTGAGCGAGTCCCAAGAACATGTTGAGACATATACCACAGTTTTGTCTGGTACCTGATGGACGTCTGAGTAGCCTTATTGATTTCTCCTTTGCTAAATGACATAGAAACTGAACTTGTTTGAAGAAAACATTTTCATGGAATCCTCTTTGATCAGTAAATTTGGAGTTCTATGTATCATTTATTCCAGCCTTAACGTTGCAATTGATTGTTGCTGAATTAGCATTAACACCTCTCTCTGCAATTTCTTGTAAGTCTTTCAACGTTGACAAGCTAGATTGCTACGGAGATAGTCAGCGAGCATTGGTGTACTCGGGTATCTTGGAAAACTAGTAGACTCACAATTCTAAATCAAACAACAATATATTGATAATATATCCACATTACACTCTATATGATACATTATAAATACAATGGTCTTTTTATAGGCATGAAAGTCGGTTTACCCACCAACTTTTACAGCTAACAATCAACTACAAAACAGCTACAATAAGGAAACATT
>JAOSBP010000204.1:4546873-4576868 GCA_027563825.1 Erythroxylum mucronatum
TACAGCTGTATAATATATCAATATGGACTATTTTGCAATTTTTAAAAAGTTTAGGGACTATTTTATAAATTTAAAAATATCCTGAAACTGTACCCGGTACCGGTACAGTTTCGTTCCAGAGTCCAATCCGGTATTGAGCTCGGTACGGTATTCATAACATTAGTTGAAATTCAAGGATGGTTACGAGTTTATTAAGATTTTGTTGTCTTTTGTTTCTGAAAGACTTGATTAGTATGCAAGAACAGTGCTTATTAGGACAAGTGCATTACTAGAGTAAGTTGAGTTCCAGTGAATCCTCATGCCTTTCCCACTACGCGTAGCTATATATGGATCATATGAGCCTTATGATCATAAATGATTATTGTCTATGCAGTGATGTCCAAGTAGACTAACAAATTTGGCTAAGTGAGTGTAAGTTAGCCTTCTGTTCCAACTGAATTTGTATCAGTTGATATTTGTTTTGTTACATTCATTTACTTTTATATTCAAAACATTACAAAATTGGTCCTCAGTTTATTTAAGACTCATAAATGATATGATTCAAGTATATATTTTTTCTTTTCCATCTCCTGACTTTCAACGGTATTATGTGTTGTTCCACATGCTAGCATATTCCTAGTCTTTATGGCCTTTGAGAAAACGTGAATATCAAGGTAAAGATTGTTAATGTCCTTAGAAAGTAGAAACTAAGATTGAAAGAATATAGCTAGTTGAATTGCTCATTTAGCTATTTGACTGATTCCCTATAAAATACCATTTCTTTATATCAAATTGCTAATGACTGATTCTCTATAAATATTTTATAGGTATTTTCCCTATAAAATACCATTTCTTTAAAAAAAATTGTCATATTGTTAAAGTTATTACTTATGCTGAGGGTCTTATAATTATTCTCCATATATGTTTGTCATATAATAATTTAAAATAACATAAAAGTTAAAAAAAATAAATTTATTTATAAGTTTATTTATAAGAAGTATGATTATGATTGGCCACGGACCTGCCATGTAACATCCCGTTCCTACACTAAGGACTAGAACCCTAGATTTCGGTAATTGAGAAAATAGCAATGAGAGATTAGGAAAATGCATCTCATGCTCATGCATAATGTTAGCATACACACACGTGAATTTGATTATTGCACACATTAAAATGAATGTACGTGCATTCATTGACATTCTGAGTATAATTGATTATTTTATGTGAAATATGATTTTTTATTGAGAATCGTGTTTACGCGTATTGAAAATTAAATTGGAAGGTGTGATTATTATTTTGAATTTTTAGAGAATTTGAGAAAAATTTCTGAAAATTTGGGTAATTTTGGACTAGGAAAAATGCCAAGTGGTAGAATAATTGATGAACAGTGGTATAAATAAGAGTCAAATGGCAATAAAAATTTTTATAAATGACTTTGGGATTTAATGGCATATGCCATTGAAAATCAGGAGAAAATTTGGTTAAAAATTGGAGACAAATAAACTAGTAGATTAAAAGACCCAGAAGAAACCTTGAGAGAGTGACATGTGGCAAGTGACAAGTGACAAGTGTCACTTGCCACACCACTTGTTTAAAGCTACGAAATCCTTGAGTGGAAGACCCATATTTATGGTCTTTCACTTGTCTTTTACTAGACATGCTTCATTTCTCCATCTTCTTCTTTTCTTCATCTTCTTCATGTGTTCTCTTCCTCACTCACGACAGCTCACTCTCACCCTCATCATGTTGAACTTTGTCTAACTTGTTCACTTTGCTTCTTCAAGAATTATTGTCCTTTTCATTTCTTACTAAACACCCAACCTTACCACCCTAAAATGATGTTGCACGTGTAAGAGAGGGAAGCTAAGGTTAAGTGAGATCTTAAAGAGTTTGAAGAATTGGAAGCTAAATCAAGCAAGTAGCTTGTTAAATATCATGGGTTCTGTTAAATAAAGAATTTATGATAATAGTTAGAGGTTAACGACATGAAATGGTGTTTTGTGTATGTATGTGTTGTGAATGATGAAGAGCATGTAAATTTCTTGCTTTTATTGATGAGTAATGAGTTATAAAGATGTTTTAGAGGTTGAATGATCATGACAAGGAGTTTTGTATATGTTAGAACGTTGGTGAAGAAATGAACATATATACACATATTGATGTTTTGTTTCCTATAAATGATAAATAATGGGTTAGGAGTTGCTTTAAGGATGATTGATGTTGTATATGATGAGTAAGAAACTATGAGTTATGCTACATATGTTTTTAAGATGTATTGGTTGTGAAAAGGATGTTTTAATGAGAATTGGATGTTGATGAGTATAGAAATGTGTTTATGACTTGCTTGTGTTAATGAATGAGTTGAAATGAAGATGAGAATGAGGAGTATATGGAGTAGAAAAGATGATATATGTATGAGTTGTGTTAGGGTAAGATTTGGAAACAAAATTGGTAGTTAATCTGGAAAATGTAGCAGCAACATGATTTCTGAATATGCTTCTATATTTTAGCCATAACTTGCTCTATAGTTGTCCAAATGATATGATTCTTGGTTTGGATTAAACTATAAACATATGGCTACATTTTTCATGAAGACATCCAAATGAGATGACTTTTGATTTTGAGTAAACTTGAGAAATAAGGCTGCAAATTACATGAAGAAATCGCATTTTGATTTAGTCTTTAAGATTTTTAATTTCTGAATGGAAGTTGAGTATAGTGTAATATTTCAGTATAAGAGCAGTAGACCTGAAATTCAGCTTTTGGAAAAATCCGAAAGTGATTCAATGAGTTATGAATTGTGATTTTAAATGGGTTTATGAGGTATAAACCTAAGTATAAGTTATACTTATGTGGCTTTTGAGATAGGATTGATTATGTGACAAGGATAAAGGAAAATACCCGAGATTGTCATTGAACATGCATTGTACATATTTCATATACATAATTGTGCATATGAATACTTATAATTGTGCTAAGTTATTAATGTTTGTGTGCAATGTGTGTATTGCATAATGTTGATATGCAGGATAAGCGTCTACATCCAGACATTTTCAGATCATGGAAGCTAATGTTAATCTGAAGCGTACTGTGAATCGACCTAGATGGTCTCATTTTATTGTTTGTTTTGATTTCAATTTCTGCCTTAAATGATTGTTCATATGACTATTATGCAATGTGAATATGATTGATGTGATTGTACTGATTCCGAACATTGAAGGTCTGAGACTTTTGATGCATGAATGAAATATTGAAGTGTTACTTGAATGTGAATTGGGCAAAATATGTGATTTCTTAAATTGATTTTTAAACGTCGGACCTAGTTCCAAAAGAATAAATGTGAATATGCATATGAATAAAAAGGTGATTCTTAACTTAAAAGTTGAATGCTGGACTAAGGTCCAATGACATGTGAAAATAACTGGTTGATCCATTGTGATTGATGCATTCCATCACTTGAATACATGAAAGATAAAGGCTGTTGTGATCGGAGTAACCACCAAAAAAGAGCTTAAAGCTCAAATTGTGAAAAAGAGCGTAAAGCTCAGAAAGTGTATAAGAGCCGAAGGCTCACTATGTAAAATGAGTCAGGTATCTCCAACGGATACGGGACAGTTATTAATGAGCTCAGTATTTACAATAGATACGGGACAAATATAGGCACTCAATCACAACAATAACAAATTGAAAGCGAGTCTCATAAGAATCACATATGCATTTGAGGTGTATGAATTGAATAATTTGACTAATTTTTGTATGTGAGATATATTTATAGTAAATAGGAATTATATGTAGACTCTATATGATTATTAATGAATTGATGTGTATTATGTGAACATATGTATTGTATGTGTTGTGTGATTGAGTGAGCCATCGAGGATGATCACTCACTGAGTTCGCAAAACTCACCCAAAATTTGCAATTATTTTTCAAGCTCAGATGAGTACCCCGTTAGACAAACAGGAGTATACCTATTGCATTCAAGTGAGAGATAGAGGTCAGGATCAGATCGCGTCTGCATTTGCATTTTCTTATTTTGTGTAAATTTGTATATTTCGCGATCTTTGTATAATGTGTATTCAAATATTTATGTGCGTAATAGTTGGTGAAAATTGGAAATGCTTTGTAAAAGAGATTGATGAAAGTGTAAGGACAATTGTGATTTTGACTTTTATAAAATAAAAGTATGAGTTCGATTTGATTACTGATTTCTGCATATGTGTATGATAAATGGGAAAAAAAATTGTACTGAGTTTCAATGAGTTTTGACTGTTCTAGCGTACCGCACTTGCGAAATTTGTACTAGGACATCACTCAAAATATTGGGTACGTGTCTTGCGATGGTGGAGTGCTACATGTCACATTAGACTTAGGTAGTCGAAGTTTTTTATAGGTAGCCTGAGGCTAGCCTGAATCCTGATTCTACCTAACTCATGTTGCACAAGCTCAAGCCTAAGGACAAGCAGCCAAAAGTCAACCTAAACCCAAGTTACCAACTTCGACTCAGCCTTACTCGACCTTTTAAACTTCAGTTCATGCTTATTGTCGTCAACCACTCTCCGATCTTTCAAATATCAAGTATCAACAATTACGTGTAGTTCACTTATTGGGCACCCATTTTTGGCAAAATCAAACAATCTATTTGCGAATGTTGTTCGTCAGTACTAGAAAAGCTTGCTAGCAAATGGAGTGATGGTGATTCATAAAGTAAGTGATGGACAAAGTGAACCAAAAGAGAGAGTGAACCACGTCTAACTTAAATCTAACCCCTTTGTAGTATGAATCATAAGAGACTTTGAGAAATAAGCTATTAAAGAATAAGAGAAAAAAAAAAGTATAATCATAAGAGAGAATTTGGGAAATAAGCTATTAAAGAAGAAGAGTAAAAAAGTGAGGAACAAAATTGCATGGAGCCATCGATCAAAAGAGACAAAAGTTGAGTCCTTGACACTGTTTTTATGTTCTGTCAATTGCAACTAAACACATTTATGTTCTCAAGATAAAAACAATTTTATCTGTTCTGTCCATCACAATCAAACACCTCACTGTCTTTAATTTTTATTTTATTTTATTTCTAAATTTTTGTCTCAAAATTTTTGTCTCATTTCTACGTATATTGAGGACAGTAATTAAACGTAATGTAATTTTCATGTCAATTGTCATATTTGTTAAATGGGCCCTAATAGAGTCATGGTAGCTGGGCCAAGTACTCCAAAATTCATGTGATTCACATTCCCATTAATTTATTTTCTTTATTCAAAGCACAAGCACATGTGGTGAAGAGAAGAGGAGAGAGCAGCATCTTTGAAAGGCGATGTGACTGAAGATCCTTTTCTTCCTCCCCCTCCTCTGCTCTGCCCCGCTCCGCCCATAATCACATCTCGATCATCACCTCGTTACTTGTCAGTATCATTATGACTATTCCTCTTTTTTCATTCTTACTGTTATAAAACTAACTCCACTTGCTTTTCTTCTACGCGGTCTCCAAATTTTTCTTTTTGTACTTTTCTTTCTTGTCCACTTGATCAAACTCTTCCCACAAGACTTCCTTGGTCTTCCATCCTTGTTCTTTTACTGTTTAATTCATTCCAACTCGATTGTCCATTTTCATTTCTTCTTCTTCTTCTCTTTGACCATTTCCTTTATTCTTAGTCTATGTTTACCTCCCCCTTCTTTCGTCAACCCACAATTTCATTAAATTACTCGAGATTAAATTGAGACATCTCCTGGGTTTGTGAAGCAAAATGGAGGGCAAAATGAAACCTGAAAAGGGGCGGAGTGAGGGATCGAATTGCTGCAATCCAGTGAAAAAAGCAGGGCCAGTGACAACAGAACATGTGTTATTGGCGCTTGGAGAGACCAAGGAGCAGAGGGAACAGAGGATTCGCAGTCTTTTTGATTTTTTTGATACCGAGGATTGCGGATATTTGGACTATACCCAGATAGAGAACGGACTTGTGGCCCTCCAAATTCCTTCTCATTACAAGTACGGTAAAGACTTGTTGAATGCTTGCGATGCCAATAAAGATGGGCGTGTCGATTTTCATGAGTTCAAGCGTTATATGGACGAAAAGGAGCTTGAGCTCTACAGGATTTTTGAAGCTATTGATGTTGAACATAACGGTTGCATTTTGCCTGAAGAGCTCTACGATGCTCTTGTTCGGGCAGGTACTTCAAATTTCTGCCTGCGTATTTTTTCCATTTATTGTTTAATCACTTTCGGAAACAGGAGTTACTACATTGATCGTATTGCTCTATGGTTTACGGATTTCTAAATGCAACTACTTCTAAATTCTTGATCCCAAATTTGTAATCTTTTTATGTATTTGGTTATGAGCTTGTAGTTTGCAGGTTTTAAATGTATGATCAATAATCTTGAAGTTCTTTTGTAATGCTTTTACTGAAGTTTGCTAAGCGTTCATGAAATGATGTTGTCAGGAAGGGTGCTGTCAAGTTTGCTTAAATGGACATTTTCACGGTTTCTCTATATTGGAGCAAGCTTTTGTAGATATTGCAGGCGTAACATGATGTAGCTTGTTAATGGAGGTCACTTAGATTCATTTATATTGGTGAAATTCAGTTGGTCGTGTTAGCCTTTTGTTGTCTTGTATTTTCTACATGCCCTGCATCTAATGAAATCCAATTATGAAGTCTATGGTCTTCTTTCTAACAAGTTGTTTTCATTCTAAAGCCGCACCAGTCTCTCTTTTGTAGGGATTGAAATTGATGACGAGGAACTTGTACGTTTTGTTGAGCGAGTAGATAAGGATAACAATGGAGTTATAACATTTGAGGAATGGAGAGATTTTCTTCTGCTTTACCCCCATGAGGCAACCATTGAGAACATTTATCATTACTTGGAAAGGGTATGCCTGGTCGATATTGGGGAACAGGCTGTTGTTCCAGGCGGCATCAGTAAGCACGTTCATGCTTACAGGTATCTGATTGCAGGAGGTGTTGCCGGAGCAACATCTCGTACTGCAACTGCTCCTCTTGATCGTCTAAAGGTTGTTTTGCAAGTACAAACAAAACGAGCTCATATCTCACCAGCAATAAGGGATATATGGAAGGAGGGAGGAGTCCTGGGAATTTTTAGAGGCAATGGATTAAATGTCATGAAAGTGGCTCCAAAAAGTGCTATCAGGTTCTACACCTATGAACTGCTGAAAGATGTCATTGTTAGAGCTAAAGGGGAGGGAGATAATGCTCATATTGGTACTGTAGGCCGTGTTATTGCCGGTGGCTTAGCAGGTGCTGTGGCATAAACCACCATTTATCCTTTAGAACTTGTGAAAATTCAATTACAAATTCATGTGTGTGAATATCGAAAAGTTCTTAATCTTTGGGCCTTATCAAGGGATATATGGGTTAAGGAAGGACCCCGGGCGTTCTTGAGGGGTCTCATTCCATCTGTCCTTGGGATTGTCCCTTATGTAAGCATTGATCTTGCTGCATATGAAAGCTTAAAAGATATTCCTACTAGAATATTTTTCTCATATGTCTTAAGTTTCTAAAGACACCAAGATTATACAATTTGGTTCATTATTCTATGAGTTATGCTCAAAATAATACAGACTGAGTACATTTAAAATTTTGGCTAGTGCATGATTGTGCACTCAAAGTTATACAACTTATATCTCTCAATTATAATATTCAAAAATTACAAACTTTATACCAATAGAAAGCTTTGGTTTTTCATCCCTAGCCACTAAAAATGTTGATTCAACATATTATACATCTTAGTAGTACCAGGATGCATAGCATAAGTTGCTACACATGCTTCCTCCATAATCTCTTTCATCAGATCTTCAACATCGGGTACACACAACCTCTGTTTCGACCACAATGTAACCTCCAGCCTGGAGTTGAGGGAGCTGATGGAAGAACTTACATCACAATTGTCAACAATCTGTAAGTGATTTTACATGAAACATCATATGTTTATAATTAAGTTATAGGTTTAAATTTGAAAATTGCCTTTATTCAATTTAGCACTCAAAATCAAGAGGTCAACAACAAGAGGTTTGATTCATTAGAGGCATCATTGAAGAAGGTGGAAACCCAAGTGGGGCAATTAGCTAATCAACTTCAAACCATCCAAAAGGAAAATTTTCTAAGCCAAACAAAGCAAGCTAAAGCAATTACGATCTAGCAAAGTGGTAAGGTAATAGGTAACCAGGTTGATAATGTTGTGAATACAGGAACAAAGCAAGAAGATGATGGTAAGAAGGAACAAACTATCACAACACCATTAGAGGAGGAGAATCTGTAAGCTTCAACTTCACCAAAGTTGCACAAGTCCTATAACCCATACAAGCCACCAATTCAAACATTATTTTTCTAAGTGTAACAGTAGAATTGAAAAAAATTTCAAGATTTCTCAAATTTTCTATTTTTAGATTTTTTATTTGTTTTTAGGATCTCGTCAGTTACTTTAGATTTTTTTGATAGCAAAAGTGCATGCATAATTCATAGTTAATATTTGTTTCATTTTGCCATCAAAACAGGTATGTTTTCTTTAGGAAAAAGAGTGAGGTCTCGGTTTTGAGGTTTTGGAGAATGAAGATGGGTTATCCTCTCATCCTTTGGTGACCCATGGAGGGCTAGATTTCTTGACTCCAGTTCGGAGGTGATTCATCTAATAATTCATCGACAGTTGGAATTGGAAATTGGTCTTTTACTGTGACAGTGTTCAAAGCATGATAATCAATGCTGAAACGCCATGAGCCATCACGGTACCAATAACAAATCCATATTGGTCCTATATTGGTTGTGACATCTAGATTTTTTTTGGATTTTCTTATATAAAAGAGAGAGCTTTAAAAATATTGACAAAAACTTATCTTTAGGGTTATGAATTAGAACATCTAAAGAGAAGAATGAGCAAATTTTAGCAAAGAAAGGAACTTCCACCAAGATTCAAGTAAAGACTTCAAGATGGATGATGCCACCACTTCAGATAGTGGGGATAGTATGGACATCCCGAGATGTCCTTCCATCTGCAATATGACCTCCTTCATCCATCTATTATAGGCCTCTCATCTTGTCATTTGCTTTAATAGCTCTAGCTAGCTTAGGAAATGCATGGGCTTAAGTATTCTAGAATTAATTCTAGTGAATATGCATTGTGGGATTTAAACTGAATTCCTATTGAATGGAAATTTTGTTAATGTTAAAGGGAATCAAGAAAGGCAAGAAGAGAGGCACTTTTAAGCAAGTATTCAAGCAAGGAATTCAGGTGGGTTACATATTTATAATAAAGTTAATGAGCATGTCATTTTCATAGGGTTGAATGTCCTCTAGATGTTCAGGCATATGCTCTATGGTAGTGGTGCGTTATATACATGGCCTTGTGTATACTTACACAACTGTTTTTGTTCTGGGTGTTGTCCTACTCATTGTCTTTTCTATCTGTCTATCTTAAATGTTGACAATTTTTAAATTGAATATGACAAAACAATTAAAGGGCTCGTATAGTAAACAACTTATCAGCTATTTTTTAGCACGTATTGAGTTCTATAGTTTACTATTATGACTATGCCAAAGGCTATATCCATCACTTATAGGACATAGTGAGAGCTATAGTATAAGAAATAGTCTTACCCTAAGTAGATTCTAGTTCAGGAACTCATAAAAGGCAACACTAAAGGGAAACTCATTAAAAGTTGTGCCCTTAGGGTTGATTTCTATAAGGCTTTTGACAATGTTAATTTAAACTTTTTCCTAGACTGCTTAAGAGCTTTCAACTATCCTAATGCCTTTATTGGATGGATATTTGCTTGCATAACTACACCCTTTTTCATGTGTATGCAACCTTAAATATATTCTTTATTTTTTATAGGGAATTGAGTCCCAGGAGAGTGATGGAGAAGAAATACCTGAGCTTGAGGATTGCAATGATGTGGAGATAGAGGAACCTCTCCAAGCCAAAGCCCTTGTGATTAGGCGTGCTCTCAATGTGCAGAAGAAGGTAGAAGTAGATGAGCAGAGGTTCTTGGAATATCAGGTCCCTTATGGAGAATTCTTTAGGATTAGTGGAGACTTTAAAGAAGTATAAAATTTATATAGAGTGAGTACAGGGGACAAGGTAGACTAGGGCAAAAGCAAAAGAGATTAATGGATTTAAACATTGACAAAATGGAGTAGGTATGTTGGTAGCCAAGGAACTCATACAACTTGTTGTGGGGGTAAAAAGGACTAGTGATAAAATCATGTCCTTAAAGATTGTGGGGAAGGGGGTTAGGGGCGACTCGGGATAACTTTTTTGCTCTTTTTGGCCTTTTTTGACTCATTTTTTATAGCTAGCCTTATATATACCACTTTCACATAATCATATATGCAAAAAAAACCAAAAAATGAATCAAAAACTGATGAAAACCATAATGAATGGAAATGTCTGGTTTTCAACTGCCAGCCATATTAGCATTTACCTCGATGCCAGGCTATAAAGACTAAAGATTAATTATTTTCAACTATATAGGTTGTTTATTTGCTCATAGCTGAGGAACTGTTTGCTATTAAAATGTATGCTTTAAAACCTGATGTGCTAAAGATGATCAGCAAGAACAGATATAAGGTATAAGCAAATAGGTCTGGCATAATAAGATGATGAATTCATATGGGCTTCTAATTAACAATTAATTAAAGTAAGCCCAACATTCAATCATAGGTTTTAAAATCTCTATTTGTATTTCTTACTTTACTTGATAACCTTCCTAGAAGTCAAAAGGGGAATCTAATTAGACTTATATAATTCAAACTCCAATAAGCCCATAATTAATTTAATGTTATTAGAATTAATTCCAGCTTATTAACTAAATGTCATTCCACTAAAGACAATTAATTGAACTCTTGAATTACTAAATATTATGAGAACACATGTTTCAAATAAGATGTCCAATTGCAACATTTTTTTTATTTTGATGTTCATACATTTATGGATTTGATATTGATCTTAAATTGATTTAATGAAGTCCTTGATACAAAATATAGCATGGAGAAAATCATGATGAGATCATGATAATGACATTCCTATCATGTGTAATTAGTATTTAAACTTTCCCTAGTCATGTGATTAATAAGATAAGATATCATTAATCCAGATATATTAGCACATGTTATACTCCTTGATTGGATCAAACAGTAGATCTTATAAGTTGTAGACATGAGTTGTTTATAGTTAATATGTGGATGCTTACTAAGGGTAGTAAGTACATTGGATTAACAAACTATAAGACAACATATAAGGCTACCAATATAGTTCATATCAACAATCTCCAAGTCTCTTGCGAGATAGGGCACTTCTTCATGTTCCTCTTATATCCTTATGCTTCCATTGGGAAAAGAATACAATTAAAGTCCCTCACAATTGAGACTGTAATGCTTGCCTACAAACCAGCTGAAATGCCTATAGAAATGAATCATAAGCTTGGAATTTTTCCAAATCAAATTCAAACAGATATAGGGTGCTATCATCAATTAGTTGGGAGGTCAATTTATCTATCTTATACTGGGTGCCAAATGTGCCGGATTATGTGAGCGAAAAATTCGAAGCGGAAGATCTAAGTCCAAGAATAAATTTTTGGGCCTAAAAGCCTTGTAATTTTATTTATGTTTCTAAGATGGACAATCCAAGTTGGCTTATTAATTCATGAGATGAATGGATAAATGAATGCAAATAGGCAATTTTTGTAAGTTTAGACTTGATATTCTTATTAGCATCTCATCTTGATTGGTAGAATCCGATGAAACATATAAGTAGCTCATGTGTTTGTTCATAGTGAGTCTTTAGAGAGAGCTGAACAGATTCAAACACTTAATAAGAACATGGATCGAAGTTTTATCGTCACCACTGAATAGTAGTAAATCATTAGCAAAAGCTAAATTGAAAAGGTTCAGCTACTTACATTTTAAATGCCGAGAACAGAAGCTCGGATGGAAATAGCCGAAACCTAAGATAGCATCCTATTTGCCCAGTTAATAAAAAGGTGTATTTTATTAACCCACTCTAGTCTTAGAAAATATATTTTATTACCTTCATTTAATAATAGTTAAGAATATCACTGGTATGCTATTTGGGGCAAGTAATCATCAAGTTTATGTACTCATGTAGAGAAAGCAATGACAAAACCGTACTGAATAAACCAAATGCTCCAAGACAGTGGAAGTGAGATAATTGTTTGGATATGAGTTGAAAAAGGCTTCACATTAAGAACCGAATAAAAAGGCATTGCAAACATTTGCACTAAATTGCTGCTTTGCAGATTTTATCATCAAAGGTTCCAAAACTATACCGTGTTGAGTCGTGGCTATCAACCTACCATGCAAAGGAAGAAACTTTTGTATACAGAAAGAATGTAAGCTAATCAGCTTGCTACTTAAGACAGCAAAAGAACCTATGCAGACCTGTAAGTGGAGCCTACTTGATTAGACATTGATGTGGAGGGCCTTCTCATGGATTGATGTTGCATTCCCTCAAATACACATGATCATAGTCTACGTGCTTTGCCCAGTAGTTCCTGTACTTGGGGATGCCAATCTCAAGCCACGGTTTCAAGTTGCCATTGTAGTGTATGACAGCAGCTTGCTCAATCTCTCTCTGATTGACGTTGGCATTATAACCAAGGCCGAGTACATGCCAATATCGATCAAGGGGATAAGTTCTATTCCAAAATGTGATAAGGCCAGGAGGCAGGGTCCCCAACTTCCAAAGCGTTCTGTCATGGTTCTGTGAAGAAACAAAAGTTCAAGTCACACCTAAAAGCAAGATAAAGTAGTTGAACACATTGGACACAACACTCAAATTTGGAAGTGTATGTATCTACACATGCATCTTAACTATGAAATTAGCTTATAAATTCATTCCAATATGCGCCAAATAGAACTAAGTATTTGTTGTATTAGATGGCATTTTGTAGCATCCACTCAAACTTAGTAGAATAACTGTCAACCATGTTACTTACCAGGTTCTGCCACATATGATATATATCAGTGATGTTTTGTCGTTTCCATTCCGTCAAATCAAAGATATTCATTCCATATGCCCAACCACAAGCTCGGGGATCAAAATTCTTTGAGATTAGAGGATTTGAGAAGTTGAGATACCGATCAAAACGATGGAAGATTTCTCCACAAGTTTCTACTGCACCATTAACATTACCCTTTAGGTCAAGGGACCAAAGGTCCGTTAGGTCCTTTTGCACAACAATATCATCATCTACGAACAGCACTCTGTCAAGCTTTGGGAAGATCTCCGGCAGGTAAAATCGCAGATGGTTGAGGATGGATAAGTACTTTGGATTCCGATACTTCAAGTTTGGATCCGAATTGCCATGATGTGCTCTGAAGTAGTAATCTATCATTGATGGAGAGCTGAGCTGTTTGAGAACAGGACTATAACTTGCATTTAACCATTTCAACTCCTCAATATTCTGAACCTCAATCGTGGCTTTGCCTGGTGGATTTCTTAAGAACCACATCCTCATTGCAGCATAATTAAGTCTATCGGTAACAATATGGAACACATGCTTTGATGCGTCCTGCAAATATTTAGAACCAATGTAATGGGAGTTTTAAGAATGAAAAATAAATGCAAAATCCTCAAACACCCAGACATTATATAAGTTGAACAAGGAAAACAGAAAAGGAGAAGAAACTCCTGATCTGTGTAAAGTATGAATGTCCCTTACTCCACAAAGTTGATGACGTTACGATCCCTCCAATTTAATTGCAAAACAAAAGAAGCACAAATGAATTTTCAAACAGGATGCTTACCTTGGCATGGGTAGCAGTGGAGTTGACAACAACTGCAGCAGCCAATACATTATCAGAGAATAATGCATAATGATACAGCTTAGGGTCTTCTAATTTCTCTTGATTTGCAAATTCTTTTTCAGAAGAATTCAATGCATAGTATTCAGTTGACAAGCGCAATGGAAGACAGTGTAGACCCTTAGGGAGAGTTTTTGCAGTTAACTGGGTCAAGAACAAGGTCTGTTTTTTATGCGCTTGAAGCTGCTCTTCAGCTGAGTGGAGCATAGCCCTAAGCTTCTTAACCATCACGGAGCAATCAGCCTCCAGCTGCTTGACTTTGGCTAACGTTTGGTCCATCGCCGTTAGTTTCTCAAAGGCACTGCAGCAACAAATGTTCAATATCATAGTCAGAGAAAATAGCAATTGAAAATAGAAAGCAAGATTAAAATATGAGCCACTATGGTAATTGCATAGTTGAATATTGAACAAGAATCTTATCACAGGCATGAAGAAGAAAAGAGGTGTCAAATCAGAAGATTACTTCTTTGGCAGGTCAGAATCATTAGTTGAATCCCCAAGAACACGCTGAACTTCCTTTAACCGCAGGCGAAGCTCCCTTGTAAAATGTGGATTGCTCTTCACCACAGGAAGGGAAAGATATACCTTTGCGCTGATTAGTTGATCTTTGAGTTGTCGCACTAGTGTACCTGATGAAGCCATCTGATTTGTTCTTTTATCGGTTTTACTCTGAGCATTATCTTCCCTGTTGATCTTATTCAAGGTTGGAGTAGGTAGCTGTTCAACCTGCAAAAGAAGAAACAAAAAAGGAAGAAAGAAACAGGGAGAATCGGTCAACTTGCAAATTTCAAGCCTCTATTTGCTCAATTTCCAGAATTATCCAGGCCTTTAGGACAACAAGCAATACCTTCATTGTAAGTTTACAATATCCTGAATGTTACTCCTCAAATAATTATAATGTGTAACAACTTAATATCTAACATCAAATTTTTGGCCAAATATTATTCAAAATTTGCAGTTCAAATGTCTGGGCAGTCCATTGAGGTATATTGGAAAAACTTCTGATGTATGCTTTCTAGTGGAGTTAATACTGCAAGAAGATATGATCATTTTAAATAATAAAATGAAAAAACATCATATTCAAGCACGGGTTGGATACCAGAACTATGCTTACAAATTCTGTTTTGGGAAGTATATGAAAAGCAGACAATAGAATAACCAGGAAACAATATTTCTACTATTAGTACTAAGAAAGACTAAATGTTGCAAGGCGACGGCAAAATCATGAAATCACAAGTCCAAATACTCAGCCAGATAATGAAACAAAGTACATGCCACATACATTTAAAACTTAGAAATAAAGCTACCAGCAGCCGTTCAGATGTATGCCACATTGTCCTAAATTAATCATATCATTATAAATTCACAAAGAAATACATACTAAAAACAGAATTAGAGACAAGTGTACAAAGAATAAACCTCATTTTGGGAGGAACTTCGCAATTTATTTTTATCCTCTTGCTTGGCATCATTGGCACCATCTGTCTTGCTTTCCTTCTGGTCAACAGTAGCAGTGACCTGTCTGATGGCATTATGTGCTTGAGATTGATCCTGCTCATCAGTTGTATACAATAGTCTAGCAGATTTATGATCCCCTTCCTCCGTCAACTGCAAATCTAATTAACATATAGAAGAAACAAAATCCCGGTTAACTAGAACTTGAAAATAAAATTGACCACATTCATCAAGAGATTAATAACTTTACATCATTTCATAGTTCTAATCAAAGAGCAAGTACAAGTGGCAAGAAAGATTTTAAATAAAAGAAATACCTTCTAAATCAACGTCAGACGTGATGTCGGTAGGGGAAGATGTGGTAGAATTGTCAGTATACACAATTCCAATTGGTTCTTTAAGAGCTGTAGATGATTCCTACACCAGAAACAAGAAATTGATGAGGTAAGATCTGCATTTTCAAGAGTACCCAGAAAAAGAAAATTCTTGTTTTCCACAGAAATCAGGAGAATTCAACAACAAAAATTACCAGTGGCAGCACATTCAGATGCCTGGTGTCGCCAGGTAGAGTCTGGTAAAAGAAAAAAAAGAAAATAGAAACAAGATTTAGAGATTATAGAACCCTTAAAGTTGAAACCAAAGAAAGAAAAACAAAAAGACGATCAGTTTGTTTACGAAGAGAAAAAGATTACTTACAAAAGCCGATATATCTTCCAGAAAATCGTTTCTAGCTGCAGGAAAGCGCATAAAAATTGTAAAAAGGAGAGCAAATTTATGGTAAAGCACGGATCAGGAATGCAGAAAGAAACAAATTTAACTCACAAGAAGGAACCTGGAACGCGGCAAATCTATTAATGTAGAAAAGAACCGGAGCTATCACCGTGACAAAAAGCATTGCCATAACCAAATTCCTCATCGTCATCTTCACTTTTCTTCTCTCCAGCAGACCCGCCGTCGCTAGAACCATCGCTCCACCGCCACAACCACCCCCAGAACCAACCCCGCCTTCTTATTTTTTGATTTGAGAAAAATAGACAAAAATATCTAAACTTCAAGACAAAACAACTGCATTCATCGTCATAACGGAAAAAACTGCAACAACCGCCGGTTTGTCGAAAAGCACAAAACTTCTCAATGCGCACGAGGAAAGGGAGTTGGTTACGGCCACTGGCCACCAAATCAACGGCTCGTCGATGACGATGGTTGTGGTGGCGGAGGGGTAGCAGTATAGCGAGAGAGGGAGAGAGAATCGCGTCGACGTTGATGTTAATGATAGAAGAGTGAGTGACAACAAGTGTCTGTTTCTATTTGTTTTACGATTGCGATTGATCTAATGTTCAAAAAGCAAAAGATAAGAACGTTGTCCAAATTAAGATTAAGTTAAACTGCTTAAGTGATGAGTTATATGTAACTAAGCAACCATTATCTTTATCTCCTTTTTAAATTGTGTCATCCGTTATTATTACTACTTTTAACCAACTGTTAATAACTAACCCGTTTATAATAATAGTTTTTAATTTCCTCATAATTTTTTAGTTTATTCCCTTCTTTAATTTGTAAATTAATTTAATTATCAAGTAACTTATTTAATGAACATAATTTATAACTAATTATATGTAATTAAGGTTTGTTTATTTGTGTACATGATTTGCTAATTATGAATTTTATAAATAATTATTGATTTAGAGGGCAGACATTGCTCTTTTTTTGGAGAGGTAAATTTGGAACCTCAAGATCCCTCAAGTTTTTACGTAGCCTGTACACTTCTGCGCACAAAGAGCCGTCACATACTCGATTGGTCGACTGTTGATTGATCACTGGCCCCCTGCTTAGCATCAGGTTCCCAGCAACCCTCGGGTTTCCTAGTAGCTTCAACTCCTACACTAACGCTGAAAACAAGGCGTCCGTAATTGATCCGATCAAGGAGCTATATCCAAGAGGCTAGAGGTTCATCAATTAGGAAGAAATCTCCTTCTTTCAATTTTATCATAACGGGAGTTTTGTACAATGAAGTTGTTATTATTTATTTATTTTCTTTTAAATTAATGGTTAAGGAGAAAGATGTAAAAAAGGTTGTCCAATTGGAAGATAATTATTAATTATACACATCTTTCTCTTTGTATTTTAATAAAGAGACTGATTCCGTGACTCAAACTTATGACATTTTAGTTAAAAAAACATTATTAATTATTCCAAGGCTTACGTTTATTTTAGAAATAATTTGGAATATTTTGTTACCAAATAAAAGCATTTTCTGCGTTCACTAAACAAAAAGGACTGCTTAACCTATGGGACTTCTATTTCTCAAAGGAAAAATAATTAACTTAAACATATTATATCGAAAATCAGTTTAGTTAGAAAGCATATTCCAGTAAAACTCGAACTTAATTCAAAAGTGAAGTTGGAAACACGATTTTGCCTATCCCTTAATTAATTTGAACTCCACATATTTTGATCGAAACATATTTTTTTCCCTGAGAAAAGTAAACACAGCTGGTTTTCATTTACATTGCTCGAGATTGAATCAATTTGTGTGTACGACTGAGTTAAAGTAGAGTCGTGTAAATGTGTGAACGAGATTTAATAAAATATGATAAAAACGCCTTATTTAAAACAAAAAATTTAATCTCCCATAAGATAGCGAAGAATTAGGTGTGCCGCTTGCATGTGTGGTGAAAGAGTATGCCAAGTCAGGTAAATCAGCTTGCTAATTAAGTACTGGTAAGATGTAGTATCAGAAATATGTTCGCCTTTGGTACTTAAATCTTATATTTGAAGCAATGGGAGTTGAGATCAGTTTTGATTACAAATCAAGTCTGATGCGTACAATACGTAGTAGGTAATATATACCAATAAGATGATGAAGTCTCCATGTTGCATCTTTGGGAACATTAGTGAGAGTGCGTGAAGAAATGTTAGATTGTTCCAACATGTTTAACTGAAACAAATTGGCCATTTGGTAGTCTAACGGTTAAAGCAGCTACCGTTTTGCAGGATGTAAAATAATATAAGGAGCAGATGATATGATCTTAGGCTCTAGAATCAAGTATCCTGATAGGACTTGATAATAGGCAAAAGATCATATGAACATTGTGGTTCACAGTTTGCACCTAGGCATAGGTCTGATAATTGTGCTTTTACTACTTTTTCATTAAATAGTAACACCCTATTTAGAGGCTCTTGTACAATGTTAAAGCAAACAGTTACAACCATATCCCAAAGTCTTGGAATGGCTGCAGCAATTTTTAAAACTCTATGCATTACATCTACAACCTTACAAAGAAAGAAAAATATCTAAATCAAATTTAACCAACTGAAATGAAAAATAGACAAAAAAAGAAGAGCAAGATAGTAAAAATTCAGCTCAACTCAATCAAATTGTGGCCTAAGATGAAATGTTTCAATAGATCAAGCTGTATTTGCTCAACTATTTCTCCTTTTTCTCTCTCAAGTTCAAGTTGTTTAACACAAGCCAACTGCATGATCAGTTAACGGGCATTAGCGTAGGTATCGAGGAAGAAACTTGTCAATGGTGAAGTCTACCTCAGGTGGGCCAACGAGAATAATTCGTCTGCTGGAGGTAAGAAAAACTCGCTAGCTTTCTTGTAAACCCCTGCTCTAGCTCTGCAGAATGTACCCTGTAAGTTACTATTATTAGGTATTCTTTCCATAGTTATCTCAATAGTCTATACTTCTTGATGATTTCCATAGTTGGATGTTATCTAATCATATGCTTTAGATGAGGTACTAACATTTTGTGGTATGTATCATTCAAAACTCAATATATATGATCGTTCAAAGCACACGGTTATCCTCCATATGGCTTTCCACTTGACCTATTATTGAAAACACACATTATTTTCTTTATTACACTAAAGCTAGCAAGTAGAGAGTAAGTAATAGATAGTAGTGTGTAGTTCTTAAACCATTAGGAAACAGAGGTCCACAAATGTGAACCAAGAAGTGTTGATACTATAATCTGAAAGGCAACAAAACTGATCACTTACACGAGCAATCCTCGTTAAAACATGCTTCAGGACATCTCCACAATATTAGGCCTCCTTTTCGAGCTCTTCTTTCTAACAGTTTTACTCAAGCTACTGATGCCAAGATTTGACATATTCCCAGTTTTGCTGGAGTTATCTTTACCAAGATTTGGCATATTCCTTACTGTCGGCAAAGATGCTCTGTTAACACTGTCGCAATTGTAATGTTCATCATTATTGCTCTCGACATTAAGTTCATTATCCTCATCATCACTTTCATCACTTGTGTCTTCTGAATCTATTTCACTACTGCTAGCATCAACGGAAATTACAGGCTGACCACTAGCAATAGCTGATTCAGCAGCAGCTACAGCTTCAGGGGTGTGAAGATCAGCTATACCTAGCATCAAATCCTGCAAATAAAGAATGATTCAAAACTAACACTAACTTAATTAAGCAATGAGATGCATAATCAAAGAGAGAGAAGCAGAGCGTGATTCTTCTTTACCATTTCAATTACTTCAGATTCATTTCCAGTGAGTGCCTCAATATCATAGTTTTGACAATTATCCTATTGTTCAACACAAATATAAAAACAAATTAGAGGAGATGATGTTTATTAACAGATACATAAAGATATATGGTCAATTTAAATGTACCTTAACATCTTGCTGAAGCCGATTATTTGCTTCAGATATCACTCCCAAGAAATCTCTGACTTTTCCTAAAACTGTGGCCAAAGTGAGATGTTTGCACTAAGTGATAAAGCAGCATCGATAATTATTTCATTGGAAATAATAATCCAAGGAACTAAGTTCACACTTCTCCTGGAGAACTAATGGTGGGAACACTGTTGTGTCTTGGCACAGTATTGCAATAACCATCATCCAAGACAACTGATATCTAGAAAACACTACATAGGACACTACTTTGCCTCTTATATAACCTACTAGATTTGCAATGGTGAAATAGCAATTAGCAGATTGTGAAAGCTGTGGAACAAAAAAGAAGCAGATGCACCGTATTGCTTTCATTAGCAATGTTTTGCCATTTTGTATAAAGAGCAAACCGGTAAAAAGCTGTGGTCTCCAAAATTCAAGGCAAAATATCCTTAGTTAAGTAAGTCCTGCTGCATCATATAAGTTTGGCATGTGAGATGCCACGAGTTTTCTGTTTGAAAAAAGGTCACAAGGAAGCACTTTCCCTAACTTCTTATACCTAGCAGGACTGGTGTTTCTAGAATCCGATTTTTTATCATAGAAAAAATTCCCAAAAAACTCTTTTTTCAACACCAATCTAATGCAAATTCACCGCACAAGAACAATAATACTAATTTGTAATTTGGTCTCTCATAATTTCGATAGAACTCCTTGTTAAACCTAAAGCAAATTCAAAGCAAAAGAACATCATTAACTTATAAATTGGTCTCTCAGAATTTAACTGAAGAAACCCTTCACCGCTGTATTGAAGTCACCAAATAAGTATCAAATGCTTCGAAGTTTCGAAATTACCAGTACTAGTAAACAACTAAATAAAATAAAACAAAAACAAACACACACAAAAAGAGGGAAATTCTTCATAAACCAAACTAACCAAAAATCTGAAAAGGGCTACCTTGGCTTTGAGCAACTGGAATAGTGAAGGGCTTTCCAGCTGGTGGGTGCATCCTGGTTTCACACTGGGAGTCCTTCTTACGAAGAAGAAGAGCAGATTCTACACAGACGTATTCACAAAAACATAGTAAGAAACAGTTAAAAATACACAAATACTAAAGAATAGTGAAAGAGATGAGGTACCAAGTGGAGAGCTAGCAGAGGAACGCTTGTCCTCCAAATGCAAGAGGTCTTTGCTTGAACTGCCCATTTCTGAATTTTCTCTCTTAACTCACTCTCCGATCAATAAGAAGAGGAGAGACGCTGTTAGGCAGTAGTGTTCTTTCTCTAGGTGTAAGTAACAGAGAAGGAAGGAGTGACGGCAACCGCAAGGTCCAAATTTTAAATTCCAATATTATTTACTAGACGTAAGTAAGAAAAAGTAAAATTTGTTCAGGGATTAGTGTTATATGTAATTATAAGTTAAAATATTAGGGTTAAGGTTACGAGCAATTTTCAAATATTATTTTTACATATTTCAAAAGTAATTATAATATTTTTCATATTATTAATATAAAATATATAAAAATTTTAAAATATTAAAAATAACATATTCATTTTTTTATTTAATATTTAATACTTTTAATTTAGTATTTAATTTTTAAATTTTACTATAATTTAAATAAAAAATTTTCATTAACGTGATTAACAAAAAATATATGTTTAACATTTAATTTAATGAATATAATGTAATGAATTTTAAAAGAAAAATTATTAAATTAATAATTTTAATATTAAATTTAAAATATTTAAAATATTAAGGTTTCGCTCGCTAATCAATAAGGAAGAAATGGAAATAAAATATGAATAAAAATTAAAAGTGAGAATTATAATCGAAATAAAATTATTAATTATTGAAAGAGAGCCGTAATAAAAATAAAATTATTAATTATGCGTGTTTGGTATAATATTAAATAAAGTTAACATTTACGTTAATATTTAGTACTAAATATTTAAAATTGATAATGGGAACTTTTTTCTCACATTTAGTTATTATATAGTTTATTTTGTGCATAATTAATTAAAATATTATTCGTGATTAAAAATCATCATAATTTTATAAATCAAAAATATTTTATAAATAATTATAAAAGTCTCCTATTTATTATTGTTATTATTGTTATTATTATATTTTAAGTATTTTATTTTTATTTTTAATTTAATTTAATATATTATATACTTTATTTTATTTGTTTATTTATTTAATCCTATTTCTTTTAAGTCATTCAGAAACAACTTCTTTACTAGTTAGGAGTTGCGCACGCTGAACCTTCCTAGGGCTCGCGTGTATTGGGATTTTACTGATTTGTTGTTATAATAAAAGAATTCAACGATTTGTAATATTACGAATGATTGTTACGACAAGAATAAAAGTATCAATAAAATAAAATAAAATAGTTATTAAAGAAATTAATATAAAAATAGTTTTAATGATAATATTTTAATAAAAATCAATATTTTGATAATAATATTCTAATAAAAATTTTATCTCTTATTTTCAATTTTTTATTTAAGTTTATACTTACATCCAGCTTTTTATAATTTATTTTAATTTGTCTTTCCTTATTTTATTTATTGTCATCAACCAAAAAAAATAAAAATTAGAGAATAAAGGTTATGTACTGAAAATCTTTAATATTCTCCGATAAGTTCTTTTATATTAAACCAAAGATTATGATGGAATATTGAATTATAACACCAGATATAATTAGAAAGAGATCACTTGTTTCCATTAATTTGTGTCTATTATATCTTACGAGCATCAATTCATTTAATAAATAGGACCATGGAAATTGAACAGATGAATTCTTGTGAAACAAGCTAGGCAAAGAATTCACTCGGGCCTCATGTTGGCTTGGTCCCTTGGATACCCGTAGTCTACTCATGTAAGACTGGGAGGTGCAAATCACGCATGTGTATCGTGGAGGAAATTAGTGCGCAGACAACCTGACAGCCTTTGCAAGCATGGCAAGCACCGATCTTCATATTCTTCAGGAACCTCCGAGACTCATCCTGGATTTCCTCCGCAAGGACAAGCTTGGAGCAGTGTACCGCAGATCTTTACATTAGTTTTTTTTCGATGTTGTAGATATAAAAAAAAATTAGGCAAAGAATAATGAGAATACGCTACTGAGCATATTAAAAAGAATAAGCTCAAAAGTTGTACGAAATTGCATATTAAAAATACTGAAATGTGTTACTGAGCAGAAAAACTTTGCCCATTAAACATAAAAACAACTCCATCCGGAAGGAAATAGAGTATAAGTGAAACAAATGAGAAAAAAAGGGTTGCTTTGCCCCTCATATTTTGGTATACTATTTCCTAAATTGTGCCAAGACAGAATCTTAATCTGCTGCCTATTGATCCAATCTACACTGCCAAGTTTAGTTCTCTTCCCCTATAGTACAATGCGAAAGCTTCCAACTTCCAGCAATTAATTAAACACCTTCCTGTTGAAGTGGCTGGTTAAGCACAGAGGACATACCCTCCATCTCCAATGACCACACATTCTCCTCGAACTTGTCCACTGCAAAATCTGTGGACGCCACGAGCGTGGATGGACTTTCACAGAAGCAGTACTGCCCGGAAAGTTCTGTGGCGACAGTTGTGTAAGTGTCCTGAAGAAAGGATGAGAACGTGTCCTCCAAGTGCAAATCCTCTGACTTGGAGATCATTCCTTCCTTTAGCCAAGGGAAATCAAACACTCCGAATCCCCAGTCTGCGTGCGGTAGTTCGTAGCTGTTAAGCACATCATGGTTGATGTCTTCTATCTTGATGTTGCTATTGCCATGATCACTCAGGTCTTGTTTCTTTGGTGCTTTCTCTGCCCAGTCTTTTTCCTCTTCTTCCTGATCTCTTCCTCTTTTGTTGCCCTCTCGCTCCATTTCTACTGAATTTATGTCAAGACATGGGCAGAGCAATTCAGATGTATAAAGCTATAAAGCTGGCGATGAAGATTAAGTCATATTAAACAATCGAAGAATCTTGGCATATATACTATAGGATAGAGCTGAGATATTACACAAACATCATTCGTAGAAAAAAGATAGATACCACAGACGTCATTATAGTGCAGAAACTACCGAACATAACGCTATAACATAATCAAAGAAATGGCCCACTAAAAAGAACAATATCAGTCATCCTGATATCATACGATGAAGATATCCAAAACCCAGAACCAAAACAAGAAATGAAAACAAAATAAAGAATTTGACAATATGCTTATGAAGAATGAAAACAAAAAGAAGTACCTTTGAAGATGTATTTCCAATTCCAGTGGTGGGTAAGGGACTGATGAATGAGTCTTCCTTTTGATATAAAGAATGATGGATTTCAAGCTTTGCTCACACGCTACGCGATTTGAAGCTAAACCGTCTAAACCTCAAAAACATAGAAACACTTGAACACATGCATACAATACACGCTTCAGGTCATGCCTTTTTAACCCTCTTGCCTCTTGCTCATTTCCTTCAACTTTCTGTCTCTGTCTCTCTATACGCCAGTTACAGCTCTAGCAACGGCAAGAATGAAACTTATGGGGTTGGTTCCTCATTTTCCGTTCCTTTCACTCCCCTGAAATCGTCTCTCTCTCTCTCTTTCTCTTTCTTGACACTCTATTTTTAGTTCTTAAAGGGACAACCAGCGAACCAGGCATATTGCACTCTTTTCGTTCTCATTCTCCACATTTATCTTCACACTTTCCCACTATTTTACTGCTCTTTTTCTTCTGACACATCATTAACACACGTTAACCTCTTAGAGGCTAGATGACACCTAATTATACGAACTCATCCATCTCGGTTGGAGGTTGTTTGTATTGTGCTTCGTAGTCCAAAACATAATCTCTTCGCAATCACCAATCTATCAAAAGTATTTCATATTTGTCTCGTAAAGCTCTGTTAAGTACGTATTATAACACAGCCGCTGCCAAAAGTATTTCATATCTGTCGTATTTTATTAAATCTCATCCACATATTTGTGTAGATTTTACGTAAATAAATAAATAAAATTTAATAAAATAGAGTTGAAACATAATAATTAGAACAAAAATTTGATATGATATAAAACTAGTATATTTTTCTACAATGTTTTGTCATTATTTTTTTCATCACATAGAGAAACACTTCAGCATTATCACTCTTCACATGTCCATAGGTAAGCAAAAATAAAAATAAAAATAAAAAGATCAAATTAAACTATAATATTTTTACCATAATTTAATAAAAAATTAAATATTCTCACATGCTCAAAAAAAGCATTTGACACAAAAATACTGCCCAGTAATATATAGACTTATCTTTAACTAATAAAGAGACTGTTTCTAATAATTCGCGTGCATAAAAAAAAGAATTTGACAAATGTTTAATTTGAACGACAACTTAATTTCTTTGTTAATCCTATAATACAAAAAGCATATTTTGCTTCTTTTTATTTGGCCACTTATCATATGAATATCCTACATAACAAGTGAGGTTTAAAAAAAAAAGCAAGAGCAGTGAGAATTTTGGTGGCTTGCCTATTGGAAATGCAGGATCATCAAAACTGTTGAACCCATAGTTGAAGATATTGGATCACACGAATTCAGGAAGTTAGAGGAAGCTATGAAGTTGTACAATGAATAATCAAACAATCAGATTCAGCTTTAATCGGAGAAACATGTGGCAGAAATGAAGACTTTGGTTGTTGGCATAATTATGGAGCTTAAGCGTTTGGGGAACATACCTCAATGATGAGAATAATCAGGTACAAGCTTTTATCCCTCGCCAATATTCCATGCATCCTTTGGGTTATCGGTTGCTCAGGCTTGACTTTCCAAGGTTCGTTGATGATGATTTGGAAAGATGGAGCTACTTTTTAAGACTCCTCTACAATTCAAGGTGAAAATTGTTGCTCTACATTTATACAGAAGGGCTTTGCTGTGGCATCAAGCTTTTAATTGATGTAGAAATGCAAAGGAGGAGGCAGTGAGTTGGGAAGAGTACATACTCAAGCATTGAAAGTTAGGTTCATTGACAACGGGTTTGATGATCAAATGTCTAATCTTATGAATCTGAAACAAAGGATTAATGTATATGAGAGTGTAGGAATGCGTTCGATTCTGTATCGTGGAAGCTTTCGTTTCCAGAACCCTATTTAGCTGGTCTTAAATCTGAAATAGGACTCGGGTTAGAATGTATCGTGTAAGGATTATTATCATACTGAATAATAATATTAGTCTCTTCAGGCATTTTTTTGAATTTTTAAAATATCTATAAAGAATTAAATGTCTTACTACCTTTCAGTCATGATGTTAAAGTTTAATAAGCTCAACATAAGCAGGCGATAGTAATGAGCATTTTGACTAAACTTAGCTTTGGTTTGAGATTATTAAATCCCAAATTCTCTCTAATGCTAAGATTTATTTCTTGCATAAGGTTTTTACTTGAATATTTCACACAAATGTTAGTGTGTTTTTTACTCTCAATATTTAGAATAGTGTTTTTATTAATTGGAATAATGGATTTGAAATTAGAAAATCATTGTTAGAATAGTGCTCTAAAGGCAACCACCTTTACCACTTTTGTGCAAACTTTATTTTGATTAATAAAGAAAAAGAGAAATTTTCATTAATTTGATGATCGTTTATTTATGAATTGATGTCGATTTTAAATCGAATTAATGAAGTCAATGATATAAAACATAGCATGAAGGAAGTCATAATGAGATCATGATAATGAGATTTCTATTATGTGCAATGATGTTAGTATCTAAATTATCCCTAGTCATAAGATTAATAAGATAGGACATTATTAATCCAAATAGACTAGCACATGTTATACTCCTTGATTTGATCAAGCAGTGGATTTCACAAACTATAACCATGAGATGTTTAGAGTTAACATGTGGATGCTTACTAAAAGTAGTAAGTACATCGGATGACTCGCTATGAAATTATTATATAGATGATCTATCACATTTCAATGATTAATCTCATCATAGCAATAGTGCAAATATCCTTAAACTTGAGGTACTCAAGGATATCTTGGATACTGATCCTGTGCTCTAACATTATTCCTTGTTGCCTCAAGACGAGGTCGCTCATAGGGTGACGATTGGGTACAACTATTAGTATTCGAAAGTAATTGGGTAGCCAATAAAGGATTCACCACTCCTGATAGAAGGAGATGACACCTACGGCCTCTTGTCGGGGCCATTACTCAGGAGTCTCTGGCTAGAACAGTCATGTGTCATGAAAAGAGTCTTCAATGACACATAAAGTAATGAGATCTCAGGATAAGAACTAACATCACTTGGACTAAATGTGACATAGTCAATTTAGTGGGAGTTAACACATAGCCCATATTCCGAACCAAGTGGGGTATAGAATAGTGAAGGGATGAATTGTACGGTAATTGTCTATGGAAAGGTTCATAAGTCAAATAATTAACCATCGAAGAGTTTGTGTGTTAATCCACTTTTATTGCGATAAATTGGTATAATGAAACCCTTCATGGTTTGTTGGACACCGTTTTCGGAACCCAACTCTTATGCGAAAACATGAAACCTTAAGCGTGGACATTACCCCGAATGGTTCTTTAATTTCACCTTTATTGGACAATTATCAAGTCATATTCATTACTATATATTTTTCCTTTTTCATAACATCCCAAAAATTTGCTCACCACTTACTTAATGGTGTGATCATACATCACTGTCACTATGCTGGATCTCAATTCTCCTGTTTGCGAATAGAATTTGGAAATCTTAATACCTTAATTTCAATTTGACTTCTTCATATAATTCATAGCTCTAAGTCTCTAGTTTGATTTGGCACAAGAAACACCTCAATTGGAGTTCTACAACTCAAGATATCATCAAAATACCAACATGTGCTCATATCCCAATCATGCTCTCTCAATCGACCTCTTACTTGATTTCATGCAAACTCTCTCAATTTGACTCCAAATGATACAAATTTTCATGGGAAGATACCTACATGTCTCATGAATCCATTGGCTCAAGAATCACCCCATTTGGAGGTCGGATGAGGGAGTTATGCCCTAAACACTGGACCATGTTCATTCCCAAAATCAGTTTTAACCTCTCTTGGCGCGAATGCCATAACTTTCTCTACAAATGTCGGATTGCTTTCGTTTTTGTACCGTTGGAAAGAAGACATCTAGACCTACAACTTTCATGAAGACCAAAAATTGAAATTCGGACGTTAAGGGGGTCAAAATACACGGACCGTGTGAAATCACACGGTCTGCCCGTGTACAATTCGGGTGAGAGTGGTGCGCAGGGACTGGATTCACACGGGCCGTGTGAAATCACACGGGCTGACCGTGTGACATTCGGGAGACACCAATTTTTCACCCTCCAAGCCCTCTTCCAAAGCTCCTAAACCCCTCCTATCATTTCCATACCTCAAACCCTTCTCTAACACCATAAAAACCACTCCAAACACATCCAACAACACCAAACATCATTGAAATTTAACTTCAAAGATTCATCACTCACATTCTTCTCAATTACAATACATTCTTCTAACACTAGCAACAAGATGATATCTCCATCAAGGATAACCCCATGCATCATACTCAAACTTAAAAGGAACATAATCATACAACATAAACTTCTCAAGTCTCAACTCATCATCCATACATAATTCACATTCCAATTCCCTAACCATTCAAATACCAATCTACATGCACCAACTCCCCAAACCTCAACTCAATTAACTCATAAAACACACAAGCTTTCCATCTCCGACAAGCTATTCTAACGCTAATAACGATTTGCAATCTCAACAAGGAATCATAAGCATACACACACAACCCATTTTCATAAACATAATACTCAACTTATAAAATGACATAATTATACACAAAGAGGAAATCCTCAATTTTGCAATATCATAACTAAGCAAAATAAATGTTCGAATAGCTTCATTTACAATCAAAATACACATCACCAATTTAAAACAATACAAATGAAATACTCTTTGTTTGGCATGCTTAAAGGGCTATACAAATGATCGAACTAGCTTAATACAAAATCTATCTATCTTGAAGTTGTCCAATCGTCTTGCAAGGATCGCTAACCCTTCTTGTTCTGCACCTGGGGAGGAAAGGAATGGGTTGAGCTACACAGCTCAGTGGCTAAACCAATTATAGCTATTGGCCTTGAGCCACACCAACGACCACATATGCATATACATTTACATAGGTATACATCTCACAATGACAGTTCAACCTTTAGATTTCACAACACATTGCATAATTCATAACAACATTTCATATTGGAAATAACTCAATTCAATCATGACTTGACACATCAAAATGCAATGCACAATCAATCGGCTCAAGGGTTTTGTGAACAAAACGACGAAACCAAAATTTATGTCGTGAACGAAATGAGTCCATTTCGGATCTCATGGGCCACAAGCGGGCAGCCGGGATAAGGCTTAGGTCGTCAACGTGCACGTGACTCGAAACGGTTCCTCTCTCGCCCAAACAAGCACATAATCCATTCATACTCAAAATGCCATGGTTTCATTCGATGGCATACAATTGTATCAAAATGTCAAGCATGCTCAATGCATAACATGGCATATTCACAATTTTCTTTAATCAAAATGTCGTACATCTTGCAATGTACGGCATAACATAAAACGCATGATAATGCAAGTTTCACAACATAGCAATTTACAATTTAAACATTTAAGTGTACATACACACAAAGAAATATAACAATTTCAAATCAATCAAACCATCATTCAAAATAATAAATCAAATCATTGTAACCATTTTTCAAATCATTTTCAAAACCTTCTTCTTTTCTTGATTTTTTGAAAACATACACAATAAATTTTCAAAACATTTTTCTCCATTCAGTACAAAATCAAGGAATTTAAGCATTCGGAATTAATAATTGAAATTTCCAAAATCATTGAACATATAACAATTTCTAAAGTAATTCCAAAAGCAAGGAATGTATTCCAACGGAAATTAAGATTTTCGAACATTTTCATAAACAATATTTTATAACTAATTCCGAAAGTATTCGGAAATCATAAATTTTCAAACATTTGCATAAACCATATTTTA
>JAOSBP010000204.1:4587815-4628696 GCA_027563825.1 Erythroxylum mucronatum
ATTAACCTATGTTTTTCATGTAAATGCAAGAAAACTGAGTTGTAAAGCATTCTTGTATATATTGCTTTAAAATGTGTACGTTTATAGTTTGAAAATGATTAGATGTATAGGAGTGTGGTTACTGCCATTTGAGTTAGTGTTGAATATATATATGGATTGGTTTGTGTTTTGGGAGATTGAAGATTGTAGGAATTGAAGTTTTGTGCAGGTACTGGTGTTTTTGACCCTCTTAATGTTTAAATTGGATTGGGAGGTCTTCTTGAAGATTGTAGTACATGTTTAGAGCTTTCCAATGGTATATAATTTGTCGCTTTTAGACTTATGATGAAGAAGTTATAAGGTTTGAAAGATTGCAGTTACTGTTGATAAGGGTATTGTCTGGGCAATATCTTTGGAAGAGTTTTTCACCTCCTTAGAGCCTATATTGACTTTTGCATCCTTCATAAAAGATGTAGATTGTCTTTTTCCCTTTCCATTGATGTATAATATGAAATTTTTGGAGTTAGGAATAAAAAGTTATGAGGTTGGGAAAAATTCAGTTACTATTTATTTGGTTATTTTTACTGTTTGATTGGTCATTATATGAGTAGTACCTTTGAGTGAGTTTTTACCTTTGAGTGAGTTTTTACTCCCTTCATGAAATTTGTAAAGCATCTTTTCATCTTTCCATTAAGGTAAAATGTGACTTTTTTAGGCTATTGTGTTAAAAGGTATGATTTTTCAAACTTCTGGCTTTGTGTAGGACAATTTCAAATTTGGCAGAAATTTTGAAGTGACTTCCCCTTTAATGACCAAATTAGTTTTTAAATCCTTCATGAAAATTGTAAGGTTTTCTTTTAGCTTTTTATTGATACCAAATTTGCAAATTTTGGATTTCAGTGTAAAAAGTTATTAAATTTAGAAGTTAGAGGGTTTAAGGAAAAAAAAGAAAAAAAAAAGAATTTCGGACTCGCAGCGCTCTCGCAAGGGCGAGCGCCTCGCCCTCCGAGCATTCTCGGGATCGCGAGGGCGAGCACCTCGCCTTGTGAGCATCCTCACGATCGCGAGCGCTTGCGCGCCAGGCAACACTGTTTTCAAATTTTGGTTTTATTTTGTTTTTTTTATTTTAATTTCTGATTTTTCCTTTTTCCAAATTCAGCCTCCTCTCACTCTTTCGCTTATAACTTTTTTGTTTGACCTCCAATTTACTCGGTTTTTAAAGCATTGGTTTTTCTAATTCTACCCCTTTTATTAAAAATTTAAAATTTTTGGGTTTGAGTTGAGATTTACGGATTAAATCAAAGAGAGTCAAGTGTGGATGTATTGCATATAATTCCGTATTTGGGCAATTTCTCGATCTATAGAGATCCGATTGAGGAGATTTTTGTTTCTAATGAATCTAGAGACATGGAATTTCATTTTAGCTTAGGAATCGGATTTAATTGTGGGCCCTAAGCAGATCAATTTTATTGAGGAAGTTTAGGGTGAATTTATCAAGATCCGTTCGGGAGTAAGTGAATTAAGTTTGATTTGAGTTTCTTCTATGGTAAGGAATCCCTCCCTTGTGGGATTGTGCGTCCAGGTGTCACGTAGGACGTTGGATACGTGTCTCACTAGGGTGGGGTTCCAACAGGATAAAAATACCAGATATTTCCATTAAACCATCCTTATAAGGAAGAATCACAATAAGATTTGCTTATTGATGAATGGTGAGGGGAACTTAATATCCTCTCAACAATACCTCAAAAAGGAGTCCTTAGGTTTTTCAATGGTCTTTTTGGTACCCCTGCTCTAAGAAATTCCTCTCCCTAAACACTAAGGTCTTTCATCTGTAATCAATTCTCCCCTCAAGAAGTTGATGAATTAATAGCCCCAGTGTCCCCTGGGGAGATTGAATAGGTAGTACAAGAGATGAATCTTGAGAAAGCCCCTGGGCCTAATAAGCTAAATGATGTATTTTTCCAAAAAACATGGCCTTAAATTAGATGCCTTGTGATAGAAGTGATACTGGAGGTGTTTGAGAAAGGCAAGATGCTAGTTGAAATCAATAAGACTTTTTTATGCATTATTAAGATCATAGCTAAAATTTTGGCTAAAAGATTATGAAAGGCTTTGAAGAATATAATTGATCAATCCTAATGTGCATTCTTAGAAGGGTGATAAATAGAAGATAATGTGTTACGTTGTAAAGAACTACTGAACAGTTACACTAGGAGTAATGCTCTTAAAATTGTCCTATCAAGATTGATTTTAATAAGGCTTATAATTTTTGTCAGGTGGGAGTTTTTAGGCCATGTACTTGGTACGTTTGTCTTTCCTAACAAATTTAAGCATTGGATCATAATGCGTGTCATTTCAATCTTCTTCTCAATTCTTGTCAATGGAGAACCAACGTAAGTATTCAAAGGTAAGAGGAGTTTGAGATAAGAGGATCACATATCCCTTTACATTTTCATTCTCTTTTTGGAGGTCATCATAAGGTTAGTCAAATACAAAATTACAAATGAGTAGAGGTTGAGGTATCATAGTTGTTGTAAAGAACTTAAAATCACCTATCTTGCCTTTGTTGATGATCTATTGATGTGGGTACCCTCATATCTTCCCCATAATCCTTTAGTGAACTATTAGGGCTAGTTCTAAATTGAAAAAGAAACCACCTAATAGTACCAAAAAATGTAACAACCATCTCATAAAGGCTCTCTCAAATTACCGGATTGAGTACCATTCAACCCCTCTTTAAATATATGGGACTCCCATTAGCAACTAGGAGACTTCAATACTCAGAATGCCTCTCTCTACTATAGAAAATCTAAAAGAGATTATGTACGTGGTGTAATAAGAAGTTATCACATACTTGAATACTACAATTAATTAAATTTGTCATTTAGTTCCTTACACATATATTGGTTTGCACACTTCTTTTTAGCCAAAGGAGTTACCAAGTCTATTAAGAGAGACATTAGAAAATTTCTATGAGTAAGTGAAAAATATAAGAGATACTTATCAAAAGTAGCATGAAATGATGTTTTCTCCGCATTAGCTAAAGGTGGGCTAGGAATTGTGTCCATTGGGTTGTCTAATAAAGTTTTGTTAGGAAAGAGGCTTTGGAGATTAATGGGTGATTGAGAAGCACTTTGGGCTAAATGGGTATACACCTACATTTTAAAAGGAAATTTTTTTATAAGAGGTTAGAATCAAGACATCTTATTGGTACTGTATCAAACAACTACTAAGGTTGGGACCTATATGGAAGAGCACATTAGGTGTAAGATTAGGGATAGGAGAACATCTTCAATTTTTCAGGACAATTAGTGTTTGTTAGCCCTTTGTACAAAAACCAATAACTCATCTCCGTAGTAAATATGATTCTAAGTGATGCAAGAGTGGAAACCATTAGAGTGGAGTACCGAGAGTAGTTGTTTAATTCCTACCCTTTTATAACTTAAATCAAGATAGGAAGGATGAATATGTGTGGATGAGGATAAGGATTAACCAATTCTCTAATCATTATTTTAGGGATATACTAAAAGTTAGAGGAGAAATTCAAGCCTGGCGTAAAATAGTGTGGAATGGTTGCTTACTCCTGAAAGTCTCCTTTCATATGTGGTTTATTACTAAAGGAAGATTAAACATGATCAATAGGCTACAATACTTAAACTTGCCCAACATTTGTTTATTATGTAAAAAGGATGCAGAAACTATGAAGCACATCTTCTTTAAGTGTAGTTTTTCTAATAGGATTTGGAGTACAATCAAAGCTCTATGCTAACTAGATAAGATTGAGGATTAGTTTTATGAAGTTTTTAAGTGGCTATAGATCTGTTCACTCTTTAGGAATAACAGTGTTGATTGCTTTTGTGACTTGTCTCTATAAGCTATGGAAAGAGAGGAATGCTAGGCTTTATAAGGAAGTCAAAAAATTGGGAGCACAACTGGTATCATAAACAGTTTAGCAGATTACGGAGCAGATGATGGTCGATAAATGTGCAAGCAGTTGTGATGAACCACTAGTCAACTTAATGGAACATTAGTTAAAGAATAAAGTGTAGGGGTTACTAGATTCACATACATAATCCAATGGTGAAGAAAACCAAACAGGAGGCAGAGCACATATGCACATTCAACATGCATGTAGTGTTTTCAAGGTTTAGAGAGGCAAGGAGACTTACAAAAACCATCCAGTGTAGGCACATTCAACATACATGTTGTGATCCCAAAGTTCAGAGAGGCAAGGGGACTTATATCAACCATCCAGTAACAAGAGCATCATGGAACTGTGTCTAAACTAGTGAAAAGGAAAACCAAGCTCCAGGCAACCTACGATGAATAAAGCACAAGTCATTTTTCAAAAAGCCTCATCCACAAGTGAATAATAAAGGAGGGAGTATTTATTTGAACATGAGGACTTCATGCACTGGAGGAGTATGACGCATGTGGCATAGGGTTTAAGGTCTTTGGTGAAGTTTGCTATGGTAAGCTTAATATATAAGGGGGTACTTGGTTGATGAGTTTAGGAAGGGGTTAATGGGTAAGAAATGAAAAGTGAGTGGTTGGTTGATCATTATCATTATAGGGGCAATAGTTTGATATCTGACTTTTAGAGAATCCTCCATACCCTCCATTTAGTGGAAGAATGAAACTCATTCCTTAGTAGTAGCTCTTTTTTAATTTTTTTAAAATACTAATATTAATTAATTAATTAATTAAAATATAACTAATTACAATATAGTTAATTAAAATATAATTCATTCATTAATTAAAATATTGTAATTAATTAATTAAATTAAAATAAAATAATTAATTAATTACAATATAATTAACTAATTAATTACAATATAATTAATTAAAATATAATTCATTCATTAATTAAAATATTGTAATTGATTAATTAATTACAATATAATTAATTAAAATATTATTAGTAATTAATTAATTACATTATAATTAATTAACATATTATAATTAATTAATTAATTACATTATAATTAATTAAAATATTATTATTAATTAATTAATTACATTATAATTATTTAAAATGTAATTCATTCATTAATTAAAATATTGTAATTAATTAATTAATTAATTAATTAAAATAGTATTATTAATTAATTAATTAAAATATAACTAATTAAAATACTATTCATTAATTAATTAAAATAGTGTAATTAATTAATTAAATATAACTAATTAAAATACTATTCATTAATTAATTAAAATATTGTAATTAATTAATTAAAATATAACTAATTAAAATACTGTTCATTAATTAATTATTACATTATAATAAATAAATAGTTACAATATAATTAATTAAAATATAATTAATTTTTATTTCTTAATATTTTTTACAAACCAACCATTATCAATGATAATGGTAATATTAGGGTCCCGCACCTATGATCGAGTTAGGGTCTTTCGTGGATGGAAGTGAAAGGCGTTTGTGAGGGAGAGGATGTGGAATTCTTTTTGCGACCAATCTTGAAGAATTGAAAGGCTCAATTAGAGGGAACCTCTAACCTCTGAGTTATAATACTCCAAACTGTAATAATTTCCAAGCACTGCTTCATTGATGATTATTGAATATTTATACAGGATGTAAACCACCCTCTCTACATCAATGGAATCACGACTTGATCATGGAGTCACATCCTCCTAAGATAATGGAAATAACTGAAAGTGGAGATCCCCTCCTTACAATACGGAAAATGCTAACAAATGCTTAAAGAAAAATTCAACAACTGAAAACAGAACTGAACTGGTCAACCTCTTCAATCTTTAATGCTTTTCCCATCTTCAGTAGGCTAAACACGTGGCTGCTGCTTCTGATTATGGGTGTAACGTGTATACACCTGTAATGGCCTTGCATCAATACTACCCGTCCCGTTAGGAAGCATGTCCACAAGCTTGAAATTTGGGTAATGGTCAAGCATATCCTAAACTTTTTCCCAAGAGGCATCAGCTGGGAAAAACTGGGTCCAGTGCACCAAAACTTCCATTTTTCTTGAACAATAACATTGGCCCAAAATAACAAGAGGAGACCGAGGTTCCTGATCAGTAATGGTGGGAAGCACTGCCTCAAATTTGTTATCCCCGGCATAATATGGTTTGAGTGTGGAGATATGAAAAACTGGGTGTATTTTTGCATCAGCAGGAAGCTTCAATTTATATGCCATAGAACCGATTCGTTCCAAAACTTCAAAAGGCCCAAAATATTTTGCAGCAAGTTTTTGATTTTTTTCGTAAAGCTAAGGAAGATTGGCGGTACGGATGAAGACGGAGCAGAACCATGTCCCCAATGTTAAACTCCAATGGCCAGTGTGAGCGATCATATTGGAGTTTCATTCTGTTCTGAGCCGCTTGAAGGTTTATGCGGAGAAGTTGCAACATTTGGTCCCGTTGCTGAAGAATAACATCTACAGCCTCAACCGTAGAACTTCTAGGTAAGTAAGATAGAAGTCGTGGCGGTGGTTTCCCATACACAGTTTCAAATGGTGTAGACTTGAGAGAAGTATGATAGCTTTTGTTGTAATAAAATTCTGCCCAAGAAAGCCAATCACTCCATTTGTTGGGATGAGAGCTAGTGAAGCATTGTAAGTACATTTCCACTGTTCGATTAGTTACTTCTGTTTGACCATCTGATTGCGGGTGATAAGCCGAGCTAAAACATAATTTAGTACCACACAACCGGAATAATTCCTTCCAAAAGAACTTGTGAACGTGACATCTCTATCACTGACCATGGTTTCTGGTAGGCCATGGAGTTTGAAAATATTATCAAAGAAAATGCGTGCGATACTTACGGCTGTATATGGGTGAGAGATTGCAACAAAGTGCCCATATTTAGAGAACCGATCAATTACGACCAAAATGACATTCTTGCCTCTGGATTTAGGAAGCCCTTCAATAAAGTCAAGAGACACATCTGCCCAAATTTGTTGTGGAATGGACAGAGGATGTAATAACCTTGCAGGCTGCAAAGATTATGTTTTGTGGCGTTGACACACATCACAAGCACGGATGAAATCTTGTACCATTTTTTTCATTCCCTGCCAAAAGAAATCACGAGTAATCCGATGTAGTGTCTTTTGGTAGCCTTCATGGCCCTGATTGTGAATGACAGTAATCACCAAAGGTATGGATGGAGACCCATTGGGAATGTAAACTCGGTTTTTAAAGAAAAGAAGACCTTGTTTAAAACTCCAATGAGCTGCAGAAGTGCCATTATTTACTGCCGAAATGAGCTGCTGAATTTCAAGAGATCGTTGTTGCTCCTGTCGGATTTCATCGAACAAATCCAGCTGAGGCATGGAAAGGGCAAGAAGACAGTTCTGATCTGCATCACAGCGTGAGAGAGCATCGGCCACTGTATTGGATTTTCCTGCCTTATACTCTACAGTGAAATCGAAAGGTAGCAACTTACTCACCCAGTGTTGTTGTGGGGAGGAAAGTGAGTGTTGCTCCAGCAAAAATTTCAAAGTGTAGTGGTCCCTTCGCACCAGAAACTTTTTGCCCCAAAGATATGGTTGCCAATCTTTAATTGCTTTGACCAAGCCAATTAGTTCCTTTTCATACGCCGAAAGACTGACATGTCAGGCTGCCATTGTTCGGCTAAAGAAGGCTACTAGTTTATTTTCTTGAAGTAACACGGCGCCAATACCTGTGTCAGAAGCATCACACTCTAGAACAAACATTAGTTCAAAATTTGGAAGAGCCAATATGGGTGTGGTAGTCAATGCTGTCTTCAAAGTTTCAAATGCTTTAATTGCATCACCAGTCCACTGAAAAGAATTTTTCCGCAATATAGCAGTGAGATGCGCAGCTATAGTACCATAGTTGAATACAAATTTTCGGTAATAACCAGTAAGTCCAAGGAAACCCCGCAACCCCCGGAGAGTAACCGGTCGAGGCCATTCGGTGATAGCTGCGATTTTGGAATTGTCAACCTGCACCCCCTTCTGTGAGATTACACGACCCAAGTATGAAACTTGAGTTTGTGCAAAGGTGCACTTGGAGCGTTTCAAGAACAATTTGTTTTTGGCCAAGATGTGGAAAACTTGACGCAAGTGATGCATGTGTTCTTCCCAAGATTTACTGAAAACAAGTATGTCGTCAAAAAAAAATCAAGACAAATTTACGTAAGTGTTCCTGGAATACCTCATTCATCAAGGCCTGAAAAGTGGATGGTGCGTTAGACAATCCAAACGGCATGACCAAAAACTCGAAATGACCGTGGTGAGTTCAGAATGCTATTTTTTCAATGTCCAGTGGATACATGCCGACCTGAAAATACCCAGAAAGCAAGTGTAATTTGGTGAAGTATTTTGCCCCTCCTAATTCATCCAAAAGCTCATCAATAACAGGAATTGGGAATTTTTCTTTGATGGTTTTGGGCATTAAGTTCCCTATAATCCACACACAAGCGCCATGTTTTATCAGCTTTGGGAACCAGAATTACCGGAGAAGAAAAAGGATATCTGCTGGGATGGATGATTCCCTGTTTGAGCATAGCTATACACTGGCGTTCAATTTCATCTTTTTGCCCATGGGGATATCTGTAGGGGTGCACCACCACTGGTTTAGTGTTGGGGGCTAAGGGAATACGGTGGTTACAGGAACGGGCAAGTGGAAGCCCTGTTGGTGGAGTAAAAAGAGTGGCAAATTCTACCAGTAATTTTTGGAGTTGGGTATCGTGATCAGTAGCAGGTAGAAGAGAATGAAGATTTGGTTGCGTCTTTAGTTTGGAATTTAAGCCATTGAGTTCCACCGGTTTCCCTTCAACGAAGAAAGACATCCACATAAGGTTAAAGTCCCATAGGATAGGGCCCAATGTTGTCAACCAATTAACGCCAAGGACAATGTCAAAACCAGTTAGGTGCAAAACAAATAAATCCACCGTAAAAGTGGTAAAGCCCAATTCAATCGGTTCCCCCTTGCAAATTCCAGGATTGCGGAGCTGCTCGCCATTGGAGACATTGACACGTAACCCATCTTTCTCATCCACCTCTGCCTGTAATTCATCAACTTTGGAAACAGAGACAAAACTGTGCGTGCTTCCAGAATCAACAAGGATTAATACCTGGTTGCCCTTCCAACATCCCAGCAAACGCATGGACTGTGGATTGTGTGTTCCAGTAATGGCATGGAGAGAAATTTCTGGTGGTATATCTGGGTCAGCATCCTCGTCTGAAATAGCACCGTCGTCCAAATCAATCCAAAACAACCATTTACATTGATGACCTCGTGCAAACGGATCATCACAATTAAAACACAATACTTGTTTTCTCCGTTCATCCATTTCGTCTCTAGTGAGTCTTTTAATTGTACGGTTGTTGCGTGAATCCTGAAATGGAGGAGTGCGTTTGATATCCCGGTTGATGGAGCTCCTGGAGTAAAGCTTCCGTTCATACAATCGAGACATGCTCATCGCTATGACAAGATCTTTTGGTTGGTGGAGCTTGACTTCAACTGATATGGATTCCTGCAGCCCACTGAGATACAACTGAACCTTTTGGTTCTGAGTTAAGGTTCCAGCTCTAGAAATCAGAACTTCGAATTTGTTTTGATATTCCTCCACGGTTCCTGTTTGTTTTAATTTGGCAAGCTCCCCCAATTTGTTGCTTCGGATAGGGGGTCCAAACCGCAAATTGCATTGGTTGACAAATTCAGACCATATGGGATTTGGAATATCTTGAATCATCTGTAAGTACCATAGTTGTGCATTACCCTCAAGGTGGTAAGAGGCTAAACCCACCATTTCCTCTTCAGGGGTGGATTGGTGCTGGAAAAAATGTTGACAATGGCTAAGCCATCCCAAGGGATCGTCCTGGCCATTAAAGCGTGGAAAGTCCAATTTAGTGTATTTGGGCACAATGGTGTTGCCTCCAGAGGCGTCAGAAACGGTTGCTCCAATAGTTCCCTTATCGCGCCGTGTTCGAGCTTGACTTTCTGTACCTGGAGAAGAAGACCGTACCTGTTTGGCATATTCCAATTCGAGGGACATGGCCTCTAGTTTTGCGTGAAGCTGCTCCACCTTCTCATGGCAGGCCTGATTGGCTTGCTGTTCAAAAAGGACTAAGTTGAAGAGTTTTGTAAGTTGATCTTGAACAGATTCCCCCATATTAGTAGGCTCTGATACGAAAATATTAGGGTCCCGCACCTGTGATCGAGTTAGGGGTCTTTCGTGGATGGAAGTGAAAGGTGTTTGTGAGGGAGAGGACGTGGAATTCTTTTTGCGACCAATCTTGAAGAATTGAAAGGCTCAATTAGAGGGAACCTCTAACCTCTGAGTTATAGTACTCAAAACCGTAATAATTTACAAGTACTGCTTCATTGATGATTATTCAATATTTATACAGGATGTAAACCACCCTCTCTACATCAATGGAATCACGACTTGATCATGGAGTCACATCCTCCTAAGATAATGGAAATAACTGAAAGTGGAGATCCCCTCCTTACAATACGGAAAATGCTAACAAATGCTTAAAGAAAAATTCAACAACTGAAAACAGAACTGAACTGGTCAACCTCTTCAATCTTTAATGCTTTTCCCATCTTCAGTAGGCTGAACACGTGGCTGCTGCTTTTGATTATGGGTGTAACATGTATACACCTGTAATGGCCTTGCATCAGGTAATCATTCATTTCTCTTAACCAACTATCATAATTATAATGATAATATTTATTATCATTCCTCGCTATATTTATTCTCATTCTTATTACCATTCTCCTGTGCAAAATATTTGCTTATAATAGGACGTCAGTGTAAGGACCTGGCTATAGGTGATTTCTTATGATGTAATGACCGGACAATAAGGGTCTTTGTCTTGGTGTTGGAACCCAACTTCCTTAATATAAAAAAATAATTATTTAATTTTTCAAAAAATAGTTTTATTACATAATAGATAGAAATTTCATGTTAAACTAACAAATATATTATTAGTTATTAAATAATGTGAAGAACTAATATATTATTTGTTATTAATAAACTGAATTAGCATTACATATTGCATTTTATGATATATATTTAATATAAGCAATGATATAAAATATGACAAATTAATAAAATAAAAAAAATTTACATTTGTTCTAGCAATGATATAAAATATGAAAAATTAATAAAATAATAAAAATTTTACAATTGTTTTTATTAACAATAAAAGTTAATCAAATTAATAATTTATCAAAAATGAATTATAAATAAAATGGAAAGCTAATAATCTTATTTGTTAGTATTATTATACTCAATTTATTTTATATTAAAATAATAATAAAATATAATAAACAAGTATATTATAATAATTTATAATTTTTAAACATTATATATTTGATTATAAATAATTATAAAATAAATCAGTTAATCTATATATCGTTAATGCAGTTTACTAATTATCAATTAGCCTATAAAAATGATGTCATGTGATCTTTTTATTAATGTTTTAATGAAAAAACTTAGCGGAACGAAATAGTTATCTCCTTTTAATTATTATAGGGAATTTTTCAACTTTAACATAATAAACTATTTATCTACTTCGTGTTTTAACGGTAACTTTTTCTCAAATCATTGAAAAGAAGTTCCTTGAAAGCGTAACCAAAATCTGAAACCGGAAATAAATGCAGGCGGACCTCAAACACCTATTAAATCTGCACAAGACTAGTTTGAATTTGAAATATCCAACCGTTGGCTGTTTCGTTTCTTCCCTTTCTTTTCTTTTTTTTTTGAATTGGCTGCGCTGTTTCGTTATTTAGACCTCTAGCGGCCTGATCTCATCCTCACCACCAACCCATCAATCGCACACCGAGCCTATCTCTCCGTAAGCAGACATGGCCGACATTGCAGTGACCTCACCGACCTGTACAAAGAAGCCAAGAAACAACAACAGAAAGCCCCTGAAACAGAAGACCGCCCCATCATCATCAAGCACTGATGCCAACATCATGGCTCATCAGCCCTCCGCCTCTCCATCCAAAGAGAACATCTCTCAAATCCGCTCTTCACCCAAGAAACCCAAGTCCAAGGCCTCCAAGCCCAAGCAGCAGCAATCTTCTTCTTATGAGAAAGATTTGCAAGACATGCAAGAAATGCTTCAGAGATTGAGGCTTGAGAAGGAAAAGACTGAGGAGCTGCTTAAGGAGAGAGATGAAATGCTCAAGATTAAGGAGGAGGAACTCCATAACAAGGGAAAAGAGCAGGAGAAGCTGCAGATTGAGTTGAAGAAGTTGCAGAAGCTCAAGGAGTTCAAGCCCACTGTGGTTAGTTTGTTTTTAATGAATCCATCCATCAATACATGAAAGAATAAGAGAAGGACCATGATTTGAGTTTAAATGTTGTTTTGTTTTTGTTATCCTGTCCACAGAGTTTCCCAATTGTTCAATCATTGAAGGAGAAAGACCAAGAGAAGAAAAAGAAGGGCGATCCTGAGAAGAAAAGGCCACCACCACCGTACATTCGCTGGTGCAAAGATCAATGGAATGAGGTAATTGAAATAGTTTTGCTCTTTATTTGGCTTTGTAAGTCTCAACAAAACTTGGAATCTTAATTGATGTTATATTGGGAATTGGTGAAGGTCAAGAAAGAGAATCCGAATGCAGAGTTCAAGGATATCTCACATATACTGGGAGCAAAGTGGAAGAACGTTAGTGCAGAGGAGAAAAAGCCTTACGAGGAGAGGTACCAAACAGAGAAGGAAGCCTATTTGCAGGTGATTGCCAAGGAAAAGCGTGAAGCTGAAGCCATGAAGCTTCTGGATGAGGAACACAAGCAAAAGACAGCAATGGAATTGCTTGAACAATACCTCCAGTTCAAACAAGAAACAGAAAAGGAAAACAACAAAAAGATAAAGTAAATAGAGACGATAATATGACGGATAGTTTCACTCTTTTGACTTTGTTAATCATGTCATGCTGACTTGCTATTTTGTGAACACGCGTAGGAAAGAAAAGGATCCATTGAAACCAAAGCAACCCATGACGGCCTTCTTCTTGTTCTCCAATCAGAGGCGCGGTGATCTGATTGCGGAGAATAAAAATGTTATCGAGGTACAGGAGGAATACTGCATGTATTACAGCAAACTAAGATTTATTGATTTCTCAAGTTTTTCCCTTGATATATAGGTGGCAAAGATTGCTGGAGATGAGTGGAAAAACATGACAGAGGAACAGAGAGCGCCTTACGAGGAGGTATTTTATTCTATCGATGAATATATAGCTTCTTACTTCCTTGATTATATTGGAATGTACCCCGTAAGATTGAGCTTTGGAAAACTTGCAGATGGCGAAGATGAAGAAGGAAAAGTATGTGCAAGAAATGGAGGATTACAGGAGGAAAAAAGATGAAGAAAGCACGAACCTTAAAAGAGAAGAGGAAGAATTAATTAAACTTCAGAAACATGAAGCACTGCAGCTGTTAAAAAAGAAGGAGAAAACAGAGAACATAATCAAGGTATGTTAACGTTGGTGGGGAGGGATATTGCTTGGTTGTTTATTTAACGTTGTTAATGAATAGCATCTCATGGCTGTGGAATGTAGAAAACCAAAGAGAAGAAACAAAAGAAGAAGCAGAATGTTGATCCTAACAGGCCTAAGAAACCGGCATCTTCCTTCCTATTGTTTAGGTAATAGACTTGACGGTGAAAGTTTTATATTCAACAAAAAGTTGTATACTAACTTTTGCAACAAATTGCAGCAAGGAAACGAGGAAAATTTTGATGGAAGAGCGGCCGGGGATCAACAACTCCACCCTCAATGCACTGGTTTCTCTCAAGTGGCAGGTATTTTCTGAAACGTAATCGACCGATCAAAAGTGCTTAATTACTGAAAAATGAGTTGTCCTCTTTTAGGAACTTGATGAAGAAGAGAGGCAAATCTGGAAAGCCAAGGCCGCGGAAGCTAAGGAAGCATACAAGAAGGAACTGGAAGAGTACAACAAACGTGTTGCAACCTCAAATGAATTAATCCAGTAGTCAAAAAGCATGTAGTTGACGTTTTATATTTAGATATGTGTTGAACCCGATGGATATACTCTACCTCTGGTTGGTTACCCATTTTCAGTAAAAGAAAAATTTTGAAGTGAATTCGCAGTGGAGGGTTGAATGAAGAATCTACTTTTTAGGATTCATTGATGCATAAATATGATTTACCTTATGAAAAATTAATGAATAACAACATATCATAAACAATCTTTGGTTCTTCTATTTATAAAACCAAAAAAAGTATAAAAAAAACATTAAATCATAATATTAAATCCACCACCCATAATTTGATATTTAAATATATAAGCTGCTTGTAGGATTTGTACATGAGTGCCAAACAAGTCAGCATAAGTGATTGAAGTTGAGCTTATAACCTATTCACATTTTGGAAAAGGAGTTCTTTTTAGACATATTTCCATAAATGCTTTCATATATTGTCTGTACCAAATATTTGTGACATACTATACATATCTATTACTAAATCATACAATATATTTTTTTTCTGTTGATTAAATGAAATAGAATGATAATTCATATTTTCTGTCCCATCTTCATTATCAACGAAGCAAGTATATAAAATTTTCTTTTAGAACATCATTGAACCCAACTAACAATATCAAATATGCAATTATATATATAATCCATCATTCAATAACATTAAAAAAAAACACATACATCATCTGAATTTATTACTACACTATGAATATGTAACAACTAAACTCTTTTCTTTTACATTTCTTCTTTTGGACCTCTTTCGTAACAGATCTTAGCTTTTTTGTTTTTAACTAATCTCATGGTCTAAACATGGCTAGTTTCTTTAACTTAGCATCTATTAAAATGGATTTAACATGTTTATAATGGTTATAAACATCCCTTAACTCAATTACATTTGCACTTTTAAGTTTCTTTATTGTTTCTACTGATATCGTATACAGGTAGTCACATTTTAATTTGCATTATATCATATATTAAGGATCGTATAAAAAGCCAATTCCAATTTTCTATCCTATTAATACTAATATCATCATCCTCCTAAATGTTGTCAACCTTTGTTTTTATATGCCACTAGACGAAATCATTATGTGCCTCCTAACAAATCAATATTTTGAAATTTGTTTGATCTTAACCCTACTAAAAAATTTTGAACATATATTGACACATATTCCCCTTAATTTCAAACAAGTAGATGTACTTAGCTACTGGAGTGACTTATATAATGGAACTGTGTACAACCCAATCACATCTTACCTTTCACCCATCTCCTTTACCATGTATAACTTGCTAGTTAAGAAGTAGACATAAGATGCTCAAATAATCCTATATGGAAAGGACATTCTTCAAGCTTATTTACAAACAAACCATACAAGGGTGTCCTCATACGGAGGGGCCATAAAGCACAATGGATAAGGATGATCTAAAATAGTAATATGATTCCTAAGACTATATTCCTTTTATAGCTAGTTACTAAAAATAGACTAGGCATTATGGACAAGATTATATTTTTGCACCTGACCAATATCTCCGTAAAGAGGATTCAAAATCTTTGGTTCACTTATTCTTTGGATATAAGTTTGCAAGAGTGTTATAGAAACATGTATTGGAATATTACCAGCTAGATAAAGTTCAATACAATATTTCTATAAAGTGTGTTTGCTACAGAGTATTTACTACTATTTGGTTCATATTTCTACACAGTGTAGTGTAGAAACATAAAAATGATAACTGCTTCAAAGGTTTAGAGAAAGATATCAAATAGGTGCAAGCTAAATTGGTGTTATGGATTATAGATCAAAGAATGATTACTACGACAATATACTAAAGAGTGGAGAATTTGTACCTCCACTATAGAAGGGTAAGAGTTATAAAGGTAATAGTAAGGAAGAAGTAACTATTGTACCTATTCATAGATCTCATAATTAAACTTTTATTCATATCCTCGTCCTAAGCTCTAATTGGAATAGAGTAAAAGGAGACAAACTTAATGCAAGAATCTAGCACTATTAATATCGCAATTTAGGTTCATGCATGTATATACACTACCGTAAATAAGTTCCGAAGATTAACAGATTGAGGAGTATAGTGAACTATTTATGAAATATCAATAGACGCTCTAAGTAGTTCACTAAATAAAGATGAGACTGCTAACTCCTTCAGGTGTTGACAATGGTTGGGACAACAATTAAAAAACTAATAAGCATAAAAAATCTAGCATCAAAGTGAATTGAAGGAGAAATGTAAAGGACACTCAAGAAAGAATTTGTGTGTAAATGGAGAGGGAAGCTTACTAGAAATATTCAACATGCAATTAGGAAAGTACACTTGGATATGAAAGGTTTAACTAGAAATAGTTTACTTAGTGATATAAGTAATTGTATTCCCAATGTTGTAAGTGTTAACTAGTTATGGTTAGTACGGAGCGTTTTGGTTAGTTCTATTTGTATAATATGTACTGAAGTATCTTGACCATGTCATATTATAAGTAGCAAACTGGTTTATTACTAATATGTTTTTGGATAAGTTTTGTTATTAGAAGAGTCGTTTGGTCGTTAAAGGCAACATACAAAAATTGTAAATCAACACGTTCCACTTATTATCTAACAAAATGATAGTTAATCTAAGTGTATTTAGAACTATTATGAAGAATTAGATTAGAGGTCATATATCTAGCACTCAAATTATTGCAGAAAAGAATGGGCAAGTGAGGCCGAGGAACATAAAACTTATGAAGTAGTTGTTGAAGCCTAATAATGTAACACCCTACTATTATAGAGTATATACCCGAACATCCCAAGGATATTCACGTACATATCCTATGACAATGGTATGTTAGAGCAAACATAATCTCTTAAATTTCTTCATAAAGAATATACAATCCTTAAAACCTCAACACTTCATTTCATTCATTGACAAAAGTTTACATTGTAGTTATTGAAACAAGTATTTACATTACCAAACATGAGAAAGTTTACAATCCCTTATACAAAAGTTCCATACGACAAAGAAACTACAAAATATAATCTATAACTCCTCTTATGTCAGCTGACAAATTTTTGAGCCATATCTTAATCCAAAATATTGCTCTAGAAAATCTTAGGAACTAGGTCTCTTGTCTTGTACCTGAAAAGTCATATTGCAATTTTTGATGAGTTTTGCGAACTCAACGAGTGAACCATTATTGATGATCTTACTCAAGTCAAATACACAGATATCACACCACCAACCAATTTCACAAACATTTTCCATCTTAATAAGACATAATGAATGACACACATTTCACATACATTCTTTCAGAACATGTATAACCCAATCAATCACATTATCATGACACATCACTTTATCATCACAATTTCAGAAAAGGTTTCATAATCATAAATATAAAAATGTAGATTCATATGAGACTCTATATTTGTTATTATTTGTTATGATCGAGCACCTTTCAGATATAGATAGAGATAATGGTCCATTGGGCTCAGTCAGATATAGAAATCACGTAGCAAAGTACTACGTGCAGAATTCTGAGCTTAAAGCGCTTTTAGACTGGCTACTTTGATCACAATGCCTTTATCTGAACATGCATTTTATGAAATGCATCAAACAATAGAATATTCCATAAATAGCATTCACTTATGATGCATAGACGGAGTCTTATATTCATCAGACCTCGGTCTGACATTCAACTTTCGTTGAGTATTCTAAAATCATTCATAATTCAGTTGCAAACAAATAAAATTTAGATTTCAGATGCAAATAGAACACTTCTAATACATTCCTGGATATTCCTGGATATCAAACTCCTCGGACCATTAAAATCCAAAATTCACGTACAAATCACAAATAATTTAATAATTGTAAGTTAAACAGAATAAATCAATCCTAGGAAAATCATCTAGGTTGACTCACAGTACGACCAATTTATGTTATTTCCTGTATGGTTTGATAATGTCTAAATGATGTCCAACTTAAGCGTCTAAAATCATACAATTCACGCATAATTCACATTACAAAGTCGATCAATCAAATACTTATTCATTTGTGCACACACACACACACACATATATATATATATATATATGTCATGTTCAATGCATGCCCAATGACTGTCCCGGCTATGTTTTCTTAATCATAATTCATAATAATTCACATATTGTCACTTAGATTTGTCTTGTTTGCATTTAGGTTAATGCCTTAAGCAGGCTTGATCATGCTCCATGCATTTGACCAACTTTTCCAACATCAAATTATGTTCTTTTTAAACCTTAATCAGGTCCAAATGCATAATAGTTAAATACCTTATTCTTAATTGGTTCAAGAATCACACAAAAGAAAATTTTCTTTACTTCCATGCAATTTCCACAATCGTATATGGCTTCCCACAATCGTGGGATGGGTTATCCAAAAGTTCCCATTTAATTCCTTCATTAGTTTTCCAGATTTTCTCAGGACAAGTTTCGAGTCAGTTTTGTATGGCCATTATGACATAGAAACTGAGGTTTATAGATAATATGTTCTTATAAAAAAATGTTCCTCTATGTCTTAGGTTTCTAATGAACTAAGATCCATACAATTTGGTTCATTATTCCTAGAGTTATACCCAAAATACTACAGACCATTCTCAAACAGTGACAAAATTCAAAAACTCAACTTCAAGCTAAATTTAGAAACTCTTAGAGATAGAATTCAAATTTGGTTCCTTCATGAAACATATATCCATATGTCTCTAGTTTAATATAAAATTAAAATCATCCCATTTGGATGCCTACAAATCAAGATATGGCTAAAATACATATGCATGTTCAGTGAAAACATCACAGCTAATATATTCTAGCAATCCTTCATTCACTTTTCCAGATTTTTTTTACACTTTATACCAAAGTTAAAATAGCCTCTTTATAGTTCATCAATTATACCTCTATTAGGCCTGAATCATACTCCAATTTCTCATCAATAACCTCTCATATTCTAGCTCAAAATTATTCAATTAATAGCTCACAAATCCTAGTCTTTCATGCATCAAAAATCAAACTAGAAATCTATCCTTCATTATTATACATATAGTTCTAATTCTTTCTCAATTCAAGAACACTCTTCTAACAAATTTCTTAGGCATAAATCCACCTTCTTTATAAATTAAATTCCAGTCTAATACATCCACATAATGCCCTATACTCCACGATTTCCATATACCAAAAACAAAATAGAAAAACTTCCAAGTTCATGTGACATTTTCCAGCACATATCTTCACCAATATCACATGCATTTCATTCCAAATGAAGCATCATTCTTATATCATTTGACATGCCATAAATCTTAAATTGTTACTTACCTATTAGGCTTCCAATTTAACAAAAAATTCCAGATTAACCAATCCTCCCAAGCAAGCAAAAATCAATGCAAACTTATGGTGAAAGCAAGGTGATTTTCAGACAGCAAAAATGAAGATCACATTCAGCCAGTTTTCTTAGCAATTTGGTGAATGATATACATATGGTTTTGGTGTATAAAATTAGCTAGGGTTCAAACAAAATTTTAGAGAAAAGGAGCTATTTCAGTGAAAGGAACAAAGGAAAGAAGCAGCAAAACTCAGTTGTAGAAGCTTGCTACATCATATTGTCACCTTCTAATGTCAACATTTGTCTTAAGGCATGTATTACATTTGTCTAATCAAGATGCTGCCACTAATCTACACATTTAATAGCCATTTGTCTCTTACTAATCAGTCGACATGTCACTCCAAGATTGGTCCACTTGTCACATACTAATTGATCCAATTGTCATTTAATTACTAGTTCATTTGTCACCAATTTAACTATGTCAAATGTCACTCAATTTTAGACTTAATTATCCTAATTTTCATATATCAATTTTTCTTATCACTTGGCATTTTCTTTTCTTCTAGACCAAATATGCATTTAATTCATTAATCTCTCAATCAATAACATTTAATCCCAATTTACTAATTGAAATCCAAACATACCAAAATTCAAGACATGCCAAATCACAATTCTTATCATGTTCACTTAACTTCTTTCATACCCTGAGACATGTCAATTGAGTGCATATGCTAACTTGTAATGTGTAAAAATATCAATTTGTGTATGAATGCTAATATTATACATATATATGCAATACTTAATCTAGGGTTAAACCCTAATCATATACCAGAAAAAAGGATATCACATTTTGATATCACTAAAGCTCATTCTTTCATTCTCTGGTTAGCAACTATTCAAAAGTCGAGTACCAAAGATAGCTTTAAACTTCAGATCTTGGATAGGAATTGTCCTTCATGTAGCTATGAAGTTTAATCACTTGATCACATCTTTTTCAAATATTGTCATACAAGTCAGTTATGGAGAAAATTTCTCAACTTGTTTGACCTGCATGACAGAAGCCTCAGCTGGTTGGAATGTCTATCTTGGATTATAGGTTTGAAATGGAAAAGCAAGGAAGATTGCAAGGTTTTTAAGGCTAGTTTTGCTATGGTAGTTCATTATGTTTGGATGATTAGAAACACTAAGTTATTTGAGAAATCTGAACAATTTAACAAATTCACCTGGATGGGGTTTTTCTTCAAGTTTAGATTGAAGATTGAGACACCCATCTCTACTTGATTCTTAATATCACTTAAAAATTAACAAAGCATTATAGGTGTTTTCTTAATATGTAATTGGTTGTTATGATATACTCCAATTGTTGGGGACGAATTTCAGTTCTCATTGTAATTTCCACCTTTTTGAATGAATACATTACTTATTTCCAAAAAAACAAAAGTTGGACATGACTAAAGCTTCAAGGGCGGGTTCCATTTTGTATATTCGACCATAATTCTCAAATTGAAAATCGTTCTTCACCTAAATTATTGTTAGTGTTTACAGTCTGGTTATCTAAAAAGCATGAAACTTATATATACACATTGTGTTACACTTACAAATGGGATGAGAAATTGTTTTTCTTATTTACGAAAGCTAAAGTTACTCTTGTGAATGAGAGTAAAGGTTAAACAACAAAAGAGGCCTCATGTAGACATTGACTTGTTAAGATCAACCAAAATGAATCTGACAAGCATTTTATGGCTTGGTCTGGAGAGACGAGACCTGAAACAAAATGAAATATGTAGAAGTATACTGCATCACCCAGCGAATGTCCACAATCTTTCACTTTGAACTATCTGCTAAATGCCACCAACCTTCTAAAAAACTCTGCAAAGTCATATGCCTCTGTTTCTACATTTTCTCTTCATTCTTCCCTTTATACAACTAACCTTACAGTTATATTTCAAGCTCATGCCAGAGGTTGTCTTCATAATCTTTTGTCTGCAAACCTCCATTCTGTTGGGGCAAGTTATGCTTCTCCTTCAGGGTTCAGACAATCGGGAACCATCATGTTACGACCAAAAAAATTCCTGCATCCTTGCCTTACTTTGAGCTGCCAGAAGCCAAGTAGCTAATATAGGCACAGATCCTGTTGAGAAGAAATCATCTGCAAACACACTGCCATCTCCTCCGCATCAACCGCACTTCCTCACAAACTAATATCAAAGCTACTGATCCAAACTTGGCAACTTTACCACCCAGATGTTGCTTCTTTGGATCCTAAAGGTCAGATCTTTATAGATATTCACAAGGCTTACGCCACATTTTCTTCATCCAGTTGCCAAAGCAAACTATGAATTGTCATTTCATACAAGAGCATATTGCCTTCGACATTACAACAAAGGCACCAGCTTCCCAGATGTTGAACAACCAGGTGGTGGGAAACAGATCAGTGTTGATGAAACAACCTTGTGCACATAGCCTAGATGCCACCATCAAATAAATATAATTGGCTCTTCGGAGAAATAGAGTATTAGCATTGCTAGCTCGATATGCTATCGAAATAAGGAGTGCTTGACTAGGAGGAAATGGAAGACATAAGCATACAAATTTCATGCAATTTCCCATTTTTCTGTACAGACCAAACTTCGCATTTCATATAATTGAATAAACACAATGAAAAAAAATCATTTACAGCTCATTAGCACAGAGTTTGTAACATGTATAAGGGTGCGTAACTTGAAGGCCTGTGCAGAAGGTATATTAGGGAGACTCTTTTGATGGTTAAGTATCTGATAGACCTGATCAAAGATAAGCCTCACATGCGCTGCAATTGTTGGATCTGTAGGAATTATGGCAACAGCCACCTCTGTCATCCACTCCACTTTTCTGGAAGTTCCGTTACTAAAGTCGCAAGCTAACTGTTGTAGAAGAGCCAGTAGAACCCCTTGGCTTAATGGTAGTGGTACCATGGATAAAAGTCCATGCAGATCAACCTGGTGATTTAAGAGCAAACAAAAATTGAAAAGCTCGTCAACTTTCCATAAGTGTGAGAGCAATTTCTAGGGTGCAAGAAGCTTAATGATTCCAATGACTTAATTCGGCTTGCCACTCAACAAACAAACAATTGAAGTCAAAAGAATAATTTCCACCCTTTTTCTTTTCAAGAAGAGTTAATACAATCTGGTCAATCTTAAGAAAAACATTCAATCAGGATAAAGATGGTACCCAGAAAGTCAGAAGTGATCATGGCTAGAAACTGTCGATGCAAAATCTAAAGATGTTGATCACGCGTACTCTGTGCTCTTAGACATTACTTATTTTAATGCATTAAGCATAGTTGCAATAAGTAGCACAGTGAAGTTTTGGTGATACAAAAAATGCAAGGCAACGACTAAAAATGCAGACGGCCACATCTAAAAGAGAATGAGAAGTCCATTCAACACCTTACTAGCATCTATATTAGTTCAAGTATGTTTTCCCATCCTTAGATTTCACATGTAGCTAATAGTTCGAAGAAAATTTTACCCAGCACAATTGTAAGCATTTCCATAAACTGCCAAAGAAACTTCTGATGTTCCATAGAGCTACGCTTGAGCACATTGACACATTTGGCTAATCTTAAGTGATTCAGTTCATGCAATGAAGAATGCAGAAGAATGTAACAAAAATATGCAGTAAATAGGCATATCAGAAAGAAAAACCACTAGTTTATACTACCACCAATTAAATAAAATATACTGTATTTGAAGTTATATTTTTATGTCTGCATCTCACACCTAATGTGTAACTCACAATGTCTCTGAAACTATTTATCAGCCCCTAAGAACATAAATATGTTCCTCATAAGGTTCCAACTAACACATAATTGCAAGAGGCAAACCATACCTGAGAACATAACCAGGAAACAATAGACAAATCACTTCTATGCAAAGCTATAGTGAATGCTTCCTCGTACTTATGCTCACCAACCAATCTGGATAATTCTTCCATAGGATTGAAAGGTCCTTCAGCCTGTTAATGTAAGCACTCAAGTTAGTTACAAGTACGGTTGATTGATCAATGGAGAATGATAAGCCTTGCCCCCCTTGCAATTAAGCTTCTCAACACATTGCAGAAAAGAGAACCAGTACCGTCTCATGTAAACCAGCAATTGGACCGTTGATTCCAGCTACTGATGGATCGCTAACTGTTGGGTTTGCATTTGCAGCTGCAAAAGCTATTAGCTTGCGTTGGCCATCAGTCAATTCTCCACTTAAGGTTTGTGTAATTGATGATACTGACTTGATTGCATCCTGTTATAGTCAAAGGTTTTCAAGTTACACTATTATAATTACCCAAAAGCAGTATATCATAATCTAAAAAATGTAATGCTAAGAGAGACCACTGTATAGCCTTTATATGACATGTTCTAGTCTTTACATTTATTTTCTTTTCTTTTTCTACAAAAACGAAGAATTCCATCTGATTGCTTTATCCAGATATAAAATATATGGAGCATAGAGTTACTGATGTGATGTCAAAGTGTCAATACAGCTGGCCATCTTAAATATAAAGCATCTTTAAATGATACGGAACAAACAATACACGCAAGAAAAGGAAACAAGTGGGATGAACAAAATGAAGCACATAGTAGCTAGATTTAAGAGCTCAATGAAGCAATAGGATTTAAATCACATCTTGGAGACATTTATGAGATATTTCCTTGTCTTTGTTGTCCTCTTATAAACCATACATCTAGCTTTCATCATCTGACTCAGAGCATGCTATAGAATATGATCGCATGTTCAAAAATAAATGAAAGAGCTCTACACGGCCAAGTTAGTGAAACAAAAGTAACCAAGTGAGCAGACATTCGATGCCCATATCAATTAGTGTCACTTCTATCAAACCAAAATGGGGTGATTTCTTATAAAATCAACCAGTTAACCAACTAAACAACCAAGGATAAGCAGAAAAGATAGAACGAAAAGGAACCTTTTCCATGAATTTGATTTAATAACTTTAGCCAAAATCACACAAGAAAAAATAGGAAATGCATAAATTTCCAAATTTATGTGGACTTATTAATAAAATTCATGGTGAAAAAAAAAGCAATGACCAAGATATATTATAAAAAGCCACACACCCTTAGAGCCGTGGTTAAGGGAGCGTATGAAGAATCAAACTGTTGTTGAGAAGCATTTATAATTTGGATAAGCCCTTTCTGAAATGCAGCGTCAACTTGATCAAACACAGCTTTGCATGATATCTCAAAAACAGGAATAATTGAGGCTTCCATGATAGACTTTAATGCATCCTGCAAGAACAGATTACATGATTTTCTAATTGGCATCGAACAAATTTTGTTCTTGAACAGCAAGAAAAATAAACAGAAACAAACAATGTACAAGGTGTGTATCAAGATGGATGTCCCCATTCTTTTTACTAAAGAGAAAACTAATAGGCCAATTTTCTTTAAAATCTCAAACATAAAAATGGACAGTTTAGTTACTTCTTTTTATTTTAACATAATAATTACATCTTTTGGATTTTGACAGTTGAGATTTAAACTTAACTTAAAGGCAACACTGATTTTAACTTAAAGGCAACACACGAGCAACAGTAAGCGGTTCCTTGGTCATTATCAAAATGACAAAGGACTCTTTTAAAAAGAGACTGAACATACCAAGATATGCACTTCAGACTGATTTATTATGCCATTTTAACCTTGAACATGATAAATAGGTAGTATCTACTATTTCCTTTTTTAAGGTTCAAATAGTATGACCAGTGAATCCTAAATATCACATTTGATCTACCGAGGCCATTTTTACAGACACATCAACCAATTCACAAATGAAACACTGACATTTTAGCTTTTTCTTCATAATCAGTTCTAGGACTTAAAGCAATAACAGAACATAAAATATCATGCTGGTAAAAGACACTGTTTAAAAGATATTGCTCCTTTTTATTGCTTTCTATGGTACCTCGGCATGCACAAGAGATATTGTATTAATTTGTATTAAATTTACCTGAAGTGCTTGTTTGCCCGTGGTCTGAAATTGTAACTGTATCTGTCTAGCAATTGTACCTTCAAGCTTTGAACTAACAGATTTTTCTAATTGACTCAATGCCTTCTCTCCTACACCCTTCTGGAAAAAAACACAGCAATGCACCTAAATAAAATCACTTTTGGGTTCAAGAAAAGGGAAACAATCTCTGAACTAAACTATGACCCAATGGCCCATGGTAACATATTGGTTACGGGAAATCATATAGTCATCCAATGAAAAGAAGCCATCAAATAACAATAAATTGTCCAGTGCAAACTGTTATTGAGGTTCCAAGATGGGATTGCCAAATGGCTGTCAAGAAATCATTAAGGAACATTAATAGGCTAATTAAAACCAGAAAAATAGTCTATGACAAGCTTTAGCATTTAACCTGGAATGACTCTGTGATAGCTAAAGATATGCTTTTCTCCAGAGTGGGAACAATTCCACGAGCTACAGCAGGTCCAACCGAAGCCATCTCCTTCTTCAGATTCTTTTCAGAAGCATTGGCCAAATCCTTATTTGTAAAGTTTGTGACTAAATTGGTCAACTGTTGGGTACGCTCTAGCTCCAACTTCTGATGTTTCACATTTTCTTCTTGGAAACGAGCCCATAAAGCATCAGTGTTATCCTTAACAGCTTTCTCAATATTTCGGCCCAAGGAGGCCTCCAATCTTTTGCTTTCTTTGGAAACTGGGGCTGATGTCATACTATGCATCTGCTTTAGCATTTCTTTCTGTATAGACATTAACTATCAAGAAAAAGAAAACATCATTGGGAAGCCTCCAGGTTAAGAAATGAATGTAGAAATAATAAAGGTGAGTCCATTGTGTCAAATCAAAAAATTTAAAGTCTTGGTATTAGAAAAGGTGGGCATTGTGGTAGTTACTGGCCAGCTGGGTCCATGTAAATAAAACAATAAGTATCTATATATACCAGATTACACATAATGATCATCTATATGCATGCATGCATCTACCTATGTGTGTATGTATGCATGTAAATAAAACAATAAGTATCTATATATACCAGATTACACATAATGATCATCTACATGCATGCATGCATGTACCTATGTATGTATGTATGTATGTATGTATGTAAACTTTATCCATGCATGTTTAGAGTACTTCCAACTGATCAGTTACCTGATCAAGTGTATCTTGCATGGCTGACAACTGAGGTAAAGCAGCATCAATAGACAAGGCACCTGAACAGCAACCTGGTTCATTGGAAGAATCTGTGGAATTGAAAGGACTTGTAGAAGGAGAAGATGGACCAGATAATTGGGAATTTTTTCCCTTTTGTTTTCTTCCCTTCATAGTAGGGGCTGGGGATGTTTGCTCCACCATCACAGTTTCTAAATCACCAAGCTTGCCAGTCACATCTTTTGAGATATACTGAACTTCGCCATTGTTAGCTCTATCTGGGACCTCATTAACGCTATATTCCTTAGTCTGCTGAATTCCCCCAACAGCATAAACTTCCACACTGTATTCTCTGGCCATCTCAGTGCTAAGATTTGATGCCTGAGAATAGAAAGACTTCTCCTTTTTCTCTGCAACAGAGATTTCAATTTCTCTAGGCAAGTCAACGTCATTGTATTTGTTCTTTCTGGTCTCTCCAACAACTTTACCCTCTACCGCAACACTTTCATTGTCATTGTTGATAACCGCATCCAGCGAATTCACCTCTCCAACATTTATCCCTTGATAAATTCGAGAACTATCAGATGTAGATTGAGGGAGAAACTCAGAAGGTGTTACAAGATGGGTTGGATGTTTAAATATTGAAGGAGATTCAGGAACTTTTGTGATGTCTGCCCTCACAATATCTTGCGTGTCATTCCTCAAATTGTCAGCTGAGGATGAGGTAGCAGTTAAATTCGCCCTGACAGCATCCATTCCATGGTCAACCAAATAATCAAACACAAGCTGATCACCACTGGGGTCACTTAATTGTGCAGTGAGGTCAGTTCTCTTTGGACTTGGGAGACCTGACAGTTTCCTGGATAACCTTGGACTTAAAGGAAGTGGTGGTGGCACATCGTTGATAGAATCAACATAGGTATGCGAGGTTGTAGCACTGGATTTCATGTCTGCAGCAGATTTAACAGAATATGTAAGCCATTAATATCAGAAGAAGCTAGCTCACTAGTGTAGCACTTCAAAAGCTGCCTCAAATTACCAGTAGCACTGGAATCACATTACCTATGGGCATTTGAGATGAATTACTTCTGTGAGAAGATTCTCTTAAGGCAGAACTTTCAGAAGCATCACAACTACAAGGATCATTGGATTCTGTTTTCTTCAATTCAACAGCCTCTGCTGATGTTGGAAGGCACTGTGACAATTCCAATGCATACTGCTGAATGGCCTGTGTTTGAACACAGTATACCTGAACAATATGTTCATTTGGTAAAGTATCGCTAGTTCCTGTAAGACTCAAAATGCACATTTTTACTGTAAACTCAGCTATGTAATCCATACGAGTTGCAGCTGGGTAAGGACCATATTCTATGTGCACAGCATATATGGCATTCTTCTTGGCATTTGCCAGTAAAAGTAAGCCTGATCGGGGAAGTGCTACAACTTGATTAAAGAATGCATCCTGAACTCTAGATTCAGCAGAACTCTTCAAGGTCAATGTCTGAGTGTTCTGCCAAGATTCAGAATCACTGGGCAACAACCACCCCTCCTCACTTGTAGAAGCCCATATCTTCACTTCCTGATTTAATGGACCCTATCAAGAAGCCCAAATTAACAATACTTTAGTCAGAGTGCCACCTAAAGCTAATTTAACTGTTGACTAATCGACATGTTTTCCCATCATATGACCATATTGTCAGAAGAAAAAGAAGACAATTTGCATAGTTGACTATTCTACAGCAAACTATGTTATTTAGCATGATGCTGGCTCAGGTCTAAGGAAAACAAAACAGCTTACCCCAGTTACAAGAATGATATGATCAGGGCGATCAGGGGCAGTGAAGAATGCTACAGAGTTCACAGGATGACCGTCATATGGTCTCAATATTGAGAGTGGAACAGCCTTACGGTCTTCCCAAATTTTGACCTGCAGAAAAAGAGTTGTTGATTAGTAACAGCATAAAATCAGTGGAAAATAATATACTTATTTTCCAATTACAATCAATAGCCACGAAAGACTATCAAAATTTTGACCAGTTATAAGTGGTAATGTTTACCGTTGAAAAGTGTTTTTATGCACATTGTATGACATATATAACTGATGCCAAAAAATCTGCAACTAATTGGTAGTTGATACCCCATTTAATATTATTAGAAGAGCAAAACGGTGAGCAAAAGGGCAAGAAAACAAACTGTGCCATCTGCTGAAGCTGAAGCTAGTCGGGTGGTCATCCATTGACACATTGATAATTCAGTAACTTGGCCATCATGTTTGCCAACAAGCTGAACCCCATTTATCAACTTATTTATTGTGCAATTAAGAGGCTCTTCCACTGAAAATACTACGCCTTTTCCAACCTTAGTGATGTCAATTCTTAGTATATGGTATCCAATGGCAATCATCAAAATTTCCTGAAAAGGATTAGTTTGTTGCAAATATTCCATACAATTAACAACCACGACGTAGGAAACAGAGTGACTTAAAGAAAGTGCTAGATGGCATGAATGTCAAAATCCAGGATTACTTGTTTGTGTGGATGCCAACATAATCTAGGATGGACTGGTTCTTCCTCTGCCTTTATATGAAGGGCAAAAACAATCTTATCAAAAATTTGGGGCTTTTCTTCCTCATCTTCGCCTTCATCAATTTTTCGAACAAAAATCCGTCCATTAACACATATGCTGCCCAAATAGAAGCATATTTCAGTTATGGAAACATAAACAAACAAAATCACAATGTCAAAAGTTACCTTGCCAGAAGATGAACATCCTCAGCGAAAAAAGCCATATCAGTTACTTTCTACAAAAGAAAAAAAGTGCATGTAAATTTTCAGTCTATAGGCATCTGAGAATATTAAAGGAGACAGGAACACAAACTTGACCCAGTTATTGAAAGGATATTGTCAGTCAATTACAGGTATTAAACAAAAGAACAAAAGAGGTAATAAGTAAATTAAAGGATGAAAGATTAAAACTTTTGGCCAGTTCATCACTTAAGGAAAAAATAAAGACAATTAAAAGGTCAAGGCGTCAGTTATAACATTTAAACCAATATGTTTGCAATTCATAATAGGAAGTCTAAGTTAGTCTCTAATCTACGAGGCATTAATTTTCCTACATCTGAAACTCTGATTAATCATCTTACATATTTGCTGATCAATAGGTTAAAGTACAAGAAGGTGACGTTATTCGGGCAAAACTTGTTTGAAGTCTATAATGTGTACTAAATCATTAGAAAGCTTCAAAAATTGTACACGCTAATCCAATCAATAATGAGCTATATCTTAGTAATGTTGAACACACGGCTAAATGGAGTGGTGTTTTTATGTTAAATACATAAATCCACAACAATTACATGACGGTAATGGCCCTGTCTGAGTAAGGACCAACCTGGTTGTGGCCGCGAAGCAAAGATCTCAAAGCTGTATTGACATTGAGGATACGAATAGAACCAGGTTTCAGCCCGTAACAGATGTAATTCCTATTAACAGCAATTTGGCGACCAAGTAGAAGTCCAGGATCAGACACATACTTAGTAATAGGAGTGACTTCGAGTTGAGGTTGAAACTCTCCTCGCAACCTCACATCAATATCATACACTACGCTGTCCCCAGTCAAATGACGCCCTCTAGGAAGCTTACTGCTGAGCATTCTAATGGAGGCAGGACTGGAAGGCTGCTGCTGACTAGGAGGTCCCAAACTGACAGGTGGAGCAGAAGGAACATGGAAGTTGGTGGTGGAAGCAACCGGAGTGATGGTGTCAGCAGAGGAAGGAGGTGGCTTTTGCTGGTTTTGATTGTTCAACATGTCCATCAAAACAGAACCACCGCTAGAATTTGGAAGAGGAGGAGCAACAGAGGATGGGGGAGGTGGAGGAGGATAGGAAGAGATGGGTTGTGGTCTACTGAACTGCTGCTGTTGGTGTGGAGGGTAAATGTTATTGAGGTAGTGATGGTGATTGTGATGGAGTTGAGTAGGTGGAGGTGGAGGTGCGTAAGGTGAGATGTAGTTCGAGTGATAAGGGTTGTGGTACGGGCCAGAGGGAGGAGGGTATGAGGAAGATGGAGTGAGATAAGGAGGAGGAGGAGGAGATGAGGAAGGAAGAGGGAAAGATGGAGAGGTTGTGAGATTGCCACCTGAGTGATTGCTGTTATTGCTATTGGGAGAAGAAAGATTTGGGCTTTGAAATTGCTGTTGTTGCATCATCATCATGTTCATAGGCCCTGAAGATGGCTTGAACAGCTTATTCACATCAAGACCACCACCACCTGGTTGATTCTGATTTGGATTACCAGGTGTAGCCATTGATATAATACTAACAACGACAATAACAACTGATCTTATGATAACAATCTAATCTATATATCTATATAGAGAAAGAGCAACGAAATCAAAGAAGGGATTGATTGGGGTTGGATAAAGATTGCATCTTTCAGGTTCAGATCAGTAAAGAACAAGGAATTCAAGAAAAGATGAGATTTTTGAGGGATCCCTGTTATATCTGTCTTGGAATCCAATCCAACCTTAAGACTCCGCTCCTGCTTCTCTTCTTCTGTCTTGTTGTCGTCTCGGCTCTTTTCAGATCACCCAAAGTGGAAGACCAGTAGGAAAGATTATGTTATTTAATCACAATTAACTGTACACAACATGGGTAATTACTTTCTTTCTTTCACTTTTTACGAGTGCACATTTTCATGGAATATGGCCTATCTTCACTACATGCAGATTTTAGGAGCAACAATCAATGGTATTAACACCGTGATGATCCTGGTATCAGATTTTCGTTCTAGTACAATAGGGTATTGTCACTATCATTCATCAATAATAAGCATTATTTTGGATTATTACAAATTTTTTTAAAATCGTAAAATAGTATGTAAAATTTTTTAATTACAAAATAATCTTTGAATATATTTTGCTAGGTAATTTTTAACTTTATATCAATTATTATAATAATATAAATTTGAAATATCAACTATATCTTTTTTATTAATATTACTTTTAACATATTTCGTATATAAACAGTAATTATAACTAATATAAAAATTATCGTTTAATCATATATATAGGGTAATGCAAAATACTTAAAGGTCTTGTTCGGTAATGAATAATAAAGAGTTGAGAATAAGAATGACGAAATTGGACCTAATTCTAAACAATCCTTGACATTTATTATGTGTAGGTATAAGTTGGACTCATACGAAAAATAAGATAAAAGAGATATTATTAGAATATTATTGAATTATTGTCAAAATATTATCAGATATTCCCACGATATTGATTCTTATAAGAATATTATCATCAAAATTATACATTAGGATCTTTTATATTAAATTTTTAACAATTATTTTATTGATACTTTTATTCTTATTATAAAAATTATTTAAAATTATTTAAATAATAATAATTTTATATACCAATGAAAATTTTATGATTAATTTATTTATAAAATACCAAATATTTTAATTAATTATTTACAAAACAAATCATGTAATAACTAAATATAAGTTACAAAAATTTTGTTGTCATTCCTAATATTTGATACCAAATACTAGTATAACTATTAACTTTGTTTAATCTCTTATCAAACACATATAATTAGTAATTTTATTGCTATTTGTATTCCTGCTTTCCATTCTTATTCTCTTTTTTTTAATTCCGATTCATTTATTATTGGTTACTAAACAAGACCAGAAAGTTACAATCTACACCATACAATAATTACGTCAAAAAATCATATAGTAAGAATAATAAAGTTTTATGACTATTACAACAAGAGTTCACACTAGGGAACACTATCAAGTATAAGCAAAACCTAAATAAAAACATTTTTAGTTAAAAGTTTTACATTTATATTATATATAAAGAATTTAATATATACATCAAATACAAGTAAAATTAAAAGAAGAGAAAAAATGAAAGAAACTTTATTCAATCGACTATAATTCTCATTTAGTACAGAATACTCATTACTGAGAGGAATCTCATCATCATCATCATTCAAATTTATTACACCAAATAATATATCAATATTTTCTTATCCAAAACTATCATCCAAATCAGTCTCATCTATCAAACTTAGTTCTTCAAAAATCTAATTCACTAAAAGATCGATATGATCAAGGCAAATTGGATCTATAGAACTACTTGTTCCACTAAAACTCCCAGTACTAAACTAAATTTAATTATTAAAAATTTATAAGAAATTATATTTAACTTAATAATGATAATAATATAAATTTCTCAAAGCTTTAAATTGTATTAAACAAACCCAAGTTGTTTAATCTTTTGTGTTCCAATTTATTCCTTTTCTTGGAATGAATGGATTCAAATGCGCTCCAATTTCATTCACACCCTGTTGTACTCACACATTAACTTGGAATTTAAATTGCAAATCTTCGCAATTCAATAACACCACTTTTGAATTGGTCCCACAAAGCAATTGTAAGACAATAAAACTAACCATATAAACTAAATAAAGTGATGATTAATTTCCAATAAGTAACAAAAGTGAAAAAATATATACCCAAATTAAGTTCGTCTCTTTGATGAATAACAATGGGCATCCCAAAATCTCCAAAAGCATCCTTATAAACTTCGATTTGTGAGCTTATAAAATCTTACATCATCTTATTGGCAACAATTATTATATTAGTTAATAACATTTCCCTATTAACTCTAGCTTTCTTTGTAAAACTTGGTCTAAAATAGACAATAAAATTCAAAAATGCCCTAATTGCAAACAATTAAGAGTAAAGTTTTTTTTTGTTATCTTTCGTTAATGACTATAAGATAAGGTATATACAAAGAAAACCTATTTTTGATATTGGTCGTGATTGCTTCCTTTGTCCTTTCTATGGTATCATAAAAATAATTTATTTTTGCTTTCTTATCAGTGTCATTCAGACAAATTACTTTCACTAAAGGCTCACAAACTCGGATGATAAATTAAAATTGGGACCAAATTTTATAATCTTCAAGTAAAATTCTAAAAACTTGCACCCTAGCATTATAAAAAAGGTAATGGTCAGGAGTCTCCTTAAAAAATGAGAGTGAAATGTTTAAGAATCCCCACCTTTTCTCTATTTCTCTTTCTTCATTAAAGGAATGTATAATATACTTACATTTCTATAATTAAATAGTTGCATTAATATAATTGAGTTGTATAGTATTGAAAAGTTGCATTAATTTGAATGCTTGTATCATAATGCAGAATGATTACCTCATTAATACTAAGCAAATTAATTAAAGATTTTTGTCAAATATTTTTTAGTAGAGAAATCAATGGCACACCTAAGAAAAAGTGTGTATAGTCGTGTTGATTTTTATTTAGACTATTTTTCACAATCGAAAAAAATTAAAAATAAAAATTTACATCAGGAAAGAAAACAAAAAAGACAATTCTTTAAATTCCTCTTTTTTCTATTACCCAAGTAAAAAACTATTATAACCTTAAACAATAAAAATTATTTATGAAATGATTTAATTATAACCCATTATCTGTAAACTAAATAGAATTTTTGCATGGATTTTAAATGAAGTGAACAAGAATCTATCTTGAAATGGAAAGGAATTTTTTAATTAAATAAATTGTATTAAAGAGAACACCTTAAAAGGTGAACACAAAGTTTTAAATCATAGACAAGGAAATAAGGAGATAGAGTCTCCAAACAACAACCTAGACAAAACAAGGTTATATTTAGGATTATGAAAACCTACTCTAGTTGTTACATAAGATTCTAATTAACAGGTAAATTTGTGCTTATCTAGGCATTAGTCTCTTTAGAGTTTTAGACACATATTTTCTTGATCCAATTAAAACTTTATAAGTTAATGCTTCTATGTTCTTCTGGTCATTCTTTAAAATTTATGTAATTTGTTTCTCTTTAAATGGCATCGATTATTCAGGTGAATGTTTAACTTAAAAAACATATAATCTCCCTTATTGTAGAAATAGACCTTACTAGTCCAATCAACAATGTCCTTCCATTTAATTGCATCATAGGTCAAATTGCAAAGAATTTGAAATTTGTTTTAAATATATGAGGATTAGTGGCATTTGAAGATCATATAAGTATATGATTCATTTTCTTAGTTGTAGAGGATATAAGATGGACAAAAAGGTGGAACCAAAGTTAAAAGTTTCTTTGCTCTTAAACCTTTTGTTTGATTTCCAGTCCAATATGAAAGAAAACATAATAAAGTTTTTTAAGGATTAGTTTAAAGATTGACAGTGAATAGATCTACACATGATTTATTTATGAAAGTCTTGAATTATATCTTAAGTTTTAACCAGATAACTACATCCTCCTCGTCTGGATTGGTGTCATATCTTAGGAGTTTATCCTTGACAACATATAAACCACCCTTTGGAGTTATCGGTGGCTTAGTTCTAGGTATTATTATGAGTTATAATAATTGTTTTATTAGATTAAGCCAGATTAGACATAAGTGCTTCAAAACTTGGAATTTTATAGAGAGGGTGATGCCAAGTATCAAAACAAATCACATACTCCTACCATTCCCTTTGAGGCTTTTCATTTCATTGAATATGTTGTCTCTTAAACTCAGAGTATGTTTAAGACTTCAAGAATGCTCTTCATTTCATTATTTACCTAACAAGAACATCATTAGACTAAAGCTTCCCTTAATTTCATCTTGAACCCCCAATTCAATAATAAGAGTTCTATCTTTTAGATTGGAAAGGTTTCCTAGTGTAATAATCTATCATCTATCGTTTTGCAATCATATATCCTTAATTTAATTAACTGATATATCTATTTGATTAACTACTCTTAAAATGTACTAAGTTATTTGAAACCTCACAAACAGTTATCCTAATTCCAGAAGGGTCATGTAGATCTATATTTAGGTCCCCATTTAATCCTTAATATATATTGCATAAGTCAATCTACACATATGTTCTTTTGAATAAATCTCTATGCAGATGTAATTAAGATCTAAGTTATCACTTGTATATGATCAGTATGAAGATTAATACATATAAATCTCAAAAATAGAAAATTTTATGAAAATTTGAATCAAAGTATCTCATGATGAAAATTTCTTCGAAATGATTTTTTTAATCTCTCTCTATTAAAAAACAACTCTTAGGTGTGTTTTTATTCTCTCTTTCAATAGGCAACTCCTAACCCAAAGGGAAACTAAAGAATATAATAAATGAAAGTAAAAGACCCTTTTTCTATGGGATATAGGACACAATCGTATATCTTTTTGCTTCTTTTCTAGAGAGGAATATAAATTCTAATACGTCCATCTCCTCAGTTGTGTGCATGATGTCTAACATGCTTATATCTTAAGTTGTATATCTCTTCAAAAACTTTTCTCTCTACTACATAACCTCCTTTCAATCTATGTATCAAACCTTGTCTTCATCTCCTAATTTTCAAAGCGGAAAATAGGTTGGCACATGGCTGTGTTTCAGGCCATTTTTAGTTAAAATTTTTTTTTTCCATGTTTTAACTTGTAAAATTCTCTATTTATTAGCTACATCATTCCTTAAGCAACTATGCTAGAACAAGACATAAGAATAAGTCAAGGTAATTTAGATAGAAAACAAAACAAAGTACTAAGGAAAATACATGCATATTTTATGCACTTCAATTATTCCAAATAAGATTAAAATTAATGGTTTTATTTGCTCAATTTACTCCATTTCAAGTTGTCTTAAGGCTCGATTCACTATGTGGAAAACTTTCTTTACTAAAGGTAGATATCATCACAGAAGTGAGATAATGAATCAAAGGAGAGAAAATAAAATGTTAACATGTAATGACAAAAGAAAAAGAAACTGGATTGTGAAAGTCGGCACGAAACATTCACAAAAAGGCTAGAGAAGAGGCTTCAATTACAAGAAAAGGTGAGAGACTTAGGGAAAGGGTGAAGTGAAGGTGGCTGATAATGGGTGTAACAGAGAGGTGGTGGATTTTTACATATCAACTTCACCAACATTTCTTAAGAGAAGACGAAGAAGAAAAGAGGATGACTTATATGGGACAACATAATGCTAGGTTTAGGTGTTCTTAGATGCCCCTTGCTAACAACAAAATGGTGAGTTCAAGAAAAATAGATTAGAAATTAGTATGCTCAACATTTGTTTTAAAGAAGAATGCTAGAATTCTATTTTCCAAGAAAAAAAGAATGTTCAATTTCTGTCTAGGTTATATGATATTAGCATATTGAGCTGCCTTATTTCATTTGATTAGTTATGACGAAGAAGGAAGAAGCCCAATGGTGAGAAGATAAGAGGAAGGAGAAGGTTGAGAAAAAGGGAGAGGGTGACTTCCAAAAATGAAGAGAGAACCACTTGTTTTCCCTTGATCTAATAGTTGACATTTTTTAGCTTTTATTCTTTTTAAAATTAAACCCTAAAATTTCTTGTTTCTTCTCCTCCAAGTAAGAGAGTCTTAGAAAATATCTCAAATATTTAAATTGCCTAAATGTGCTTATCATATCTTCTTCCTTTTTTCAAATTTACTCATTTTCCCCCTTAAACATTAACTGATCAAAATGATTAAAAAATATATGTATAAAAATTATATTAAAATAAATTAGCCATTATTAGAGATTTATTAGACTCTTTTATGAATAGTTATTCATAGTTTAAATTTAATTAAGTCTAGTGAAAAACTAAATTAATAAATTTGAATATGGTAAAAATAAATTTAAACTTGATATAATGAAATATAAAATAAATTAGAGATGATAAAATAAAGTCAGACGCAAACTCAAATTAATCAAATGCATTCGAATATGAGTGTATTTAAATTGAACTTGATGGGATGAAATTGCATGGAAATATAAAAATAAAATAAAAATATATAAACAAGTTTCAATAAAATTAAATATTGATGGCACCAAATAAAATTAATTGATGTTGATTAGGTACGTGGGTAGTCTCAATTTTGAAAATTCACCACTTTTTTAGACATGCATGTTCGTTTTTTTAAAGACTGATCACTTTGATGTTTGTTTAACCTAAGTAATAGTAGCTTTATTGCGCATGAACTATCATATTTCATAGACCTATAATTAAATGCGGTTTTAATTTTTATATTGTCATGTTTGAGAATGCTATGCTGGTTTGTTGAGAGTGTATAAAGTAATTATCTTTTCAAATCCTTTTTTATAATAGATTCATATTGTCTTTGTTTCATATATGGTTTCCTGGCAAGCATATCAAAATTTTATGTCTTCTTATGAAAATTTCATAATGGATTAGGATAAAGTACTGAATACACACCGTAATGGCTCATTCAAAGAATTAATATGTTGAATATGTTATTTGCATATTAGATCAACTTGGAATTAAAGATGCAAGTATTTTTTATTGTTGTGAGAAACAATATAAATGACATACAAAAATGTGTGACATAAAGTATATACCTTTTAAAATACCCAAAATAGACTTTAAGTATATTCCAAATGTTTCAAAAAATGATAAAAATGCCCTAAAAATATTAAGTTAATCAGATAGTTTGCAAGGCTAAAGTGAAGGGTAGAGTGAAGGGTCTTAAAGAAATGAAGGTTTACATTTCTCATTTATGTAAGGTAAAGGTGTCTTTACTAAAGAAGTTAAAGATGATGAGGACACTGTGTTATTTTTAAGTGTAGTACATGTTGCCATAAATGAGAAACAACTACCTTAAGATGTTGACTAGTTAAATCTTTGAGGGTGAAAATTCTCAAAAAAGAAACAACAGTTGTGGTGGGCGCATTTTTTGAAGATAAAGGTGATGATGAAAGTGATGCTTATGATCAATCTAAGGAGCTAGAAGTAAGAGGCGATGATTATAAGGATGAAGTTAGTAAGGAGTGGAGCATTTGTGAGGATGAGGATTTGAAAGACTCATAATCATAAATTTATGAATCCAAATTGGATTTGAGGCATCAAAAGCAATAGTTGAAGAACTAAATTTCAAGAACAAGACAATAAACCCCAAAGGCCTTCAATTCCTAAGATTAAGGAAGGTGAAGAGATTGATTTGTTCAATTCAGATAAGGAAGCAAGTCATCTATCTAGATATGACAAAATTTAGTGATGGGTCATATTCAATAAAGTAGAAAAGTAAGAATCGTTATTGTGATCTTTGATGCTCATGTCTATAATGTACATTGTAGATAAGATTTGAAAGAGCTAATTCATAGAGGTTTTGAACAAGTATTTAGTAAGACAAAGATATGATATGAAGTTTTGAAAAATTACAAAACTGTATTAAGGGAAAAGTCTACTAATCTTGCTTTTTGTTGAAAGATAACTAGAAATTTGAACAATAATACACATATCTTTCAAGTTTTCCATTATATTTATGGCCATTATTATTCTAAAGTATTTAAGAATATAAGAGTTTCAAATATTTTTTCTATCAATACTTTGTTCAAAGGTTTGAAATAGGTTGCTTCTACCTCATTGGTAGATAAGCGGATAATAACTAAAAATTAGTTGATCACTGATGTTCCTTTATCAAAACTCCTTAAAGCCAAAGAAAAGTTGATTCGGAAATGAAAAGGTGACATGAAAGAGTAATATAAATCTTTAAGAAACTATAAAGAAGAAATAATAACTTCTAATCTTGGAACAATATTTGTAATTTAGTCTGAGTCTCAAGCTTTTAGTTAAGGTCAACCTATGTTTGATAGGTTATACATTACATTTGCATGTCATAAGAAAGGGATGTTAAATTGTTTTAGGAAAATGATTAGCTTGATTGGTGCATTCCTTAAAGGTGGAGTTAAAGGTAAATTAATGATAGTTGTGGGTAGAGATGGAAAGAGCTAGATGTTCCCATTTGTATGAGTAATGGTACATACATGAACAACTAAGATATGATCATAGTTCATAAAGCTACTTAAAGTTAACATAGAACTTGAAAAAGGTGAAGACCTAGTGTTAATGATAAATAAACAAGAGGTGTGAGTAAGAATTTATTTGTGTCTTATATATATATATATATATATATATTTGTTACTAAACAAATTTATAATATTCGTCATTCTTGACATGGTTTAATAAAAGTTATGAGTGATATTCTTCTTAATATAGAATATAGGTACTATGTGAGACATAGTTTTTGCAAAGTTAAGAAAAAATGATACAAATTTGTAGGCTCCTTTAAAAAATTGCAGCTGTAAAAGCTTCTTTAAAAAGTAGTAAAATCCCTTATTGAGTAAATTAAAGTCACTTAGAAAATTTTAATTAAGTTAAAGCCTATTGTATATAAGGAATTTCACAAAGACCTATTGGAGAAATGGAGTGCGAATTTCATCGTAAATATTGAGATAAAATCTTATGTTACTGATAATAATTTGAGTAACATATTTAATAGAAAAATTATACATGCTAAATGTAAATCACATATTTCAATATTAAAAGATATTAGAGTCTATATGTAAATAAGAATTTAAAAGAATACAAATTGTTGTTTGGGATAAAATGTAACATTAGAAAAATTTTGAATGTGAACTAAAAATATAGTTATTTTTTGTAGTTGCTTGGAATAAAGTAGGTGACTTTGAAATTAACAAAAAGGAAGAGAGTAGTAAGGTACTTTAAAATAACAAAGGCTGCTTATATAAGATTTTGAGATCTAATAGACATTTTATATTGTCATGTCATAATAAATGTATCTTTTTTGGGGGCATAAATTAGGAGATTACTTAATACATTAGTTGAAACAACTAAAATACTCAATGACTCATACAATTGATGCAAAGGATACAAGGATGGCGAAACAACACCTTTATCTTGAATAACTTCAAGGAAGAGTATGATCATAATGTGCCAATTATGTAAAATACAATGTAACAACATAATTGAATGTTCTTTAAAGAAAAGATTCCAAGATTCTACTTTTGGTAAAGCTTCAGAATAAAGAAGGAAACAAAGATTAAGGTACTATTAAGGGCAAGAAGCTTATGTTGATGAAGAGATTAGGTTTCCTATCTAGAGTATAAGTCGTCACTATATTGCATCACATATAGATATTTTTGGGTTTATTACTAATATATTGTTCCTCCTCCTTAATGTTAATAGAAAGAACCAACTAGAGTTACTAATGTTGAAGTAAAGAAAGAAATGGCAATGACTTCTTAAAAAAGTGACAAAAAAGATTATTGAGGTTGTGCCATCTACCCTCATTTTCCTTATAGAGTACCAATAAGAGTTGTATATAGACATCAAGGACATAATATAGAGTCAATTATTGATAGTAAAGTAACTTTAACAAGTAGAAGAGAGATCGTCACCCTTTTATAATTGTAGGAGATGAGAGTTACTAAAGAAAAACATACGAAGAAGAAAGCAAAAGAATATAAACACTCAACAATCTGGAGTTAGTAAGCCATCTTGATATAAATGTGGAAATAATTATGATACTTTTAATGTTAATATTGATGTAGTCTTTGATATTGTTA